>ML120387.1:402554-711197 GCA_003788595.2 Choiromyces venosus 120613-1
CTGGGGGGCTCTATCTCTTCCCTAGGGGCGACCACGACGAACGCGAAGGACTCTTAGTAGACCTGAGTCTCCTGGGTTTGGAACATTGACTTCGAGGGTCCGATGGCTGCAGACCGAGTTCAGTTTGGTCGACAGTCAAAGCCCACTGCCTAAGGCTGCAAGGACTACAGGGTGATCCAGGTTCAAGGCCAGTAATCACACAGCGCCATGTCCGACACATCTTCACACCAACCTATAGGTTGAGAGCTCGAGTCGCGAATGCCGAAGGGTTAGCAGCAGTATAGGAAGTGTCACCAGGGCGACGTGGGGCACTTGAACGCGTTGGGAGAATAGCTAACAACGAGCTTATAAAAGCTGTTAGTATAGGACCTAGGAGGCACCCGTGAATGGGGTTCAAAGAAAAACGGTCAGTTTTTCCAGAACATACAAACCACTGTCCACTCGGTGGGGCCAGCGCTTACTTGTCAACCTACTAAGCCTCTGAGTGGTGGCCGAGGGAGTCCGAACTTCAGGGACCCGAGGACTATATAGGGGCAAACGGTACGTGCGTCACATACCGTCTAATGCCACGTGCAGTTCGTCTAGTATCACGGTAACTACGCGCGTTCTTTGGGCCCTAGGTGTTAAGGAACGTAGAAGAAGGGACGTTTCATGAATGNCTTTTAACGGAGTCCTTAGACCCCACGTTCCTTAGCATTACAGTCCGGGATCCAATACAGGTTAATGTCAGTCATCACCAGTAATATACCATCCGTAGACCACCTCTGTTTGTAACATGGGAGAGTCCAAGGTGTATTTGTACAGGACAAGGTCGTCTATTAGCTGAGACGTACGGTATCGACACCCTAGCAGGCCGTCTGACATATTGAGGTGTTAGAGAAAGAAGTGGAGTACATGTTTGACCCTAGCATGGGGTCTCACAAAAACCGCATAGAAAGATCCAATCATAACGTAAGACGCAACGTAGTATAGACAAACTCAGGTGAATGGTTTGAATACGTGACGAGACTCCCAACCTACAAAAACCGTAGACGTTATAATCGTTCGCGCCGTAGGGTTTGAAACGCGTGGACCCGGCAGTCTCGTTGGTGTAAGCCCTCCGTCGTTGAGCCTTGGGGATTCTCAGGAATCGCAAGCAGCACCAGCAGGGATCCCTTCTCTATCTCGGAGGGTCTCGTTGAGCCTTGGGGATTCTCAGGAAGCACAAGCAGTACCAGCGGGGATGTCGTTATAAGCCAGACGATGATGAGCGCGGGGGTGGGACCGTCACTGAGGGTGATTAAGGGGAATTAAGAACATGTAAAGATTATGTGTAATAGATTTGATTTAGCTTACTATGATGAGACTACAATAGAAACCAAAGGACGTAGTGCAAAGGAATAATCAGGGCGATATTCACCGTAGAATCTATGAAAAGCGGCCATCCAGAGGGTGTCAGGGCGATCACAATGTAGTATATCGGATATCAGGAGGGAGTTGGGAAGATTGGGCAATACCGGGCACAACATGCAGACGGCGTCAGGGGTAATTCACCACACTTCAGAAGGCATCCTGAGGAGGTCCAGACATGAAGTAGTAGCATCAAGATGAGATGTCGCGGTTGAGGTGAAATCTGGGCGCATCATGTATGCAGGGGGGGATCCAGACGAGAGGAGCGTCACGTAGAAAGAATCTGGATGGAAAAGCCTGATGATAGGCAGCGCCAGGGCGCACATCGTGAGTATCGTGGAATCCCGATGCATACAGGCGAGGATGCGACGTCAGGGTGGAAGACGCCAGAATTAGGTGTCGCCACAATGTAAGAGCTTAGGATCAAGTAGCGTCCGCACGCAACAGGCTAGGATCAGATGGTGTTAGGATGCAACACTCGAGAATCAGACGTTGTTAGGATGCAACACCTGAGGATCAGACGTTGTTAGGACGCAAGAGCGCAGAATCAGACATTGTCAGAGCGTACCTGGCATAGGGGTCCGTGCCCGGATACCGTCAGGACGCACCAGGTGCACGACTCGACGTCAGGACACGATGTCGGCTCGACAGTACGTCCTGGTTAACAGTTATCGTTACGGGCACCCTGTGTGTCAGACGCACAGGATGCACCGGGCGCAAGATAATATTTTTGCTGATGCATCAACCGCTATTCTCTCCTTGTCTTAGCATGAACCTGGGTAGGGGTGCCAACTATGTGTTTCCTTTATTATTTCATCTTTAAGTAGAACTTATCTTTCCACTTGATTTTGGGTCTTTTTGCTGAGGTGAGGGATCTCAATTATTTTGCACCTAATTTGATTAGCCACTATAGTAGGTGCAGTAACCTTTTCTTCATAAAAGTGGAAGAACCTATTTGGTTATTTCTTATATTTATTTAATTGAGATTAATGTTTCATTTTTGTCATAGCTAGTACTGCATGCACTTTCCTGTATATTAACTACAAATATATGAGATAAACAAAAAAACAAAAAAACCTACCCTATTAGAATATCCTTTATCTCCACCAAACCTTCAGTGATTGAAATTTATTTCCCATTTAAGAACAACTCAATACTGTAAAAACATTATACACTTTTTCCTTCTATCTTCCCATCTGGAGTGGATGGAAACCTATCTATCCTCTCCTCACTTGCTTTTAGGTACCCCCTTCTCTCCTTTCTCATAAGGTCTACCTTCATGAGGTTACTATCCTCACCTCCTGACACTTCTTGCTATTGGTGATATCTTGCCTTCTCTACTTTCACTTCACCTTACTTAGCAAATCCATGGTTGGTAATATTCTTTCTTTTATGGTTGAAGGCTGAGAATACAGTTTTTAGTAGGAAAAAATGAGACAATATGCTATGGTTGATTTTTCCATCCTCTTTTCTTCTTAGGAGATTGCCTTGTCAGACATGAATATGATACTGATAGTCATATTAGATTTAGGTCTACCCTTCCCTCTTTTCTCTTTTCTTGGTTGATTGGCTAGTACCCTACTACCTGTACTACACTTCTCCCATTACTTCCACCTTCTTGAGATCCTTACTAGAAATGATGCTTTCTATCTTTCCTATGACAAGAGACTACATGAGAGATATAGTAATAGAATTTGACAGCTTCAGATATCTATTCAGGCTGGTACTTTACTGTACCTATCCTCTCCCTTCAGTTAACCTATAGTCAAACTTTCTCTACCTCCTGTTATGTAGTCACTTGTATTATACTTCTTCCTAGAACTTTGATGATTGGTTGTAATACTTTGGATGCTTTGCTGTCCTGTAGCTACATTTTTTACTGTGCTTGCCCATTAGGGTACTACTATTTGGGTTGCTAGGTTGCTTTTATTCAAATAGGATTTCATAGTAGTTTTCCTGTCACTTCCTGCTTTCTCTTAGTTAGACTTTTCTTTGAGTTTCCTAGGTACAAATTAGACTTCACATGGGTTTCTTATCACTATAGTTTACTACTGTATGCATCTTTTGTACCTTAAATAAATAGTTTTTAAGATAAGCAAAAAAGAAACTCAAAAAAACTCAAGCTACCAGAATTATCCTCCATCTCCTCTATACCTCGAGTAATTGAAAACTCAACAACAAGAAAAAATCTCTCCTTTTACCTCACATATCCTCCTACCCTAGTAGATCTGAGAGACTATAGGAGACCTACTAGTACCTTATTATTATTATCTTTTTGACCTCCTACTTCTTAGAGTCTACCTCTTTTAAGTTGAAGTCCTTCACCCACATCTCACAATATTAGGTTCTACTCCTCTTCTTTACTTAAACCTCACTTAATGAAAATTCTACAATTGGCAACCCCTCTTTTACTCAATACATAGCTGGGTACATGGTTCATAGTATGGGAAAATACTTCAATAAGCTACAGTCAATTTTCCCATGCTCTTTTCTTTGAAGCCACCTAGAATACACATGAATATAATTTCTGATAGTTGTTTAAGATTTTGGGTCTACTCCTCCACTTCCCATCTTTTATCCTTCACTTACCTTCTTCTTTCTCTGAAATCCTCTCTAGTAGTAATGCTATCTCTCCTATGATGATAGGACTATATGAGAGATACAGTAATATAGTTGGCATTTCTTAGTTTTGTATTGGTTAGCTGGTACCTTTTTACTACCCTCTCCTCCTCTCACAAGCACTATACTGCCAAACATTTTGGAATTTCGGGAGGGCTTAAAGGTCCTGAGAGTCTACTAAATACTCCTTCCACTGTTGTTCAGCTGACTTCAGCCTTTAGTTTGATTTCCTTTTACCCTTTATACCTGGGTCTACAGGGCCCCTCCTACTACTATACTGTATTCAGGATTAGTGCACTATAGGTAGTTGTACGATTGGTTGTAATATGAGTGACTCAGTTAGATTTCTTGCTTAGATTTTTATTTTTTTATATTTGGTTTTAGTTCTTATTTACTGTTGAGGGATTACAATTTCTTTGTTACTTGTCTATAGAGGATTTTAGTTTAATGTATCTAGCAAGCTCTTTGGTGAGTTAGTTTTCTACTCAAAGGCTATTTGGCAAGAGGGTTTTTAGTTTTTTTCATCATGACTTGGACTGAGTTAGGACAGATAGTTTTAGATTGCCTTAGCTAGTACTGCACATATATTTTATACTGTATAAATAAATAAATAATGAGATAAACAAAAAAAAAACCAAACTCAAGCTATTAGAATCATTAGGTGACAGAGAAGAGGTCTTATCAATATATTATCTGTGGACAAAATTAACTACCCACCCATGATCAATGACAATACAACTCTCCCTGTTACCCTCTACTTTCAACACCTAAAGAAATTACTCTAGATTAACCAAAACTAAACCATTCTGCCTGACCACTTCCCTCAATAAACTATACCTCCTATTCTTTGCAGTTATGCTAAAAAAGCTATTCCCTTCAAACACCTCTCTGAGTTTACTAGGAGGAGACTTCTTGGATTACATGAGCCTCAAATGAGAAATTATCAAATTTCCCACTACCTTAATATCCTCCTTACCACTGTCAGAAATGCAATTATAAAAGGAGAGCAAGAGGACAAGGAGAATGAGGGTAGAAGAAGATATTGTAATGACCCACCAGAGGGTGTTTTACAGTAAACTATTCTTACACCCATACCAGAGACCCTGAGCTCGATGGGTAAGGATAGTTTGGTTCACTATAGAGGACAACTACACATGCTATAAGATTATAGTATAGAAGGTGGGCTCAGGAAAGGCTTGTGTAATGAGGCCTGAGTTACCCTAACATGAGGTCTGAGTTCCCCTGCCATAAGGTCCAAGTTACCCTGACATGGCACCCAAGTTACCCTACCTAGCACATAGAGGTACTTACTTGGGACAGGGGGGGATCCTATAAGGATTGGGCACTCTGGTAAAATCTAAAGGTTACAAACTAGGTAGCCTTTGGGGAGCTATAGGAGGAGCTACAGGGCTCCGAATGCTCCAGGACTTTACAGAGCTATTCCTAACACCCCCCTGTAGCCCCAGCATAAGGCCCGCATGTTATGGGCTTATGGTTGTTAAGTTGCTCCTTTCCTAACAAAAGGAATTAAGTAGAGGTACTCTTGTAACACCATATAGGTTGTCACCGTCTGTCCAACTGGATGCTGTCTATAAGATATATGAGAGGGTATAGGGTGTGCTCCAGAAGAAGTGCTATCTTCTAGTACTAAATATGTGCAAAATGGACAAGAACTGAAGGAGTTACTAAGGTAATACTGGAGGAGTGGTCCAGACCCTCCCAGGTAGTCCCAGAGTGGCCCACAAGATGTTGAAGCATCTCTGGGGAGGTGAATTGCACATAGACATAACTTGTACCCAATCGCCGTAAGACTATTGGGGTTGTTTGAGAACTGTAAAAGTATAATTTTCATCATAGTAGTAGTACTTTCAGGGAGTTGACTCTGGGTAGTATCTATCAAGCTAATCACTAAGGTGCCCCACTGAGGGAGCTGAGAAGACTCAGACTTTCCTATCAGGTGAAGACCTGACTAGAATGAAGTAGAAAGTTCAGCTTGATTGTGAGAGCTATGTCTACTAAAGGCTTGCATAGATGAAATGCATATGGGTATGAGAGTTCATAAATGGTATGTCTCCTCAGTTGCATGATAGTTTGCCACTAACATGTCAATGATATGAAGAGTTTTTCTCCTGCAGTCACATTAGAGATGTAGTGCTTGAAATACTTAATGTTGGAAGGAGATTTAGCTAGAGTGGACCAACATCTATAAAGGAATAATGTCTTTAGTGGTGTGTGTTGGTCAGCCTAGAGGAGATGGGTATGCTCATAATTAAATTAGAGTAGTGATGGGTGGGAACTGTTAGTATATGATATTCTACTTAAACTATATGTGAGTCCCACTCTACTCTGGCAATCAACAACCTCTTGAGAGGGTTACTGAGTGAAGCTGTAGCTTAATGATATTAAGTTTTACTGTTTTGATTCTTCCTTACTGTATTGTTGATTATTACATTTTATCTTGGAGTCACTTCAGTGCAGTCACGAACTTGCAATCTATCTTCTCTTAGGGCAACCCCATTACAGTATATCATTAAGTGACTTCCTCACTTAACTCTCTTGAACTTGTTGCCACAAAACTTTCCTACATTGACATATTCAAGTACAAGTCACATGTCTGGTACAAGAAGTATCAGGTGGAAAGAATTATATCTTCTGAAGTTGGTTTTACTGATCCTGTAGCACTGGAATGCACTACCCAAACCCTATGAACCAACATTATTGCAGATCTATGGCGTTTAGAGTGGGAACCTGTACTGCTATTACTTGAAGCCACTCCTATCAAAGTTCCTCAAGCATGTCAGGAATTGGTTATTGCAGACACAAGGGCCCTCATACAATCCTTTTCCCATGATGCTGAGTTTGCTCAGATGGTGAACATCGACAAGGAGGGTATCAGTTTTGTAGACTTTACATGTGAGCATATTGAACTATGTACCCTTCAGGAAATCGGTCATCAATTTCATGCAGCTCAGGAATAGTTACACTTCTAGAATGAGCAAAGGCAAGCTCATTTTCATCAGGATATGGTAAGAGTAGCATGGAGTTGGATGTTGGAACAATAGGCAAACTTTTACCAGTATGGCTAAACTATCAATGTACTAACTACCAGGATTGGAGCTCTAGAGAGAGCAGTCCAAGGTGGATATGGTATAGACTCTGATCATGATACAATTATGAGACATACTGCTCTCCTTCCATTAGTACTTACTGAAAAACTTATACCTAAATTTGCTCAGAAGCTTCATGAAATGTTGTGGAAAGCGGAGGAAAGATAGTTTCTTACCCCCTTAGGAATATGAGAAACCAGCAACAATTGGGAAGAACAGTTCTCTCAGGAAGCCTCATAGGCTCCATCTAATCCTACCCTATGAGCGTGGAGAAATAGAGATAATGGTCCCTTCTGCATACTAGGTTCTTCAGTAGTACCTAGCCAGAGGGTGGAAAGAAGGACAAGGTAAGCACCACCAGTCGGAGAGGGATCAATGACTCTTTCAGGAGCCAGGAATACCCTGATGGTTGCAGTTTGACCTCCCACAGGGGAAAGACCTTTTGGTAGTCCAATACTGGTCCCTACAGGATAAGCACTACAAATGCTGGCATGAAATACTCCTATAGTCATTCTGCCAACCCCAGGACCTAAATCTTTGGGTAGTGGTTCTAGTTTTCTCAGGGCCCTGCAGGCTTGTGTAATGACCCACCTGAAGGTATCTTACAGGAAACTATTCTTACTCCCATACCAGAGACCTTGAGTTCAATGGGTAAGGATAGTTTGGTTCACTATAGTGGACAACTATGCAGGCTATAAGAGAGTAGTATAAAAGGTGGGCTCGGGAAAGGTTCATGTAATGAGGCATGAGTTACCCAGACATGAGGCCTGGGTTACCCTGATATGAGGTCCATGTTACCCTACCATAAGGTCTGAGTTACCCTGACATGGTACCCAAGTTACCCTACCTAGCATATAGAGGTACTTACTTGGGGCAGGGGGTGATCCTATAAGGATTGGGCACTGTGGTAAAATCTAAAGTTAACAAACCTGGTAGCTTTTGGGGGACTATAGGAGGAGCTGCAGGGCTCTGATTGCCCCAGGATTTTACAGAGGTATTCCTAACACCCCCCTGCGCCCCCAGTGTAAGGACTGCACGCCAAGGACTTTCAGTGGTTGAGTTGCTCCATTCCTTACAAAAGGAACTGAGTGGAGGCACACTTGTAACAGCATATAGGTTGTCACCGTCCGTCCGACCGGATGCTGTCCGTAGGATATATAAGAGGGTATAGGGTGTGCTCCAGAAGAAGGGCTATCTTCTGGTACCAAATATGTGTAAAATGGACAAGAACTGAAGGAGTTACTCAGGTAATACCAGAATGATAGTCCAGAGCCTCCCAGATAATCCAGAGGTGGCCCAGAAGATATTGAAGCATCTCTGGGCAGGTGAATCACACATAGACACAACTTATGCCCAATTCCTGTAAGACTATTGGGGTTATTTGAGAACTCTAAAAGCATGATTCTTATCATGGTAGGGGTACTTTCTGGGAGTTGACTGTGGGTAGTGCCCACCAGGCCAATCACCAAGGTACCGCACCAGGGGAGCTGAGTAGACTTTCCTATCAGGTGAAGACCTGATTAGAATGGTGTAGAAGGTTCAGCTCAATCTTGAGAGCTTTGTCTACTAAAGGCTTACATAGATGAAATGCATATGGGTATAAGAGTTCGTAAGTGGTATATCTCCTCAGTTGCATGATAGTTCACCACTAGCATATCAATGATATGAAGAGTTTTTCTCCTGCAGTCGCATTAGAGATGCAACACTTGAAACACTTAATGTCGGAAGGAGATTTAGCCAGAGCGGACCAACATCCACAATGGAACAAGGTCCTTAGTGGTGTGTATTGGTCAGACCAGAGGAGATGGGTGTGCTCATGATTAAGTTAGAGTAGTGATAGGTGGGAACTGGCAGTATATGATATTCAACTTAAACTATATGCAAGTCCCACTCTACTCTGGCAATAAACTACCTCTCAAGAAACTTACTGAGTAAAGCTGCAGCTTAATGATATTAAGTTTTACTGTTTTGATTCTTCTTTACTCTACAGTTGATTATCACTTTTGATCTTTGAGTCACTTTAGTACAGTCACGAACTTGGGATCCATCTTCCCTTAGGGTGCTCCCATTACAGTATATTATTAAGTGACTTGCTCTCTTAACTCCCATGAACTTGTTGCTAAAAAACCTTCCTATGTTGCCATATTTGAGTATGAGTCGCTTGTCTGGTACAAGAAGCATCAGGTGGAAAGAATTATGTCTTCTGAGGTTTGTTTTACTGACCCTGCAGTACAGGAACATGCTCTCCAAACCCTACAAGCCAACGTTTTCGTGGATCTATGGGGTTTAGAGTGGGAACTTGTACCACTATTGCTTGAAGCTGCTCCCATTGAAGTTCCTCAGATATGTCAAGAATTAGTTGTTGCAGACCCAAGGGCCATCATGCAATCCTTTTCCCATGGTGCTGAGTTTACCAAGATGATGAGTATCAACAATCAGGGTATCAGCTTTGCAGACTTTACACACGAGTATGTTGAACTGTATATCCTTCAAGAAATCGGTTGTCAGTTTCACACAGCTCAGGAACAGTTACATTTCTGGAATGAGCAAAGGCAAGCTGCATTTCATCAGGATATGGTGAAGATAGCATGGAGTTGGATGTTGGATCAACAGGCTGCATTTCGTGAGCATGTCCACAATGCCAACTCACTAAACACCAGGATCGGAGCTCTAGAGAAGGTAATCCAAGGTAGATATGCAATAGACTCCAATAATAACGCAATTATGAGAGATGCTCCTCACCTTCCATTAGTTCTTACTGAAAAATGTGCACCTAACTTTGCTCTGAAGTTTCATGAAATGTTGCAGAAGGCAGAAGACAGGCAATCTCTCACCCCTTTAGGGATACGAGAAATCAGTAATGATTGGAAAGAGCAGTTCTCTTGGGAAGCCTCACAGACTCTGTTCAACCCCCCCTGATGAGCACGAAGGAGTAGAGACAATAGTCCCTCCGAGGCACTGGCTCCTATGACCAGGCCTATGCCGAGGGTGAAGAGAAGGACAAGGCGGACACCACCGATTGGAGAAACATCAATGACTCTTTCAGGAGCCAGGAATACCCCGATGGTTGCAGTCCAATCACCCACCGGGGAGAGACCTTTTGGTAGTGCAATGGCAGTTCTTACAGGACAGGTACCACAGATGCTAGTGCACAATACTCCTATAGTCATTCCGCCAGCCCCAGGACCTAAGCCTTTGGGCAGTAGTCTTGGCCTACATCTAGGGGTCCTGAGGCTTGGTCGCAGTCATTTGCGAGTGATTGTTCCCCTGCTTGTTGTGTCGAGGGAGGGTCAATTTTTGAAAGACGCTACCACCATGTCAACAGGTGTGTTAAACTTCCTTCACAGGCAGTTAGGCACCCACCGGGACAAAATATGTTAAGAGAAAAAAGACCCAAAGTTGAAAAAACCCCATGTAATTTCTGTAGCTCACTTCACCACTAAGGACTCTCACTTGCACCAGAAACTTGTTTGAAATACCAAGAGTCCTGGTTCAAACCTGGTCAAGCAGTGGGAACTCCAAGGCAATCGGATAGTAGGTGCTTACCCACTCCAACATCATACCCAGTCCCACCATCCAGGGGTGGTTCCCACTTTAGTGGACTGGGTAGTTCGCATGAATCCTTTGATGGATATGATGTTCCAGAGGGAGCCAGAGGTAACATACCTCCTACAAGTGGAAATGCTCAGGCTGGAGGAGATCCAGGTGGTTCTGATTCCTCTAGCAGCTCAGATGATGATGCCAACTCCCTCCCCATTCTTGAGCAATTCCTTAGACGACATAAGTCAAATTGGAATGACTTAAAAAAGAGACACTATGACTGCAGAACTCGTAAGCTGGCCAAATTCTTACAGTCATGTAAGATGAAAAGCAAGACAGCTTCCAAGGTAAAGCCTAAGAAAGCTGAGAAATTGGGTGACATCAAGACTTTTACCGGGGATGTTAACAACACTCTGAGGTTCCTTAGTGATGTTGAAATCAAGTTTAATTATTTCCATGAGTTTGTCACTGAAGACATGGATAAGATTAGCTTGGTTATCCCTCTCTTGGAAGGTTCTGCCAAAAGCTGATATATGGGTCTTCACCATTATATTAGTGAGGAGACTGCCCAATGAAGTAGAATGCCATTTAACCCAGACAATAAGCTATGTACCTGGGAAGGATTCCACTGTCATTGGGAAACTGGTTTTGGAGGACATGCCAATCAGGATCACTCTTTAGCCGAGTGAACCTCTTTGCAGATGAAACTCGGCCAAGTAGATAAGTACATGGACAAGGTCATTGATCTAATGACCAAACAAGGGTATACAGATGGACGAGCAGTGAAGGACAAGGTGCACATCGGCATTACATTAGAACTGTGGACAGCTTGAGCTCTGAAGAACCCCCATCCCGTGGATGAAAATGAGTATCTTGATCTCCTAAGGAAAACTGGCCATGACTTGGAGGACAATACATGCTTTAGCTGAACAGTGGTTAAAGATAAAGGATCCAGTCATGATAAGAGTGAGGAAAAGCATTCCTCAAAGAAGCAATAGAAGAAGGGGAAGGGTTCGGGTAAGCAGAATCCCAAACCTGCTAACTCTTTGGGCAGCCGTTGGTCAAAGCCAGAAAATTCAGAGTATTCAATTGCTCACAATAATATTCCTAGTACACTCCTTGACAAGCGCCGAAAGTTAGGCCAATGCACCAAATGTGGACAACCAGGTCACTTCGGGTGGAAGTGTACCTTGGTTACTCCAGTTGTTAGCTCTTCCAAGCCAGCCAAGGCACGCAAGCGATCTGTGGAACAGGCGTGTCATACATATAGTCCCTCTAACAAAGTTAAGTGCATTGAGGACCCTCCACCTGTTACTAAAAAAATTCTTGAAGTCTGCGAATCAAGTCCTCAGATAATGGAGGTTGATACAGATGCTTCACACTGGGTAAGTAACCCTCCAAAGAGAAATTAGTTAGCAACTAACAATTCCCTAGGCCAACGATGGCATGCTGGGGTGATAAACTTGATGGACTGGAGATGGACAAGGTAAGTCCACCCACCGAAGACTATGTATAGAAAGCTAAATTTGACTAGGCTCAGTGGAGTAAGGTAGTTAAGGATGGGAATGGTTTTCTTATGGGTTTTCGGTATTAAGGGTTCTCTTTGTTATGCATCTATTGAGTTTTTCTTATTATATTCTGTCTGGTTTTTCTTGGTTTGTTTGGATCTGGTTTAGTTATGTTTACATCAGGTGGGACTTGATTATATACAATAAAAGTTATTTCCAAGTTTACCTGAGGAGGGTTTAGTACCCAAAATCATGCTGGCATGATAGTAAACAGAACTACTTACTTTGACTAATGATTTTATAACTTAACTGTTTGCAAAACACTTTGAACTTAACTGCGATTGACCTATTTTACCTCTCTGGTATTGAAAGATGAGAGATACTATACCCTTACTTACCGACTAACATTATTTGATACTAGGAATGTCTAGTGAAGGAAGAACCAGAAAGTGGCAGAGACTCTCAGGTCCCCCATGATATACGAAGTCTATCCAGGTAAAGGTTAGACTTGAGTGGCAACTGAATGCAGAAAGGAGTAGTGCGGAAGCAGTACTACTCCTGGATTGTGGCACTATGGGAGCTCTGCTCAGTAGCAGATGGGTAAAGGACAGTCAAATGCCCTGTGTCTGAAGGAGGACTCCTTCCCCCATATTAGATGCAAGTGGGAACAATATCCCAGGATCAGGTCTCCATTATACTAAGGTGGTAAAGATGAAGATAGGAGACCACTCAAATAAAATCAGTTTTGAGATTGCAGAAATGCCAGAGGGCAAAATTGATGGGTATCTTCCAATGTCCTGACTCTCTGAGCATAACCGGGACATTGATTGAGAAAAGGGTATACTGGCCTGGTGGTCAGCATACTGTAAGGCAAATTGCCTAGCTGGATGTGGTTACCAGTGATTAGAATTCATCACTGAGGAAGAAATGATGGCTGAGGATCAAGGATCTGTCCATCTTCTTGGGATAGCTAAATTCTCAGATGAAGATGGGAATAATAATGCAATAAAGTTCCTCCCAGAATATAAGGACTTTAGCGATATCTTTAGTCATGAAAGGAGAGAGTCCTTACTGCTGCACTCTAAGTACGATCATAAGATTGAACTACAGGGGGGAACGACTCCTCCTTTTGGTCTGATCTATCCCCTCTCAGAGAAGGAACTAAAGGCACTCCATGAGTACCTTGATGAGATGCTAGCAACCGGAAAGATCAAGAGATCTAGCTCACCGACTGCTGCTCCTATATTATTAGTACCAAAGTCAGAAGGTATACTATAGTTATATATTGACTATAGATGACTGAACAAGATAACCATGAAGAGCTGTTATCCCCTCCCACTATTGAATGAACTGAGGCATAGACTTGGCAAAGCGACAGTATTTACCAAGTTAGATCTGAAAAATGGTTATAACCTTTTGTGAATGGCAAAGGGTGAAGAATGGAAAACTGCTTTTTGTTGTTGGTATGGCTTGTATGAGTATACCATGATGCCTTTTGGGCTATGTAATGCACCATCTACTTTTCAGAGTATGATAAATGATGTATTTAGAGGCCTATTAGATGAAGGAGTCATCGCTTATATGGACGATATCCTGATCTACTCAGAGAGTATAGAGGAGCATGTTACTCTAGTTAGGAGAGTAATGGAAAAGCTGTGAGAAGCAGGCTTATACATTAGCATCAAGAAGTCAACCTTCCATCAGAGAGAAGTTGAATTCCTAATGTATAGGATATCTGATCGTGGGTTATCAATGACAATAGAAGTGGCGGAATTGATCAAGAACTGGTCGAGCCCAAAGAGCGTCGTCGAAGTACAAAGCTTCATGGGTTTTTCTGACTTCTACTGAAGGTTTATCGAGGGGTTCAGCAAGATAGCGAGACTATTGACACACTTGATAAAGAAAGACATTAAATGGGACTGGACACCAGCCTGCACCGAGGCTTTTGAACAATTGAAGGAGTTGTTTACATCCAGCCCTATTCTAGCACACTTTGACCCTAACTAGCTAACAAAGTTAGAAACCAATGCAAGTGACTTTGCATTAGGTGCTGTTCTGTCCCAGCTCTGTGAGGATGAGAAATGGCACCCAGTGGCCTATCATAGTAGGAAGTTCGTACCAGCAGAGGTGAATTATGAAGTCCACAATAAAGAAATGACTGCAATTGTAGCAGTATTCAAAGAATGGGATCATTTACTCAGGTCTGTCACTGATCAAATTGTTATATATACTGATCATAAGAATCTTGAATACTTTAATAGTACCAAGATACTGAATAGACGGCAACACCACTGGGCAGAATTCTTACAACTGTTCAATTTTAAGGTTATCTACCGTGAGGGTAGGTGGAATGAGAAGGCAGATGCATTGTCAAGGTGTAGGGACTACTGTCTTGAAGGGGGGGGTAATTCTGAACCGAACCCCGAAACAACCTTTTTCTGATCAGGTCAATGGGTTGTAAATGAGGAGTGGGACATCATGCGACCACAGGTGTTGCAATCTTGCCAAGGCTATCAGTTGCAATCTTCCTTTTTGGAAGCACTTAAGAAAGCAACTAGTGCAGATGACAAGTACATGGACATATTCAAGTCAGTCATCAGTGGGCAGAAAGATGTTGACCATAGTTTTTCAGTAGAGAAGGACTTACTACTCTATAAGAATAGGTGGTACATACACAAGGACAAAGGGTTGAAGCAAGCAATCATGGAGGCAGAACATAATTCCCATATTGTGGGACACTTTGGGACATACAAGATAGTTGGACGAATCAAGGCAAACTTCTACAAACCAAAGATGGATGAGCATATCATGGAGTATGTGTGTACTTGTGACATATGTCAAAGGAGCAAGATAGTCTGACATAAGAAATTTGAATTACTTGAACCAATTGAGGTACCAATAAGACCATGGAATGATATTTCTATGGACTTCATTGTGGCATTACCAGAGTCTGAGGGATATACAAAGATATGGGTCATTGTTGTTCAATTCTCAAAAATAGCTCACTTTTTACCCTTGACAATGGAGGTGTCTACAGAAAAGTTGGCATTAATATTCCTGAAGAAGATATGGTGCCTACATGGGCTCCCAGAATCGATAATATCTGACCGAGATAGCTGATTCACCTCTAAGTTTTGGGCAAGCTTAATAAAGTTACTACAAATCAAGCTTAATATATCGATGGCTTTCCACCCAGAAACCGATGGGCAGAATGAACAGGTGAACCAGACTTTGGAACAATATCTTTGGAGCTATTGCTCATATCAGCAAGACGATTGGGTGTCTTTGTTACTATTGGCAGAGTATGCATATAATACTTCTACCTCAGAATCCACTAAGGCTTCTCCTTTTCAGATTAACTATGGATTCAACCCTCATACAAACTGGTCAGGCATAGTTCCAGATAGTCAAGAGATTCATCTAAGCAGTGAGCTCTTAATATGGAACTGGAAAGGTTCATGGCAAGAGGTCAGAGAAACCTTACAAGGGGCACAAGAAAGACAACGGAAGTGGCATGACCAAAAGAGGCTACCATCTCCAGAATATGTTACAATGGAAGATGTGACTTGTGGAGTTACGCGAAAGGCTGACCAGGTAATGTTGAACTGAAAAAACATCCGAACAAAAAGGCCGATGGAGAAGTTAGACCACTGAATGTTTGGCCCCTTTTTGGTTAAATGAAAGGTAGGGTCTCAGGCATATGAGCTCAAACTCCCAGCTTGTTGGTCAATCCATCCCATATTCAATGTCAGTACTGGAGCCATACCATGATGATCCAGTAGGTAGGCCCCAGAAGGAAGTTTGGTTACCAGAGATAGTAGACAATGAGCTAAGCTATGTAGTTGAAGCTATCCTGGATAGTCATTGGTATGGCGGGATAAGGACAAGTTCCCACTACCATTTCGTTCAATACTTAGTAGCATGTGAAGGTTATGGACCAGAGGAGAATTCATGTGAACCTTTTGAGATACTAGAAGGAATGGCCATAGAGGCCCTTAATGATTTTCACTGGAGGTATCCATCCAACCCAAGGGATCACTGCATAGTGGATGTACCGAAGCTGAAAAATAAAAGACGTCACTAACAGTCTGGGACGGACTTTAGAGAAGAGGGGAGTCATGTAACGACCCCCTAGAGGGTGTCTTACAGTAAACTATTCTTACACCCATATCGGAGACCTTGAGGTGAATGGGTAAGGATAGTTTGGTTCACTATAGTGGACAACTACGCATACTATAAGATTGTAATGGGGGCACCCTAAGGGAAGATGGATCCCAAGTTCATGACCGCACTGAAGTGACTCAAAGATCAAAAGCGAAAATCAACAATAGAGTAAAGAAGAATCAAAACAGTAAAACTTAATATCATTAAGCCACAGCTTCACTCAGTAAGTTTCTCGAGCAGTAGTTGATTGCCAGAGTAGAGTGGGACTCGCATAGTTTAAGTAGAATATCACATACTGCCAGTTCCTACCCATCAGTACTCTAATGTAATTATGAGCATACCCATCTTCTCTGGGCTATCCAACACACACCACCAAGGACATTATTCCTTTGTAGATGTTGGTCCATTCTCGCTAAAATCTCCTTCTGACATCAAGTATTTTAATGGTGTATCTCCAATGTGACCACAGGGGAAAAACTCTTCATATCATTAACATGCTAGCGGTGAACTCTCAAGCAACTGAGGAGACATACTATTGATAAACTCTCATACCCATATGCATTTCGTCTATGCAAGCCTTAAGTAGACATAGCTCTTACAATCGAGCTGAACCTTTTACTCCATTCTAATCAGGTCTTTGCCTGATAGGAAAGTCTACACAGCTCCCCCATTGGGGTACCTTGGTGATTGGCTTGGTGGCCACTACCAACAGTCAACTCCCCAAAAGTGCTCCTACTGTGATAAGAATCATGCTTTTAGAGTTTTCAAATAACCTCAATCATCTTACAGCAATTGGGTATGAGTTGTGTTTATGTGTGATTAACCTGCCTGGAGATGCCTCAACATCTTCCGGGCCACCCTGAGACTACCTGGGAGGCTCTGGACTACCCTTCCAGCATTACCTGTAACCCCCTCAGTTCTTGTCCATTTTACATGTATTTGGTACCAGAAGATATCTCTTCTTCTGATGCACACCCCATGCCCTCTCATATATCCTACGGATAGGATCTGGTCCAACAGATGGCAATAACTTATATGGTGTTATGAGAGTGCCTCCACTCAATTCCTTGTGTTATCAAGGGAGCAACTTAACAACCGTAAGCCCATGATGTGTGGTCCTTATGCTGGGGCCGCAGGGGGTGTTAGGAATATATCTGTAAAATCCTAGAGTATTTGGAGCCCTATAGCACCTCTTATAGCTCCCCTAAGGCTACCAGTTTTGTAAACTTTAGATTTTACTGGAGTGACCAACCCATATAGGATTGCCCCCTGACCCAAGTAAGTACCTCTATGTGCTAGGTAGGGTAACTTGGGTGCCTTGTCAGGGTAACTTGGACCTTATGGCAGGGCAACTTGGACCTTATGCCAGGGTAACAAAGACCCATGTCAGGGTAACTCAGGTCTCTTTATATGAGCCTTTCCTGAGCTTGCCTTCTATACTAAAATCTTATAGTATGCGTAGTTGTCCATTATAGTGAACCAAACTATCCTTACTCAGAGACCTCTGGGTCTCTGGTATGGGTGTAAGAATAGTCTCCTTGTATGACACCTTCTGGTGGGTTGTTATAGAGACTCTCAATTCCACCATGATATGCAAAATCTATCTGAGTCAAGGTTAGACTTGAGTGGTAACTGAATGCAAAAATGAGTAGTGCAGTGGTAGTACTACTTCTGGATAGTGGTGCTACAGGAGTAGTACTCAGTAGCAGATGGGTAAAGGACACTCCAATGCTCTGTGTCTGAAGGAAGTCTCCATCCCCCATATTAGATGCAAGTGGGAATAATATTCCCAGATCTGGTCTCCATTACACCAAGTTGGTGAAGATGAGAATAGGAGACCACTCAAATAGAATGAGTTTTGAGATTGTGGAAATGCCAGAGGGTAAAGTTGATGGGTATCTCCCAATGTTCTGGCTCTATGAGCATAACCCAGATATCAATTAGGAAAAAGGTATTCTGGCCTACCAGTCAGCATACTATAAGGCAAATTGCCTAACCAGGTGTAGTTACCAGCGATTAGAATTTATTACTGAGGAAGAAATGATGGCTGAAGATGAAGGATCTGTCCATATCCTTGGCATGACTAAGTTCTCAGATGAAGATGGAAATTATATTGTGATAAAACTCCTCCGAGAATATAAGGACTTTAGTGATATCTTTAGCCAAGATAGGATAGAGTCATTACCGCAACATTCCAAGTATGATCACAAGATCAAATTGTAGGTAGGTACAACCTCTTCTTTTGGCCCAATCTACCCCCTCTGCAAAAAGGAACTAAAGGCACTCCGAGAGTATCTTGACAAGATGCTAGCAACTAGAAAGATCAGGAGATCTAGCTTAACAGCCACTGCTCCTATATTATTTGTACCACAACCAGATGGTATGTTACAGTTATGTATCAACTATAGAGGACTGAACAAGATAACTGTGAAGAACTGTTATCCCCTCCCGCTAATGAATGAGTTGAGGGATAGACTGGGGAAAGTGACTGTATTTACCAAGTTACATCTGAAAAATGGTTACTACCTTTTGTGAATGGCAAAGGGTGAAGAATGGAAGACTACTTTTTATTGTCGGTATAGCTTATATGAATATACTATGATGCTGTTCGGGTTGTGTAATACACCATCTACCTTCCAGAGTATGATAAATAATGTATTTAGAGGTCTGTTAGATGAAGGAGTCATCACTTATATAGACAATATCCTGATCTCTTCAGAGACTATAGAAGAACATGTCATTCTGGTTAGAAGAGTAATGGAAAAGCTGTGAGAAGTAAGCTTATGCATTAGCATCAAGAAATCACCTTCCACCAGAGGGAAGTTGAATTCCTAGGGTATAAGATATCTGATTGTAGGATATCAATGACAACAGAAAAGGTAGAATCAATCAAGAACTGCTTGAGTCCAAAGAGTATTGTCAAAGTACAAAGCTTCATAGGTATTGCTAACTTCTACCAAAGGTTCATCAAGCAGTTTAGTAAGATAGGGAGACCATTGAGAGACCTGATGAAGAAGGACATCAAACAGGACTGGACACCAGTCTGCACACTGGCAGAGGCTTTTGAACAATTGAAAGAGTTGTTCACATCTAGCCCTATTCTAGCATACTTTGACCCGAATTGGTCAACAAAGTTAGAGACTGATGCAAGTGACTTTGCATTAGATACTATTCTATCTTAGCTCTGTAAAGATGAGAAATAGCACCCAGTGGCCTATTATCATAGGAAGTTCATACCAGCAGAGGTGAACTATGATGTCTATGAGAAGGAAATAATCACTTTTGTGGTAGCATTCAAAGAATGGGATCATTTACTAAGGTCTGTCACCAATCAGATTATTATATATACTGATCACAAGAATCTTGAATACTTTAATAGTACCAAGATACTAAATAGACAGCAATGCCACTGGGCAGAGTTCTTGCAACTATTCAATTTTAAGGTTATCTACTGTGAGGGTAGGTTGAATGAGATGGTGGATGCATTGTTGAGGCATAGGGTCTACCACCTTGAAGAGGGGGGTAATTCTCAACCAAACCCTGAAACAACCTTTTTCTGACCAGGTCAATCAGTTGTAAATGAGGAGCAGGACATCTTGTGACTACTGGTGTTGCAATCTTACCGAGGCTATCAGTTGCAATCTTCCCTTTTGGAAGCACTTAAAATGATAACTAGAACAGATGATAAGTACATGGGTATATTTAAGTCATTCATCAATGGGCAGAAAGATATTGACCCTAGTTTTTCAGTAGAGAAGGACTTACTACTCTATAAGAATAGGCAGTATATATTTGAGGCCAAAGGGTTCAAGTTGAGGCAAGCAATCATGGAGGTAGAACATAATTCCCATATTGTGGGACACTTTGGGACATACAAGACAGGGGGATGAATCAAGGCAAACTTCTATTGGCCAAAGATGGATGAGCACATCATGGAGTATGTGCGTACTTATGATACATGTCAGAAGAGCAAGACAGTCCGGCATAAGAAATTTGGATTACTTGAACAAATTGAGGTGCCAATAAGACTGTGGAATGTAATTTCTATGGACCTCATTGTAGCATTATCAGAGTCTGAGAGGTGTACAAAGATATGGGTTATTGTTGATCAATTCTCAAAAATGGTCCACTTCATTCTACTGACAATGGAGGTGTCTATAGACAAATTGCCTTTAATATTCCTGAAGGAGATATGGCACCTACATGGGCTCCCAGAATTGATAATCTCAGACCGAGACAGCTGATTCACCTCTAAGTTTTAAGTAAGTTTGATGAAGCTACTATAGATCAAGCTTAATATATTAATAGCTTTCTACCCAGAAATCATTTAGCAAACTGAATGGGTAAACCAGACTTTGGAACAATATCTTCGGAGCTATTGCTCATATCAGCAAGACGATTGGGTGTCTTTGTTACCATTGGCAGAGTATGTTTACAATACTTCCACTTCGGAATCTACTAGGGCATCTCCCATTGTTCTTGAGATTAACTATGGATTCAACCCTTATACAATCTGGTCAGGTAGAGTTTCAGATAGCCAAGGGATTCACACAAGCAGTGAGCTCTTAGTATGGAACTGGGAAGGTTCATAGCAAGAGGTCAGAGAAACCTTACAAGGGGCACAAGAAAAGCAACAGAAATGGCATGATCAAAAAAGGTTACCATGTCCAGAATATGTGATGATGGAAGATGTGACTAATAGAGTTGCAAAAAAGTCTGATCAGGTAATGTTGAACTGAAAGACCATCTGGACAAAGAGGCTGATGGAGAAGTTGGACCACTGAATGTTTGGCCCCTTTGTAGTTAAACAAGAGGTAGGGTGTCAGGCATATGAGCTTGAACTCTAAGCTTGTTGGTCAATCCACCCCATATTCAGTATCAGTCTACTGGAACCATATTGAGATGACCTAGTAGGAAGACCCTAGAGGTAAGTGTTATAGGGTAGTCCAACCATAGATAGTGCTGGTTAGTCTAAGCTGTAAGCTTCTTGAAGTAAGATAAGATAAATCAAAGATCATTAAGGTAGACTTGGGTTATCTAAAGGCTTGGAGAAAATAAGTGCATAGTAGATTTTTCAAGAATAGATAATAAATATATTAATAAGGTCTCTTCTCTATTGCTTGATGTTTTCTAATAGCTGGGAGTACCTCAATATTTATATTCTGCATCTGGGTTATTATAGGCTACAATCAACTCCCATACTATCTATGTACCTTCATCAAAAACCTCTTATTTCTCTTAAGTGCAAACACTCTTGACCTCGAGAATATTTGCCCCACTTAGCTTTGATCTCTTCAAACTCCTATTGTCTCTGGGGAGTGAGGATGCTCCTGCAGTAGGTAGTCTTTAATCTCTCCACCATATCAACTTATATTGAATATGTCACCCTAATGGCAACTATATCAATCGTTCTACCTCAAAACATAAAGTGATCAGCTTTAATGAATGAGCATGGCTATTGCATTGCATATTGATGCATCGCAAGGCCCATCAGGCATAGAAGATTTTGGCTGTGGATTGAGCCAATAACTCATCCAGCCAAAACCTCTCATACTGATTCTCAAGTAGACCCACTTGGGGCACTACTTCTTTCAAAGCAAGAGACTCAGCTCTATGGCTACCCTTTGGTGCCATAGGCTCATGATATTCAAGTCACTAGCAGTTTCTTCCCAAATTGTCCTATTACTTATCAGTCACAATATCTAACTGCTAATATACAGGATAATAACTTGTTCAAAACTTAACCAAATCTCTTGAAGTCACTTCTCATGAGTCACCAAAGATGCCCTCTCATATATCCTATAGACAGCATCCAGTCAGCTGGACAGCAACATATATGGTATTATGCTGGAGGTGTTATTTATCATCGCTAAAGTGTCAGGATGCAACTCAGCTATAATACTGTGATGATGCCTGGTCCCTGCATGGGGGCTGCAGGGGTATGGTAGAAATATCTCTGCATGAAAGCTGGGTAATTTTGGCCCTTTTTTCCATATACCTAACAGTAGCTCCCCCTCTCAAGACTTCATCTCAAACGTCTTTCTTAAATAAATAATAACAAAACAAAAAAATAAAAACAAAAATAAAATTAAAACTTCTTCCTTGGGAACTCAACATGGTAGGGTAAAAAACTTTGTGCATTTGCTGGTTCACACAAAGAAAACCTTGCCATACTATTCCAATCCCGCCCGTCCCGGCATCTCTGGGTTCAACCTATGAAATTCCTCCAACAATTCTACCACATACTCTAGGTGCTCCAGGGGTTCCCTGTGTTCTCATCTTCAGAACAACCTTTCCATTTCACAAAATATCAGAGCTCTCGTGGGACTTTATTTCATCCTCTAACTCTTATTGTATAGGAGATTATTTTACTCCTCATAATTCTCTCTACTTCCCATTCTAAATCATCTTCGATTTCTTCTAGATTGCAAAGTAGCTGTGCCTCTCCAGGCTGAATAGAAACTCAGTAGGGCTCGAGCAGTACCACATGCAATACTAGATGGATTTTCTACCAGTCCAGTATTTGGAGTTTGTAGACTCATTCACCTTTCTTCTCCAATACCTTGAAAGGCCCATAGAGCTTTGTCTCAACTTTTTCAAGGGCCTTTTTGATCACATATTCTTGCCATTGAGCATGACTTGGTCTTCAATTTTTATGTCTGGTTACTCTCTGGCTTTTCGATTATAACATCTCAACATGTCCTCTCACATAGACTCTAGCATCTCCTTAGCCTGTCTATGTATATTTTTCATCCAATGTGTATAAATGGATGTATCTAGATTTTGAGCCTCATGTTCTCTCATCCATTCAGTTTGTGAGTAGAAACCATAGTTCACAAAGAATGGGGTCAATTTGTACACATTGGTGGTAGAGTTGTTGTAAGCATATGCTGCTAATAAGAGAAGTTGATACCAATCATCCTGATCATCGTTGACAAAGCTTCGTAAGTAACCTTGAAGCACTTGGTTGGTTCTTTCTGTCTACCTGTCAGTTTGAAGGTAGTATGCTGTTGACATCCTTCTTTTAATTCCCAGAGCCTTGCACAATGACTCCCAAAATTCGCCTTGAAACTTGGTATTCATGTCGGAAATGATTTCTGTTGGTAGCCCATAGAGTTTCCATACTTCTCGGCATCTATGTCAGAAATGATTTCTGTAGGTAGCCCATAGAGCTTCCATACTTCTTGGAGGAAGACATTAGCAACATCTTTTGTGGTTGTGTTTTCCTTTAGACCAATGAAATGCACCATTTTGATGAACCAATCCACTATAACCATGATTTAGGTATGTCGCTATGACTCTGGTAGTTGAACAATAAAATCCATTGAGATGGATGTCCACACTGTGTATGGTACTTGTAAGGGTTGAAGTAACCGATACCTTGCATGTCAAGGAGATTTATTGTATTGACATTCATTACATGATCTGATGTAATCATTCACCCAGCCTGTTAAACCTTTCCAGTAGAAGTCTCACATGACTGTCTCTAGGGTTTTTTCCTGGCCAAAGTGTCTATCAACCTTTGAGTCATGGCATCCATTCATTATGAAAGTTTGGATACCTTCATCTGCTGGCATAAGGAGCCAGTCTTTGTAGTATACCAGCGCATCTTTCAAGGTCGAAAACTTTGGGGGTTCTGTGTCATTATTCCTGAATCTTTCTAACCCCTGCCTTCATGTGACCCATTCTTCATCCTGTTTGGCTGCTTTCTTAACCTTTGTTACAAAGTCCACATCGAACTTTCTTATTTCTGCCCTTGCGATGATGGCATTAAACAATATTACTACTTCTCATGATAGTTTGAAATTGTGCTCCTCATTGTAATGCTTAAAATCCTTGATGTTTCTGGACCTTACTTGTAAAAAGCACACTATAGGCTTTTTCCTGAGCAAGTTGCTGCTTTGGAAGCCAGTGGCAGTTCATTCTATTATTGCTGAGTTTGCCACTTCCTGGAACTCTGTGTTATCAATCTTTTCAACAATTATTTGCACTATTCAGTCCTCCCTTGCAACCTTGTATTCTGCATCCATTAGGTTGACCATTAAAACCTTTATTTCTCCAGTATAGTCTGCATCTATAACCCCAGCACCTATGTTTATACCATGTCTGAGCACTAATCCACTTCAAGGTGCGATTCACCCATAGGTTCCTTTGGGGAGCCCTATAGCTATTCCTGTCATGACCAGGACCTGTCCTTTTCCAGGGATGGTTAGTGTATCCATGCTATATAAGTCATGTCCGGCCACAAAAGTTGATCCTCTAGTGGGAACCTTAGTGCTCTCTGCTAGTTTATAGACTCAGATCCTTTGTAGTTTTATGTTTCTATCCAAGTCTTCTGCCTCTGATATCTGGTTATCTTCTGACCTGGGATTGAGCTCTATATCTTCTGTGGGGGTTAATCTCTTGTCCCTGGGGGTTTTCCAAACCACAGCAATTTGTAAGAAGTTCTTACACTTCAAAATTAACTTTTCACTATGGGTAGCTCCCCCTTCAGGATGGTACTTCAGCTGTCTACTTAGCACATCCAGTTTACCTCCTCTGGTTCCTGGTCGGTAAACAATACGGAAATTAAAATCTGCCAGTTTTTGAGCCCATTGAATTTGTCTAGCACTCCATGCCTTGGTGATAAGGAAGTACTGTAAATTTTGATGGTCTGTGTAAATGGTAATGGTGACCTCTGTTCCTGCCAGGTAGTGACACCATTCTTTGAAGGCCTCCACAATTGCCAACAATTGTTTATCATGAATATCATAGGTTGATTTAGCTGGTCTGAATTTTCATGAGTGAAATGCTACCAGGTGTAGTCTTTTCTTCACCAGCTGTGATAAAATGCAAGCGAGTGCAAAATCACTTGCATCGGTTTCCACAATTGTTTCTTTCATGGCATCAAAATGGTAAAGGATTGGTGCAGTCACAAACAGTTCTTTTAGGAATTCGAAAGCCTCATCCTGCTCTCTTCCCCAGGCAATGTATTTGGAGTTCCCTTTCAAGAGCTCCATAATTAGCTTGGAAATTGCTGAACAATCCTTAATAAACCTTCAGTAAAAGTTCACAAATCTTATGAAGATTTGTATATCCTTTACCAACTTTAGTTGTTTCCATTTTCGGATAGATTCTACCTTCTTCTCACTCATGGAAACTCCTTTCGTTATTACCACGTAACCCAGGAATTCCACCTCAGTGATGTGAAAGTAAGACTTTGCAATACAAACTGCTAGTTGATATTCCCTTAGGTGAGCTAACACTTCTTGGACTAGCTCAATATAGCTTGCCTCATCTGCTGAGTCGATGAGAATGTTGTCCATATATACTACAATACCATGATCCAGGAATTCTTGTAGAACTGTATTCATCATTGCCTGAAAGGTAGCTAGAGCATTAACCAGCCCAAAGGGCATGACTTTGTATTCAAAGTGTCCATAGCAGGTATGCAAAGCTATCTTACATTCATCTCCTTCCTTAATTCTAATTCAGTGGAACCCATCTTTTAGGTCTAACTTGGTAAAGATGTTTGAACTGATGACTCAGTCTTGTAACTCTGTCATCAGAGGGAGTGGGTATTTGTTAGATACTGTGACCTTATTAAGACCTCTATAATCAATGCACAGGCACCAGCCACTATTGGGCTTTGGTACAAACAATATTAGAGCCCCATATAGTACCATGCTAGGTCTAATTTTCCCTTATTCTAACATCTCATTTAGGTATATGTGCAAAGCTTCTAATTGAGAGGTGGAAAGCTTATAGATCAGTCCACAAGGGGGGCAGAAACCTTCCTTGAGGTCAATTGCATGGTCGAATATTTTTCTTGGGGTAGCTTCTCTGCAGCCGATGGTAGAAAAAGGTCAGTATAATCCAGGTATTCCTCTGGCAACTGACTGATCACCAGTTCCTTACGTTCATCTATGGAGGATACCAGACTGATGACTGTTGCATCGAGGTTGTGAGCCACATCATTATCCCATTCAAATAGTTCATCCATATTATACCACATACCTGAGCCACAGTGGTCATGGCATTTCCTATCTTGAAATTCCCACCTATCTGGATATGTCATATTAGATATGGGGTGTTCTTTTAACCACCCATAGGGTATTATCATTCCCCATCTATTTGTAGGAGCTACTTCACAGGAGACTTTGGTGGTGTGGCAATTTATCCCTATTTCCATTTTGATAGGGATAGTATATCATTTGCCACTACACTTGACGATGTCACCTGTAAAGCCTTTAATCAGGATGTGATTTTTGCAAATTATGCAGGGTACATTTAATTCTTGTAACAATTTCTCATTTAAAACAAAAACATGGACTCCTGAGTCTAGCAAGACTTGGATTCAATAGTGTCTTTCTGCAATATAGAGGTATGCATGACCCCCCAAGTGTTGGTAAAGTGTAGGTTGGGGGGCAATAAGTTTGCACTGCCTCCCTGATTGCTCTGTCTCAATATCTCTTCACTTTGACATTTTGATGGAAATTCTTCTACAATTTCCAATCATCTAGCCTGTGGGTAAGGAATGCCCCTGTAATTTTATCTGATTCAAGGGACCACTCCAAGTCCACTGTCAGTTATTTGTTTTATCTAGAGGATGGCAAGTGAAATCTTCACCATACCAATAAGTGTAGAGCTGGAAGAAATCCTCTTCATCTTAAGCTCTTAAAGGATTTGCCCACCAAGATGATTTGTCCAGGTGGGTGATAAATACTGGGGGTCATATTTCTTTTAATTCATTTGTAAGGATATCCTCAAATATGGAGAAGCAGTTAGTAGTTGTTGGTTCTATCAATCGTTCAAAGATGTAGTCAACAGCTGAAGTCATTTTTTTTGTATTTATGGGTAGGTAATGGTAATAGATATTCACTACTGTACCCATGTAGTTTTGACCAATGAGGTCTCCTTAGGTGAACTTGGTGTCACAATTCCAAATTCTAATACGGTTATTGGGCAGCCCACTACAAGTGGTCTTTACCCCTTGCTGAAGGGTTCCCAATTATGACCTGACCAGTGCTTTCCCTGATAGTAAAGCATGGGTACAATCTGCCAGTGCTATCAGCATGGGCTAAGATTCAAGACTGGAGGGGTGTAAGCCCCCATTTTGAATTTTTGCCAGACCACAAGTACCCATACCCTGTCACTCTACAGTATCAAAACCATTCCTTGTCTACTCAACCCTTTGCTTCCTTAAGCTCATGCACAGGTCTGAATCAATGTCAGGGATAACCCTTTCAATTAGATAGTGACCAGTCCAATACTCTTCAGCTGAGAAGAGGGTGTGTAGACCTCGATAAATTCCCCTCAGTTGGTGTTAGGCATATGGAAAAAAGGGCCAAAGTTACCCAGCCTTTAGATAGGATTATTTCTACCCTACCCCTGCAGCCCCCATGTAGGGACCGGGCATCATTACGGTATTACGGCCGAGTTGCGTCCCGACACTTTAGCCACAATAAATGGCACCTTCAGCATAACACCATATACGTCGTCGCCGTCCGTCCGACCGGATGCTGTCCGTAGGATATATGAGATGGCACCTTTGGCGACTCATGGGAAGTGACTCGGAGGAATTTGGTTAAGTTTTGAGTAGAGCTATTACCTTGTACATTAGCAGTTAAATATTATGGCTGATAAGTGATGGGACGATTTGGGAAGAAACCTTAGTGACCGAATATCGTGAGCCTATGGCACCGACGGGTAGCCATAGAGCTGAGCCTTTTGCTTTGAAAGAAGTAGTGCCCCAAGAGGGCCTACTCGAGAATCGGTATGAGAGGTTTTCGCTGGAAAAGCTATTGGCTTGATCCAGAGCAAAAAACCCTATATATCTGATGGGCCTTGTGATGCATCAATATGCAACACGGTGGCCGCGCTCATTTCATTAAAGCTGATCACTTTATGTTCTGAGGCAGAACAATTGGTATAGTTGCCATTAGGGTGGCATACTCAAATTAAGTTCATATAGCGGAGAGATTGAAGGCTACCTACTGGAGGGGTGTTCACACCCCCCAGAAACAATAGGAGTCTGAAGAGATCAAAGCTAAGCAAGGCAAATATTCTCAGGGTCAAAAGCATCTGCACTTAAGAAATTTAAGAGGTTTTCGACGGAGGTACTTAGATAGTATGGGAGTTGGTTGTAGCCCGCAATAACCCAGATGTGGAATATAAATATCAAGGTACTCCCAGCTATTAGAAACATCAAGCAACGGAGAAGAGATCTTATTAATATATTTATTACGACTCTTGAAAAAACACTATTATACTTATTCCTTCCGAGCCCTTGGGAATACGAGCCTACCTTAACAATCTTCGTTTTACCTTTACCTTACGTTATTTTAAGAAACATTATGGCCTAGACCTACCAGCCCTAACTACGGTGGGACTACCCCATAACAGTTGGATCCTAGGTCAGATAGTTCCCAAAGTTATGGTAGTGGCCTAGTCATTGCCACTTGACTAACCTGTGGCTGCCTCTATTGGGGGGCCCAGACCTCCAACCAAGTGTTCCATCTCTTTGGTTGCCTGCATCGAGTTACAGAGCTAACCATGACTACTCTTCTACACATGGCCTTTTTGTAGTTGCTAAGTCCACAATGGGTACATGAGCCCAGAGTTTCTCACCTCTTATCTATCAGGGTCCGGGGGACTCCCTCGTGAGCCTTCTTCCAATCCGTATGTATTGGCATTGGATTGTTTTCTCCTGCCTTTGTTTTTTGTGCCTTCCAACCTATCATGGCTGTTTTTTGTAACCGAGGATTCTTGTTGAACCTGGTATTGGAACCTTTATTCTCATTACTACATTTTCTTTTTGTGGTATTTCCTCACTCCTTTCCCATTGCTTGAGAGAGGTTTTGCCATTGTAAAAAGGATTCCTCTAGTTTCCCAAAGCCTCTTAGCACCTTGAGGCAGTCTTTATCAGAATCATAGGTCTCTCCTGAAAGCCTTCTCAGGATTTGCTCTGGGAGCTTGTCCTTGACTAGGAGCCTCCAGCTGATACCAAACATCTTAGCTTTGATATTACAGTTTTCAAGTAGAAAGAGATATTCTTTAATGTCATTATTGTACAGGATTTTCTTCATGTCCTGTACTGCCTCTCATTCTTGTTCAATGCCTGAATACCTACTAATGATTTCTTGGGTAAACCTAGTCTAAGAGATCAACTGTGGCTGAAAATGAGCCCCGTAGCACTTGTCATACTCTTTCGGTACCATTCAGCGAAAGGAGCAACCTTCTTTCCCTTTGTACTTTTTAATGCATAGACTATTTTATCATGGTCTTCCATCCACTGACTTGGATTTCTAGCAAAATAGTCTTCACAGTCCAATACCCATGTGTTGATATCCTCATCGACCTTGGCCTCAAATATGACTGGTGGGTCAGCATGCCATTTTCTACTGGTGATTGCATTTCCCAGCATTTGGACCAGATCTTCTGAATCTTGGGCTGACCCTTGGGGGGGTCATCTTTCAGTCCTTGATGTCGGATGTGGGGCTAGACCTTCATTGTCACTGGAGCTGCTGCTGCTACTTGAGTTAGGGTCTCCACCTCTGGCTCCATGCTTCATTGGGGGTCCTTCAACCCCTCCTCCTTTGCCTGTGGCTATTGGTAGGCCTCAGTCGACCTCTTTTCCTTGCTTTGGCCTTCTGGCTAAGGAGTCAGAGCAGGAAAGCAGAGCAGTTTCTGCTATTGCCTGTCTTGCTGGAAAGGAAGGGGTTGCTGGGAAGCGAGCTACTTGAGCTAATTGTTGCTGCACAAGATTCATCATTTCTCACATCCTTTGTTCGGCAGCCCTCTGTTGTCCTGAGTCGATCTCTACTTGGGCTTGGACTTGTTGCATCAATTATTGCAACTGTTGATCTCTTGAAAAGGAAGCTTGTCCTGTTAGGTCAATATCCTGATGCAGCTGAGTACTTACTGCCTATTGCTGCTCATGTTGAGTATTATGTTTTCGTAGCTCTGCTGCTACTTAGTCTTGGAAGTGCTTTTAAGATGTCTCCACTTCTTGTGTGAGAAGCCCCATCTTTAGGTTTGTATTCCCTAACTCATTTCCCACTATCTGTTTTCCTTGATCAAGCCTATTTTGGTAGACTTCTAGCTCATCGGTGTATCATCATCCTTATGTTGACAGCTCACTGTAGGCCATGTGTTGTTCATCGATAGACCTCGAAGCATTTCAATCAACTTGACTAAGGCATTCTAGGATGTAGTTTAAGATTGCCAGAATTTTCGGCTGTCATGGGGAACCATCTTGCCATCCTCTCGGGCTAGCTGCCCTTTTCTCAATCCTCTCCCATGCTCTCCTACCTCTTAAGAAGCTAGCGGGAAAACCTCCACTAGAGAGAAATGGAGGGTTTTGTGTCGTGGTGGTGGCTAGTATAGATGTCACATCGTTGGCTGGAGAATATGCTCTTTCTTTCATTTGTATATCATGCCCAGCTCCAAGGATGGTCAGGGGCATAGGCAAGTCTTGTTTGGGGTGATCCATGATCAGTGTAGGTAGAGGTAAGTGTGTAAATAATGAACTTAGGTAATGTGGAGAGTATTAATATACTGTTATGGGGTAGTTCAACTGTAGATAGTGCCAGTCAGTCTAAGCTGTAAGCTTCTTAAAGTAAGATAAGATAAAATAAAGATTGTTAAGGTAGGCTCAGGTTATCCTAAGGCTTGGAGAAAATAAGTGCATATTAGATTTTTCAAGAATAGATAATAAATATATTAATAAGATCTCTTCTCTGTTGTTTGATGTTTTCTAATAGCTGGCAGTACCTCAATATTTATATTCCGTGTCTGGGTTATCATGGGCTACAATCAACTCCTATACTATCTATGTACCTTCATCAAAAGCCTCTTATTTTTCCTGAGTGTGAACACTCCTGACCAAGAGAATATTTGCCCCACTTCACTTTGATCTCTTCAAACTCCTATTATCTCTAGGGGGTGAGGATGCTCCTCCAGTAGGTAGTCTTCAATCTCTCCATCATATGAACCTATATTGAATATGTTAACCTAATGGCAACTATACCAATTGTTCTGCCTCAAAACATAAAGTGATTAGCTTTAATGAATGAGCACAGCTATTGCATTGCATATTAATGCATCGCAAGGCCCATCAGGTATAGAGGATTTTGGCTCTGGATCGAGCCAATAGCTCATCCAGCTAAAACCTCTCATACTGATTCTCGAGTAGGCCCACTTGGGGCACTACTTCTTTCAAAGCAAGAGGCTCAGCTCTATGGCTACCCTTTAGTGCCATAGGCTCATGATATTCAAGTCACTAGTGATTTCTTTCCAAATTGTTCCATTACTTATCAGCCACAATATCTAACTGCTAACATACAGGATAATAACTTGCTGAAAACTTAATCAAATCTCTTCAAGTCACTTCTCGTGAGTCACCAAAGATGCCCTCTCATATATCCTATGGACAGCACCCAGTTGGACAGACAGTGACGATGTATATGGTATTATGCGAGAGGTGTTGTTTATCATCGCTAAGGTGTTAGGATGCAACTTGGCTGTAATACCGTGATGATGCCTGGTCCCTACAAGGGGGCTGCAGGGGTATAACAGAAATATTCCTGAATGAAAACTGGGTAACTTTTGGCACTTTTTTCCATATTCCTAACAGGAAGTTCCATTACCAGAGATAGTTGACAATGAACCAAGTTATATTGTTGAATCTATCCTGGATAGTCACTGGTATAGTAGACTAAAGATGAGTCCCCACTACTGATTTGTCTAAGACTTAGTAGTATGGGAAAGTTATGGAGTTGAGGAGAATTTATAGGAACCTTTTAAGATACTAGAGGGAATGGCCACAGAGGCCCTAAATGATTTTTACTGAAGGTATCCATCCAAGCCATGGGATCACTACATAGTGGATGTATTGAAGCCAGGAAATAAAAGACATTGCTAATGGTCTGGGGTGGACCTTAGAGAAGAGGGGAGTCATGTAATGACTCACCAGAGTGTGTCTTACAATAAACTATTCTTACACCCATACTAGAGACCCTAAGGTTGATGGGTAAGGATAGTTTGGTTCACTATAGTGGACAACTATGCATGCTATAAGATTATAGTATAAAAGGTAGACTCAGGAAAAGTTCATATAATGAGGCCTGAGTTACCCTAACATGAGGTCTGAGTTACCCTGCCATAAGGTCCAAGTTACCCTGACATGACACCCAAGTTACACTACCTAACATATAGAGGTACTTACTTGGGACAGGGGGTGATCCTATAAGGATTGGGCACTGTGGTAAAATCTAAAGGTTACAAACTAGGTAGCCTTTAGGGTGATATAGGAGGAGCTACATGGCTCTGAATGCTCCAGGACTTTACAGAGGTATTCCAAACACCCCCCTACGGTCCCAGCGTAAGGACTGTATGTCATGGGCATATGGTTATTAAGTTGCTCCCTTCCGAACCAAAGGAATTAAGTAGAGGCACGCTTGTAATACCATATAGGTTGTCACAGGCCGTCCAACCAGATGATGTCTGTAGGTTTTATGAGAGAGCATAGGATGTGCTCCACAAGAAGGGCTATCTTCTGGTACTAAATATATGTAAAATGGACAAGAACTGAAGGAGTTACTAAGGTAATACTGGAGGGGTAGCCCAGAGCCTCCCAGGTAGTCCTAGGTTGGCCCAGAAGATGTTGAAGCATCTCTCAGCAAGTGAATCATATATAGACATCACTCATGCCCAATCACTGTAAGACTATTGGGGTTGTTTGAGAACTCTAAAAGCATGATTTTTATCATGGTAGTGGTACTTTCAGGGAGTTGACTAAGGGTAGTGCCTATCAAGCCAATCACCAAGGTGCCCCACCAAGGGAGCCAAGTAGACTTTCCTATCAGGTGAAGACCCAACCAGAATGAAGTAGAAGGTTCAGCTCAATCATGAGAGCTATATCTACTAAAGGCTTGCATAGATGAAATGCATATGGGTATGAGAGTTCGTAAATGGTATGTCTCCTCAGTTGCATGATAGTTCACTACTAACATGTCAATGATATGAAGAGGTTTTTCTCCTGCAGTCGCATTAGAGATGCAGCACTTGAAACACTTAATGTTGGAAGGAGATTTAGCCAGAGCAGTCCAACATCTATAGAGGAATAATGTCCTTAGTGATGTGTGTTGGTCAGCTTGGAGGGGATGGGAGTGCATGTGTGCAGCTGTGCTCATGATTAAGTTAGAGTAGTGATGGGTTGAAACTGGCAGTATATGATATTCTATTTAAACTATATGTGAGTCCCACTCTACTCTGGCAATCAACTACCTCTTGAGAAACTTACTGAGTAAAGCTGCATCTTAACAATATTAAGTTTTACTGTTTTGATTCTTCTTTACTCTACTGTTGATTATCACTTTTGATCTTGGAGTCACTTCAGTGCAGTTGTAAACTTGGGATCCATCTTCCCTTAGGGCACCCCCATTACAGATATCCTGAAACTACCAAGTTACAGGATGATACTATAGTAGAGGATGCTCTCAAAAATTACCATACCAGTTACTCAGAGTGAGATTGCTTAGAGAGTTACTCCCAATGTTTCTCCATGACAGTGAAGAGAAGACTTGCACAAAAGCATCTTAAAAAGTAGTTGGCATAAGAGAGAGTTCATTTGGATGAAGATCTAGCTCAAGAGAGATTGGAATAGATACTAGCCCATAGGTATTGGATAAAGGAGATGTGTACAAGGGAAGCAATATGGGGGGATAAGGTCACTGTAGAGAGGGAAGGAGGAAAGAGTTACAAATAAATATTTAGATACCTACAAGAAAAGTGGAATAAGGATTATGTTGAACCTGCTACTAGGAGGGAAGAGAGAAAGATTAGCCAGATGATGACTGATTTTTTTTATGGTCAAACTCATGGTTTTTGTTTACCTGTTTTTCCTAATCCTGCTTCTTCTAGGAGTGGAGTCACTGGAAAGTCAATTGTTAATATTTATAATTATTATGACTATTTAAAGATATGGGAGGATATTAGAGAAGAGGTTAGAGAGGAAGAGGTATTTTTGACCATTGACAATGCTAAGACTCACTTGCCCTTTAAGAGATAACTTAAAAGTCAGGACATTACTCTTATAGAAATCTCTCCCTATTTCCCAGATCTCAATCTAATTGAAAATGTTTGATCTCTGGTAAAAGATAAGCTTCATCAGCACTATCCTGTACTGTTCCTCCTAAAGAGTCTTGTCAATGAGGTCAAAAAGGCAATAGAAGAGGCTATCATACATTATTGAGAACTTTTGGACCCAATAGTTTTTGACATGGTAGTAGGGTCAATAGTGGATAGAATAGAGACAATTATTAAGGCTAATAGATGATATACTAAATATTAATTTCTACAATGTATTTACATTTTTGAATTTTTCTTTAGGTTTTTATGATAGTGGGTTAGTAGGGAAGTATAGTTGCCATCACTGAAGATTTTTCCACCATTGATGTGCAGTTAATTTTGTCTACACACAATATTAAATTATCACTCTTAAATACTTTTGCACAAACAATTTCTTGAGACATAATTCTCATTGAGCCTAACTGACAATCTCTATCAGAATTTGACCTGTGAATGGCCAAGTTCAACTACCTCTTTCTACAGTTGAGCTTCCTTGTAATACTATCCCTCCAAAGAGAATCTTAAGCTATTTATGGGGAAAGCTTCTAGGTTAACAGTGTTGAAGCCCCTTACTTGAATTTTATCCTCAGTATTATAGGTTATGGGTGGAGGAACTTTCTTATGTATAAGACTATAGGAGGTTAGATGTACCCAGTTGGTAATGACATTCAAGACTTTATTATTATTAATGGTGTAGGAAATACTCAAGTAGCTTAAGAGATGCATTGTTGTCATAGTCAGTTTTAGCAATTTTTGAAGTCAAAGTTTCAGGAATTAGGCCCTACTTGTCTGGCACTAGTTGTAAGGTGAAACCTTACAAATTATTAACTATAAGGATTCCCAATATACAATTTGTAAGGTAAGGAAACATACTTAAGTAAGGGAGGTATTGCCAAATGGTCCAAACAACTGGTGTAAAATTAGATGAAAATATATAGGGTTACCTTATAGTCCAAACCTTGGATATTTAATATAGGGTTTAATAAGAGCAGTAAATAAGGTAAGAAAGTGGGTAAAATAGAAGGAACATAATGTAGAGTACTGTAGGGTATATGTTAAATGAATATTTTGTATTTGTTAGAAGTCAGAAAATTCTACTTGTGGGTGGGTATAACCTAGAAGAACTGGTTACACATTCTTTTTTCCCTTCTTTCTCATTTCATGTCATATAATCCTAGTTACCCCTCAAAAGGCAATTCATAAGGTTTTCAAACACAGCATTTATAAGGCTATGTTGCCAAACAGACAAACCTTATGAAATCCCTTTTATAAAGAAAAATCTTTCAAATTGCATTTTGTAAGGTTTTACCTTACAAATGGTGCCAGCCAAGCAGGGCCTTAGTAACTTATATGGTCCCGTAATGGCAGTAAGCTATGGTAGTGGTGGAGTCTGGGTGTTTAGAGAATTGGGTGAAGACTTGGCCATTTAAAAAGTATCCGGACGCTTTTGCGCCAAGACCGGCACTAAATAACACAAGGTGTCCGGATACTTTTTAAATGGTCAACTAAGGAGGCATTTCACGGAAGCGAGGGCAGTTACTCGAGTACTGTACAGTACAGCTACAGTATGGCAGATAGGCGTTTATTATAATAGGCGTTTATTATATCATGATAATGCGTGTGGGGAATAGGCAAGGAATGCGGCACACCATCATACTCGAGAACTGAACAAACAGCTATGATACATGCATCTTGCTGGAAGGAGGGAGGCGTTTAATTTTCATCATCTCCGAATGCCACCCTCTTGGCCGCTGAAACATTTAGTCCAGTCTTAAATGTTGAATACTAGCCTATTTGAGTAATCGTGACAAGAAAAACTTGGAGGCTCTAGAGTAGCGTAGTGCTCAGAATACCGCGAAATCTGTACAGCTGAACATGGCCATGACAGAAACAAGGGAGTCCGCGTAGATTTCTTCCCGATTCCTCAAATAGGCTAGCACTCAACACCCAAAACTGGACTGAGCGTTTCAGCGGCCAAGGGGATACGAAATGTGATACCGGTTTCTTAGGGATATTTGATTTATGAGCCGTAATTGTCATGAGAATTTTCGTATGCCTTGCTTGAAAAGAACTAACATAGTTACTCTCAATATTTTTGTATGTGAGAATCCTCAGATACAGTGGGTGGTTTTGGTTACCCCAGGCATGAGAGGAAATCAACAGGTGAATTTCGTATCATACTTGAAAGAAAGAAAAAACAATCTTTCTGGCATCAATGGGTAATTTATCCAATATCCACCGATTACCTTATCATAGATGAAATGTTATCTGTTCCAGTGGCTGATACAGCATCAATGATTGAGTAGTGCGGGGGTAGCTGTACCACCGTAGTACTGTACTGCGGGGTTCCACGCTGACTATTTTGCTCTCTGGAAAGAGGGTAGTCTTCAGGCCCCCAACCCTTCTGTTTCTTCAGTCTTCTTCCTCCCTCGAAGTTATCTTTACAAATATCAAAAAAAAAAACTCCCAATTCCCCCATCACCAAAACGCAGCCTCTCGCAATTCAAGAACCGATCGATGAGATGGGCAATTTACCGTCAAACACTTCTACAGAGGGCCGTTCCTCACAACAAAGGTATACTCTTGGAATGCCGCTTGTATGTATTGGCATTCCAATCACTAATGTCAATAGCTCTAGCTCAAGCTCTGCCTCCAACAGCAATATTCGGGGCGATTATAGCGGCAACAGCGGTGCTAATAATAACTTCAACTCTGGTAACACTATCTTCAACTTCAACCAAGGGGATGCGAACCCGACCAGGAACCATGCTGAAATTTTGCAATGTCTATACACATCTGAATACGAGTTACACCGAAATCGGGTTCGCGAGCCAGTCGAGGGAACGTGCACCTGGGTTACGGAACATCAAAAATATAAGGACTGGTGGGAGAAAGAAACATCAGGCCTCCTCTGGCTATCGGCAGACCCAGGTTGCGGCAAATCTGTCACCGCTTCGTTCCTCGTAACCTATCTGAAAAACCAACCGAACGCAATAGTTTGCTATTTCTTTTTCAAAGACGACAGCGAGGAACAGAGGAGCGCAACATTAGCTCTTAGCGCAATACTACATCAACTTTTTTCGCAGAGAGAGTCCCTCTGCCTATATGCCGAGGAGGCGTTTAAGTGCAAAGGGAAGAGGTTTATGGAGGTGGATACGTTGTGGGATATTTTGGTTAAGGCGGTAGCTGAGGGGGAGTGCGGCGATGTAATTTGTGTGGTGGACGCCTTGGACGAGTGTGAGGAAAGGTCTCTAGATCGCCTTATCCATCACATAACCCGTCTGCCGGGACCACAAACTTCCCATATACCTTTGAAATTCCTGGTTACAAGTCGCCCGTACCACAAAATCGAGAGGCTACTCGGCTCACCCGAAACGACGATACGGCTGAAAGGGGAGGACGAGGTCAAGGCTCTTACCACTGACGTTACTCGTGTCATTGATGAGGGCATTAAGAACCTAGAGTCATACTGGGGACGACCTGGGGGGCTGGGATATTTGCGCAATCTCCTAGAATCTTCCGCCGATCGGACATTCCTTTGGGTTTCTCTTGTTCTCGGGATTTTGAATGATAGTGAGGATGACTCAACCGAGGAGTTTACTAACATTGCCACCACTGCGCCGCGCGACCTAGCAGAATTATACAGCAAGATTCTTGATAAGAGCACTAAGCCTGACAAAGCTCGACGAATCCTGAATATAGTGGTAGCAGCTGCAAGACCTCTTACACTTCGAGAAATGAACGTCGCATTCAAAATCAAGCGGGAGCACAACTCAATCAAAGACCTCGGGGATCTTCCTGAAGGATTTGAAAGGACAGTGAAAAATTTGTGTGGGCTTTTTGTGCGGGTTATTGATTCGAAGATCTACCTTGTTCACCAAACCGCAAGGGAGTTCCTGATTAAGGGATTTTCACCTGGCCATGGAAACTGGCAATATACTCTGTGTTCTGGAGATTCTAACTTTATAATGGCTGACATTTGTATCTCTTATCTTGCGCTAGAGGAGTTTGCAAGCGACCCACTAGTACTGGTGGATATTGACAGTACTATGAAGGAGTCGTTTGATAATTATCTCCAGAAATATGGCTTTCTTGATTACGCAGCTAGACACTGGACAGACCACTTTCGAGATTTGAAGGATCAGCAGAGGGAGTTATTCGAGTTTACACGACTAATTTGTGAAACTGGATCTAGACGCTTTCTGACGTGGTTGCAGGTGTACTGGTTCCATGTCAAGCACTCCTATGAATGCCCCAAAGATTGGACACATTTGATGATAGCGTCATGGCTAGGGCAGGGTACTGTAGTTGCCCGACTATTGGAGGAGGGGGGAGATATCCATGCTCGAGACGAAATATATGGTACAGCATTGAACCTGGCGGCTATCCGGGAAGACGAGGATATTACCAAGATGCTGCTGCAGAGAAACGTCAAAGCATATTTATACGGGAAGGGGTATAACATCTTACATGTAAAGAGGCCTCTTGGGTTGATGCGACTAGTGCATAACTGACAATAAATTATCCCTGTTTTATAGACGGTATGTTAATATGCTGTCATCAAAGGGAGCGAGTGCTGATTCAGAACTTGTTTTACGTGATAGAAGGCAAGTAGAAGTCCCTGATCATGTCTCCCTCGCACCGTTGTGTTGCTGATGTCAGAGGTTTGAGAACCATAGAGAGTAAGTGAATTGTATTAGGGATGTTGAGCAACCCTCATGACTAACTCCGGATTATCTCATGAGCGCAGAGTGTAAGTTAGAATTTTCAATACTAGTAGATAGCAGAATAATATTCGCTGATTTGCAGGGAGATAAAGGAGGTAGGGGACACGGTAAATGGCTCAGATAGCAGAGGGTGACAGCTAACTGCGGAGCTACGAGGTGCTATAGCTTGTACGTAACATGATCAAGCGAGTTTGAGATATGCGACAATTGCTGACCTCTGGCTCGCTGTGTGTTGTAGCAAGTAAGTGAACAGGATCAACCACGGCTCAGGCACAAGACAATTACTGACCTCTGGCTTGCTGAGTATTGTAGCGAGTAAGTGAACAGGATCAACCACGGTTCAGCAACCACGGTTCAGGCACGAGACAATTGCTGACCTCTGGCTCGCTGAGTGTTGTAGATTGTAAGTGAACAGGATCAACCATGGCTCAGGCACGAGACAATTGCTGACCTCTGGCTCGCTGAGTGTTGTAGGTTGTAAGTGAACAGGATCAACATGGCTCAGGCACGAGACAATTGCTGACCTCTGGCTCGCTGAGTGTTGTAGGATGTAAGTGAACAGGATCAACCATGGCTCAGGCACGAGACAATTGCTGACCTCTGGCTCGCTGAGTGTTGTAGGAGTAAGTGAACAGGATCAACCACGGCTCAGGCACGAGACAATTGCTGACCTCTGGCTCGCTGAGTGTTGTAGGATTGTAAGTGAACAGGATCAACCACGGCTCAGGCACGAGACAATTGCTGACCTCTGGCTCGCTGAGTGTTGTAGGGAGTAAGTGAACAGGATCAACCACGGCTCAGGCACGAGACAATTGCTGACCTCTGGCTCGCTGAGTGTTGTAGATTGTAAGTGAACAGGATCAACCACGGCTCAGGCACGAGACAATTGCTGACCTCTGGCTCGCTGAGTGTTGTAGGATGTAAGTGAACAGGATCAACCACGGCTCAGGCACGAGACAATTGCTGACCTCTGGCTCGCTGAGTGTTGTAGATTGTAAGTGAACAGGATCAACCACGGCTCAGGCACGAGACAATTGCTGACCTCTGGCTCGCTGAGTGTTGTAGCGAGTAAGTGAACAGGATCAACCACGGCTCAGGCACGAGACAATTGCTGACCTCTGGCTCGCTGAGTGTTGTAGATTGTAAGTGAACAGGATCAACCACGGCTCAGGCACGAGACAATTGCTGACCTCTGGCTCGCTGAGTGTTGTAGCGAGTAAGTGAACAGGATCAACCACGGCTCAGGCACGAGACAATTGCTGACCTCTGGCTCGCTGAGTGTTGTAGATTGTAAGTGAACAGGAGCACACCCGGTTCTAGCACGAGACAATTGCTGACCTCTGGCCCACTGAGTGTTGTAGATTGTAAGTGAACAGGATCAAACCCGGTTCTGGCACGAGACAATTGCTGACCCTCGGCCCGCTGAGTGTTGTAGCAAGTAAGTGAACACCATCAGCCACTGTTCTAGTTCATGGCAATTGCTGATACCTGGCTTCTTGGTTCCCTCAGGCGGTAAGTGGACCTGCACGCTCTCCGTCGTTTATTGTTTTCACTTTACTGATATATCTCTCCTGCCGTTATAGATTGTATGTAATTGATATTTGTTAATGTCCTCGGTAATGGCGTTGATTCCAGACTAACTTCACCCTTGATTTCCTCAATAGAAGGTAATCATTGCGAATCTCCATATCGTACTTCTTCAGAAGGCTAACCAATTACCGCTTGCACCTCCCAGTTTGTATGCAAATCCCTTCCCCCATACCTGCAAGCTATAACTGATATTTATTTTGGATTATAACACAGCTCGTTAGTAAATGCCTTCTTCCACCTTCTTCCTTCTCCCACTAACGCACTGCGCGCCTCACACCGGTTTGGCCAACATAGCAAGTGAGTGATATGACTTGATTACTACTAACCCTGTCTGCATAGAATATCTGTTAACCTTTCTTATAGCTTGTGAGTCGTTGCAGTTTACTATCCTCACCCTCTTCATAGATTATTATTGACACCGTGGTAGTTTTGCATCCAGGACACAGCAGATCTGCACACTTTGCCCAGCCGGGGCACGACCTCCTTGTCCTGAATGGCCAGTCTGCCGACCTGTGTGTATTATTTCCTGTTTTTCTCCACGAATACTCAAAGCTCTTACTAACTGTGTAATAAATTTATATTAAATGTTTATAGTAGGTAATTAGTTGGAGGCCTGTTCATTCAATACGTTTACTGGCTCGAGGACAGGCTGGTTTTTTTTTGCATACCCTATGCTGCTCTCTGCCCTAAAGATTTGTTTTTGTGAGGAGTATGATATCTGAATCAGGATGTGGGAATTTGTGGGAATCGGGGGTAGGTAGTTTGTGGCTTTTGCGTTACTCTAGTATCGTACTGGCATCTTGAGAATTTGATTGTTTCGTAATATAACACTCAACAGCCATAACATAGTGGCCGAAGTCTGACCCATAACGTTGCTCAAGGTTCCCACCGAGATTGTGTAACATGCTAGTAGTTCCAGATCTCGTAGCATGTGCCCGACAGCTTGACATCAGGTTCGGCTCAGCTTCAGATTTGAATTTTGAGACTAACTTACCTTGTGGCCCCTGAACTTCATTAATTATGTTATAAAAGTATCCAGCTTCTCAAAGAACTGCTTAAGCACCATTAAATATCTTTTTTTAAAATTTTTTTTAACTCTCCCCAAAGTTAGCTGTCAAGGAGTTTGGTGTATGAAATAATTTTAGAGTTTCGCGCTGCTTAAACTTTGCAAAACCATATGTGCAATACCCGAGCCCCCGAATTGAAATAACGCTCTCTCTCAGTCTTTTTCAGTTCATCTTCTTTCAACAGTTGCATAATTTTTTAAACATACCTAGAGCTTTTTTTCTTCTTTTTTCTTTTTCCCTTTGGAGGGGGTTGGTTTGCCGCCAGGATTTGAGATTTCAATAAAGCATAAAAAAAAAATCTGTCGTTGAGCCGGATCCGGCGTCGAGCTATACGGCATGTGCCATGAGATCTGGAACTACTAGCATGTTACATACAGTAGCCTCAGCAGTGTCAGGAAAGGTATCTGGAGGGGGTATTCGGCAGTGCAGCGGATAATGTAGAGTGAGCGGATTCGTGAGGGACTTAGGGAAAGGTAGTAAGGGAATAGTAATAATCTCGTGATGTCTTATCTCTCTAACTAATACAAAAATAATAGGAGTTTAAAGACAGATGGGGAGCTGAAAACCCAGACACAGTCGTTACTGGAACCTTATTGTGCGTACTGTGCATTACCACCACTTCTACTACGGTAAGCAAAGCAAAATCGGATCCCCTCACTATCATATTCAACTACGAGTTCATATTCAGACTAAACTCTGGTAGGAAATCTATCTTGTATGCAAGGATTCTAAAAGCCCTCATCAGCTTCCAGCGAGGCTTCGGATATTTTAGAGGCCCATCGCGCGCAGTCCTGCCAAAGAGCTTAGCGAAGCAACAACGAGCCCCACTTTTACAGTATCGCGGCTTCAAAGCGCTCCACAGTAGGTCTACTTTTACTGTCTCATAACATATCAGGCTGACAATAAGCATAGATGCCCTCCGACCAGCCTCCGAGCATGATGGGAGTGATGGGAGTAACTGGTGTGGGAAAAAGCTACTTCATAAACCAACTTATAGGCCGTGAGGTAGTAACCAGTGGTAGGCTTTCATCCTATAAGTGTAATTAAAGATTTTGGATATGCCCAGTCCGATGCTCACACGACCTCTCAGGTACACAAACATGTAGAGCGATTAGCGCTCAAATTGAGGGCTGTGACACTATAATAGTTGATACCCCAGGGTTTGACGATTCAGATAGTAAAAAAAGCGATGCGGAAATTCTCACCGATATTTCGAAAGTCCTCACATTTCAACACCAACTTGGGGCGAAGCTGAAGGGGATAATATATCTCCATCGGATCACTGATGTGCGGTTTCAAGGGTCTTCTACCAAGACTCTGACTATGTTTAAGGAGATCTGTGGAGACAAGGCCCTTCCAAATGTCATCCTTGTGACAACTCGATGGCAAGATGTGGACGAGAGCGTCGGAGCCGCAAGGGAGACAGAATTACGGCAGAACTTCTAGCGATTTATGCTGGCTCTAGGTTCTAACATGGCTCGGTTCCGAGGGGATAAATCTTCTGCGCTCGGAATTGTCGGTCAGCTTTTGGGAAAGCCAGACGTGGTGTTGAAGATTCAGGAAGAGCTTCAAGATGGGAGACCGCTTCAGGAAACCATTGCCGGAAAGGTTGTTCAACAGGACATTCAAGAGAAAAAGCGCCAGCATGAAGAAACATTACAGGAGCTGGAAGAATTACGCGAAAGTCAAAAAAACCCGACGAGGTACTTTATACGAAGAATCTTTATGAGACGGACAGCGGAAGAAGCCGGGTTGAAGAAGAACATAGAGGATGAGAAGCTGCTTGAGAGAAAGATATCTATAAAAGCAGAAAAAGAGATTGAAGAAGCTAAGGCAGAGAGGAGGCATAAGGGCTTTATACCGACTATTCTTGCTATTCTTGGGGTTCTTCTTGGTATCGTGAATGCTGCCCAAGAGAATATGCCGCTTTAGTGAATTAAAAAGTTTTTTTTTTCGTTTGGGTGAAGTTTCTAAGGAAACTCTTTGTTTCGAATCGTCGGATATAAGGCAAAAAATAACAACCCTGTTTCTGCCCTAAAAGGAATCTCACAATTATTCCAAGTATCCTTGGGGATACAATACTCGAATTATATACTGTCAATGTCGGTTTAGGCTACGGATGGCGGGGGAATAAGAGGGTTTATTTAAGTTTTCTCTTTAAACAGCATCAGTTTTCCTGACTGGATGAAAGACTCTTTTGCGAGTCTCCCCAACTCTTTATCGATTGGCTTTCTCAGAAAATAGTACCTCGAGATGACCGCCAGTCCTGAAGTAGTTGCGGTTTAAAAATAGAAGTAAGGCGAGTGAGCAAGCGTGACGATAAGGGAGGGTTATTAACTTATCCATGGTATCATACTGGCCCAGGACACGGGAGGATCGAAGATGTTGCTTCGAGCAGTTTTAGGTGGCTTACCGTACTCTTCGAGTGTTGGAACTTTCAAAATTATCGCAGCTAATACCGATAGTGAATTGCTTTTACGGTACGCTGAAACTTCCATTATGTCATTTGATTAACTTTGCTTCACAATCACCAACTGCCGGTAACTCATCATGTTTGTGTTCCCTTACCATACGATACGGTACAAACCTTGAAATCCGCTGCCAGTATCAGATCATCAGCCCTCGATATATTTAGATTAATGTGTCTTAGGAGTCGCGAAAGCCAGTTTACTTAATGAAATGCAGCAAGTCCCGTGAACTGACACTTTACCGTGTTAAGAAAGCGATAATCCGTCTTAGGGAATTCTGTCTCCTTGGATTCGGAAATCGCAGGGCTGAAGGAGATGGCGGATGTCCACATCTTTTATCATAGGTTAAAGAGAAACGGGGTTTTTTTCTTCTCTTTTTTGGAGTGCTGCATACTCGTACGGTGGTGCCACTGGAGCCGGTACTCGCTGTGCGAGATCCTCCCATAACAACACTGGTAACAATTCATTTTTGTCAAACCGTCTGTTAATAATGGGATGCAGGATTTCTGAGTGTGATCAGACGAGCCAACAAAACTATCAAGTTGACCATATGAGTTTGAAGTTCTTGAATGCCTTGTGCAAAGGAAATGAGTTGGACTTTGCATGTTGGATATCCCTTGAAAGGACGCGGCTCAAATCTTAGGCAAAGTCCGGCGATTTTCCCGAGAAGTATTAAACCTCAGTTGCTCAAGGTACGTATCCTGAGTTTCAGTTAAGTGAACCAATGTTTACGCACGGCAATTGACTTATTATATAGCCTGAGGGAGTACAAACCAAGTACCTTCACTCCGCTAAGTTTCCCTATTTTTAACCCTCAGCTTCTGACAGTAAGCTCGGTGAATTCAAGTCCATAAACCACCTTTCCAATTTCACCTTCGGACACCCCATCCGATTCACCATCCCAATCCTTGTGAAGCAACGGCGAATCCGGGACGCTACCCAACAGTCACCAAATAAATCCCGAGGTTCGGTGATGATAATCATAGGAGATCTTGAATCTTGAATTCAGCTGGTAGGAACAACAGGTGATCGTGGAGGCTCCACTTATGCGGGGTAAGTTACTGAATTCCTGTAAGGCTGGGATAATTTGCTCGGATGCTACCGAGTAACTTAGAGTACCGTATCTACTCTTGCGATTCGCCATCTCCGCCAGGCCTCAGATCGCAGCATTTGCCCACAATAGGTTTAGTTTGGCAAGTTAACAGAATTACGAAAACCAGTTAATGAGATCCAACACGTCTAAATGACTCATGCTATACTGTGAGAGGAAAGTACTAATCCTTCTAGGGAGCATTTGTCTCTGAATCCGGAGATCAGAGGCCTTGCGGAGATGGCGAATCGCAAGAGTAAATGAGAAAACCTATTCAATACCAGCGAAACTCGGACCCTCCCTACACAATACCATCCAAGTTTTTTTATGCCAGCAAAAACACAACGTTTCGCCCACAGGACAACTATGCAGATGGCCTGTGTCGCTTAAAATTCGCCATAAATTTCCTTTTTAGGAAAATGCCAGGGTAGACATTCTGCCAAGCTGTGTTGAGACCATACTTATTATCATACCTTGTTTGGCACCACAAGAAATTGTGGGATGAAACATTGCGTTTTTGCTGGCATAAAAAAACTTGGATGGTATTGTGTAGGGAGGGTCCGAGTTTCGCTGGTATTGAATAGGTTTTCTCAAGAGTAAATACGGTACTGCTGTTGGTTAAATTGTGGACCTCGGAGCTTTCCTCGGAGGGAAAGACTATTGAACTCCCAAACGAGGTGTACTGTACAGTTGTGAGTTTATTAGGAAATATCCATTAGGAGCTCGCTAGTACGTGACAGCCTGACAGGGCAATTCACTACAAACTGCCGCTCTGAATAAAAAAAACTTACGACCTTAAGGTTGAGAGAGCGAGGGTAGACTACAGTACTAATAAGTTCCTAAGCATGGGAGTATGGTGCAAGTACTGAGTCCTACTGACAATAAGAACAAACAAGGATACAGCACAGTGCTTGGAAGGATTCAAAACGCTGCTATAATTGGTGGTTGCCGGGATTAAGGTTATATGTGATACTGAAGGCCCAAAACCCTGAATTCTAGAATTTAGCGTGCGCTCGATATCCTTGCACTTCTCAAAAAAGACGGACATACTGTAGTTGGTGGAGTCGAGATAAAAAGACTCCCCTCTTACCGTATTTAACCAATCTGTGGGTCCAGTAAACGTGGTAACATCTCATATAGGGGCTTTTTTTTATAATTCGGAAGACAATACCTGATCGCCGCACGGTTCCACTGTCCGGGAACAGATACCGTAAGTCAGGGAGCCCGAACATTAGTCTGAAAACCGGAGTCAGATCCAATTATAAGGACAATGGATCCTTCGGGGGTAGATTTTCCGAACTACTTGGCATGGGACCTCTAAACTAAATTATCAACTCTATACAGACCTCCCTTATGACTCTTAGGAACCTTCAGGAGAATTGTTTAAAATGGCGCCGTTTCCCCAAACATTTTTATCATCAGGCTGCAGTCCCCAGTACCAACCATGATGTTTCTCAAACCTCTCCTTCTCCTGGCATCTTTCGCCTCCACCGTCCTCTCGTACGCAAACCCTGGCTCATGCTCAGGATCTTGCAACGTCCATGATCCAGCGGTAATCCGTCGTACTTCTGATGGAATCTACTTCCGATTCTCCACCGGTAACAAGATCCAGATTGCGACCTCCTCCTCGCTTTCCGGACCATGGACCATCAAGGGCAGTGCTCTCCCCAGTGGGTCGAAGATCAGCCTTGCTGGTAATCAGGACCTTTGGGCCCCGGACGTGATAAAGGTTGGGGATACATACCATCTGTACTACTCTGTCTCTACATTTGGTTCTCAGGCGAGCGCTATCGGAGTTGCAACTTCGACGACAATGGATGTAGGAACCTGGACAGATTACGGGAGTACTGGAGTTTCCAGCAGTGCCGGCAGTGCATACAACACTATCGACGGGAACGTGGTTCTTGCAGGGAATGGCCAATACTATATGTCCTTCGGAAGTTTCTGGGGTGATATCTACAATGTAAGTCTTCCCCGGATCATCATTTTTTTTAATAAACAATGATATTAATGAAGTGAATTTATAGGCCCCAATGAACAATCCACCACTCACCAACTCCGGCAGCTCCACCAGAATTGCATACAACTCTACCGGATCACACGCTATCGAGGGTGCATTCATTTGGTATAGAGCTCCGTATTACTACCTCTTCTTTTCGGCCGGAACCTGCTGCGGATATGATTCCAGCCGCCCGGCTCAAGGAATGGAATATAGAATCAACGTCTGCAGATCCACCTCCGTGAATAGCGGATATGTACGTTTTTCAATTCCACAAAATGCTCGCTTTAGAATAACTTAGACTAATAATCATAAATAGGTTGACAAGAACGGCGTTGCATGCACTGCCAATGGCGGAAGCACTGTTCTTGCCTCGCATGGTAATGTTTATGGACCTGGTGGGCAGTGAGTATATACATTCTTGCTATCAAGAAGGGACCCAGCTAATATTTCAAAGGGGTATTTTCTCTGATACTATTGCTGGCGGTGCTGTTCTTTACTATCACTATGGTAAGTTTTATCTTCTCTACGTGCTGCCAGCTGCCCTGGCCCGAATACTAATTTGGTTACAGTGGATACTACCATTGGGTACGGTGATGGCCAGAAGAGGTTTGGTTGGAATCTCATTAGTTGGGGCACTGGGTGGCCCGTGGTTTAGACTGTTATTCTTACATAGGCCGGTTGTGGTAATAGTTGGAAAGAGAATTCACTGTTTTGGAACTGCTTGTAGTAGTACCTGGAGATACATGTGCCCTTAGAGTGGGATATTGAAAGTGAATGTTAATATGACTTTGAACGGTTAAATTATTCCACGAAATAAGCCGTGATCCCTAACTGCCACAATTGGGATGTGAACACCGTCTCACATTGTCACTCGAGTGTAATTACATAATGACTATTTGGAGCGATAATGGACTCTTATATACATCTGAGAAGCCCATGAGCTACATAAACAATGCCATATATTCTAACCCACTACTGAGTTTGAGGACCCTTATAAGAAGTTCTGCAACCCTCTCCCGGATAATCATCCCCACTAACCTCCTCCGAAAACCACTTCTTGGCCCGGGGATCATACACCGCCTTCTCCTTCGCATAAATATAACACAGCAAATCCCCCTGAGTATCCATAACCCTCCCCAACGGCACCAACGGCGCCAACTCCAAAAGCCCAAACTCAAAGTCCAACGTGATATTCTTCCCACGGGTATGATTTCCGAAAGGAAAATCAAACACAATAATAGGCCCCGTAGCATCCTTCAACCTAACCTTCCGGTCGACATTCTGCCACATCCACCACTGCCGATCAACACTCGCATGATGAAGGTAGAATATTGGATCACCAGGACTGGCATAAACGTCGGACATCTGCCCCGCTTCTCCACTGATAGATGCGTGACCGGCTGCATGGAAGGAGGATTCATTGACGAAGAGACCGTGCTCTTTAACGCCCTCTTGCACCTTCCAATCGTACCAGCCGAAGTTCTTCTCGCAGTGCGGGAGGCGCACCCGCTCTTTTGTGAGTTTGAGAGCCGCGATGGAGGGGACGAAGTCCCTGCGCAGGCACTGGGGGTTTTTACGGATGGAGGAGTAAGGCCGAGGTGGAGGGTGTAGTTTCTGAAAGGGCCGTCCGGGACGCACCCGCCGCCGGTGCGGCCGGGGACTTTCAGGAAGGGGTTTCCGGTCTCGTTTATGTATGGTCCGTTTCCGCCGAAGCCTGTTGTCGGTGACCAGATTGGGGAGTTGACGAATGCGGATTTGGAGGTAGCGTCGAGGGACTAGCCCCAGTAGCTTTGGCATTGTTTTAGTATTGATTGAAAGGTTAGAGAGGAGAGGGGGGGGGGCAATTACGGCTGTGCTCCACGATAGCCACATTCTTCTCGCAATGCTTTCTCATAGAACCGGAGCATGTACCGGTGCCAATGTTGGAAAAATCCCTGGAAAAAAAATACCTTATCAGCCTTCGGAATCATCACTTGAACCTTTCCAATTAGAGAAACCACATACAACAGAGTGAACAAGTTCCGCTTGACGAATATGTACCCCCAGAAAGTCATCAAACCGAGAAATTGCGCCCGGAACCAAGCCGGAGGTGAAAGTCTGCAAGCATCTCACAGCATCAATATATCCCTTCTTCTCATGGTCCGGCAACAGACGCCTGTTCACCGTTAGCTATTAGCCACTTAACGAAACAGTAATTGAAACCCGTGGAAAAAAGAAAACCCTGGAGGAAAAAGATGCTCGCCATTCCCTACGAATAAGTGGATTCTTACACCTCCGATGACTAGGTGAAGAAACCTCCCCATCAGAAGAAGCGCCAGCACGGCATACCACGAGCGTAGCTACAAGTAGCTACAAAATTGAAAAGCTGGGAAAGTTGCATTTTTAACAATTAAAGAGTGATTTGAGGATGTGCGGTGGGTTGCGAGAGGGAAGGTATGAAATTACGAGACGAGAGTGTTGAGGGTGCTTTTTATAGTTTTAAGGTTGAAATTCCCACAGCCACCCTGTGGGAATGCGAGGTATGGCCAGGCTCGCCGTTATTGCGACGCATTCTTTGTTTCGGTCGTTGTGACCTCTTGTTGAGAGTTGAGAGAGGTAAGGTAAGGGTCTGGATTGGGCCGGGTCATGAGTTTTCACTCGCAGACATGGGAAAAGGGCACCGGGGATCCGGAAAAATGTGTGGGAGGCTTAAGAGAAGTTAAGTGGAGAGGCACAATATGTGGAGCAGTATAGACAAAGAGTTGAGAGCGCAGTTGCTTGCTACACGTGCAGATTCTGAATAAGACACTCTTGTCCATACCGATGGGTGTGTCTATATACATCCGGGTGTATTTAGACATTTCCTGGTGTACGAAGGAGTAGTCAGGTAGTCATATTGACTCGCAAGTACTTTCAATCACGCCAAAGTAACACTTCCGACAAAGAGGTGTTTTTTCTATGATAGTTTGGTTATAGGTTGATCGCTTGTTGATAGTATTCAGAGATTCTGTGCCAAGCTTGCAGTTACCAACTGGGTTGATGAAAAATGAAAAGACGAAATGCAGAAAGGTGGCTCTGATAGGGGAGAATGCAGTCGAACACAAAAAAAGGAGCGGTGAATATCATTGGGTGAGGATTCTGGACTTTGCATACAGGTTACTGGCATGAAAAGCTCCTGAGGGAACTCCGAGACTTCCAGAAGCTGTCTCTCTTAACAATGTTTTACATTAGACTACAGATATAGTACGCAAGTACGATCATCCCGAATGTTTATTTCTGGGAATATTTCCGTCGATCCGGTCTTACCTTATCGCGCATTGATCCTGCAGCAAGCGGGGATCGCAGATCATTGGTGTTCAATCGACGACCGAGTCCATGGGAAGGACACACTTTTAGACTAATACCGCAGAACACCGGTACTGATACAGCATACTATCAAATTTTACACTTGTTATTGGGTAGGGGTACCGGTATGTTATCGGGAATGATCTCACTAGCACCCACATGATTGTTTCATCGAGTGAGCCTGAATGACGCCCGCCAAGCAAGCTTTCTATCCAACAAAGTCCCCGCAACAAACCATTCACAAGAAGAATACATTCAAATTTGTTTCATCATTACAAAAGGCATTAAAAAGACAAAAAAAAAAAAAAAAAAAAAAAAAAGTCCAGCTCAATCCTTTTCCGAACCCGCATGAATCAATTTTTTCCAACTCTCGCCCCCAATTTTGTCTGAGAAATCTCTGATATCCTCCACCAAGACGTCCGGAGTCTCGAGAGACGCAAAGTGTCCGCCTTTTGTATGTTCACGCCAGAACACAATATTCTCGGCGACACGGCATTTTGCCCATCCGGGCGTGCAGTACCCGACGTCTACAGGTCGTTAGCGGGGGCCGAGGAATGAAAAGGTGGAATAAGCGATATACGAACCTTTGGGGAAGGAAGAAGCGCCAAAGTACACTTCTGAAGGTATTATCCTCTTAAGGATATTCGCCTTCAGGTCTGCGACACCCTCTTTATAAAGATTGGCAAATGCGCTGTTTCCGGGTAGGATGTACATCTGCATATCAATGTGAGCGAAATCCATTGATAGAAGCAAGATACTAACCATGCATAGTGTAATAACTTCCTCCTCCGTCCACTCATAATCATCCACCAAAGACTCAATCTTATCCCGAATCCAAGCAGCGAACCCAAGCGGCGAATCTACAAGTGCAAACGCGATGGTCATAGGCTTTGTACTCATCATTTGCGCATACCCGTTCTCTTCCTTCGTCCACCAAATCATCCGTTCAACCATCTTCTTCTGATATGGCGTCATCCACCTAGTCACAAGATAGAATAATTGGAGTGGATTTTTCAAGGCTGAAGGAGGTAGCGCGATAATAAAATTTAGATGCACGCCGACACATGCTTTCGGATTATCAGCCGCGAGGTAACGACAAATGAACGATCCCCAATCCCCGCCTTGAGCGACGTAGTAATCGTAGCCAAGGATCATCATCAGCTTGTGAAAAACGCCGGCAATCTTCTCCGGTCCAAAATCCTTAGACTTTGGGGGGCTCGAGAACCCGATCCCAGGAAGAGATGGCGCGACAACGTGGAAAGCCTGCGCTTTCTCGGTAGGGGGGTGGGTAAGAGGGGTTATTATTTTTTCGACTTCCAAGAAAGAGCCGGGCCATCCATGGACGAATATGAGAGGGATAGCATCCGGTCGCGGGGACCTATGGTGGACGAAATGAATATTGAGATCCTCACCCTCGTGCAGTATCGGAACGGTGAATTGCTTTAGCGAGCTATTAAGCCGGTCCTCAACTGTCCGCCAATTGTATCTGTTATTCCAGTGGTCTTGCAGCGCTCTCATAGTTTCGTGAGCGACACCATATGTTGTCGCCTTGCCGTCCGGGTGTTCAATCGGCGGCGGGAGTCGGGCGGTACGTACCCGGTCATGGATAAATCCCAGAAGCGTATCCGGAACATGGATCTCGAAGGGAGTTGGTGTTGGTCCAGGCATTTTGGCAACGTTTTTATTATTATTTTTTTGCGCCTGAATGAAAAACCGAGGATACCGTGGGAAAAAAATAGAGATGGAATCTGGGGGCAATCCGTTTGCTTTAAAGTACCTGTGGTAGTGAGGGGTTAGCCGATGGGTGCGAAAAATGTATGATGAGTGGAAGCCCAACCACACCTATCGGAGGTGCTGTCCAAGAGGAAGTTTTGAGAAAATGTGGTTCATTCTGCGCAAAAGAAAGCATGAGGTTGGCAGAAAAAAATAGGGAAATCAGGAATATTATGATATTGCAGCATGCAACTTGTGATAGGCTGAACAGAAAACGGTTATGATGTTCGGAGAAAGGTTCTGGATCTGTCGTTTTTTGGGGTGGTACTGTACAAGATTTGTGGAACCAGCCGGAGGAATTTCAAATTTGGTACAATATCTCACTGGATAAGCCCAATTTTTTAGGTTCTGAGATTATGTATCACAATGGGAGTGGATTTAAAGTTTTCAACTTCCCGATTGTATGGAGGTTTATGCCATGGCATTTATAAGATTGAGCCAAGCACAACTAAAGATTACATCTGGGGTAGAGTCAGCATCTGGCAGTTCTACCAGGTTTTGCGTGATCTCAAGAGGGAAAAGGTGCATGGGTCGAACCTGTTAGGCACAACACTGGTATCTTATTGGAATAATTCCCCTTTTTACAAATTCTGGCTCTTGAATCTCCTGTGGAAAGTTGCCTCTTAATATAGCAGACTCTCAGGATTCACAAACTAAAAGATCAGGATTACGGTTTTAGGTAGAGCCATGGTAGTTGAAGCCTCTACGATAAGAATTAGATTAGTAAATCGCGAAACAGATAGAAGTTTACTAATATTTCGGGAAGCGCATTGCTGCGTGCCCGGAACTTTAATAGACTTCCGTTTAAAATTCCTTGTGCGCTCAACGGACATTTTACGACGATACATGTCTGGGTAAGCTCTGACCAAGAATTCCTGGGGAAAGCACCGCAATTAATACAAATAGGAAGTTAAGAAATCTGGCATTCATTATCTTCAATCACATCTCCATTATCTATGGATTGTCTCTAGCCACCTCCTTTCCCTTCCTCTTTCCCTCTAAAACAACCAAGCGTGTCCGCAGCCACACATTTTCTTCCATCTCCTGTTCCATAATCTTATGACAAAAGTCTCTCGCAGCTGTCAACATTCGGACCTGGTCATATAAATTTTCTATCTTGATACGGAGGGGGGGTATTAGGTATTGATGGAAAGGGTCTAACATTGTTATGTGGTCACTGAGCTGCGATTTCGAGTGATATTTTGTGTGAACCCACGAATGCCAGGATGGCAAGTATGATGGTAATTTCTCTGTTTTCTTTTTTTGTGAGTTTGAATTGGTGAAGAAAGCTGAAACCTAATATAATTGGGCGAAGCCCAATCATATAGTTTGCCACCCTCTTCAGATTCCCTCTCGTAGCCAGATTTGGTGGGTTAGGGTTACTGTAATAGTAGAAGGTGGCCAAAAAAAAATGTGAAATCCACTATCACGAACAATCACTCACATTACCTGTGGATTTATTCTGCATTTTTCAAAAATCAAAGTTAACTTACCCTGTAATTCTATTGTAAAATATTTCTCAGGAGTGCATTTCCCTCGCCCATTCATGACGCTCCGCGGCAGTCCTTGTTTTATTAAAGGCTATGTTTGCCTGTTTTATATCAGGTTTTGTTTGTCAACAAGAAATGTCTATCTGAGGTTGTACATTAAGCTGCGCTTTTAAGCACGGTATTCAAACGGTATTAGTGGGTCACGTTATCAGTGATAATGTTGCTCAAATAGAGTGAGAAAACAACCACTGAGCTTTCCTTCATGGTCAAACGAGAATTTGGTCCCAGCAAACTCAGTCTATCCCCGCTTATTACAGACTCACACTGCTTGCTGCTTGAACCTTCTTTGCCCTTCCTTATGAATTATTTTAAACCTTCACAAACCTTTTTCTTCGTGAAGTATGCTCTGATAATGGTCACATGACCTATATTTTCTCCACTTGACTCGGTGGAGTTACCGTCGTACTGAAATGCCTACACGTTATATGTTTGGATTAGACACTCTTCCTATGATCCAAAATCTCAAAAAACCTTTGGGTATTATAGTTTAACATAGAATGAGTAATGGGGGTAAAGCTAATTAAACACCCGACAAGAACCGAAAAGATAAGTCAAAACATCCAAATTACTCCTTTAGACAACCGAATAATTCGGCAGTTAAAAACTAAAATTACCCCCACACATGATATCTCGATACAGCCTAAAATCAAACACAAAAAAACAGTAATGCTATCTACAAATATGGTGCTCACTTCAAGTTCAGTATCCGGATGCTTTTAACCTGCTCAAGCACTTTCGTCACTCGTGCTCCGCTCCTAGTAACCTTATTTTTCCCCTTCACCTCCGTCTCAAATCTAGCCGCAACTAGTTTCAGCGCCTTCGCAGCAGCAACAACTTCTCCCTCCCACTCTTCAAGGGGATGATAATTCCCCTTCAAATCATCCGGCTTGTTCTTCTGCAGCATTTCAAGACATGTTTGCATCTCATCTAATATGCGAAGTATCTTAGCAGCCCAGTCAGTCGCCTGTTTAATCCATTTCTGGTCTAATTCTTCTGTTTCTGTTTGGGCCTTTTCATTCAAGGAGACATCTGGAGGGAGTAGGCCAATGTAGAAGGCCAAGGTCGAGGCGAGTGAGTCAAAATTCTTGAGGGAGCGAAAATAGTGGGTTGACGAAGTGGCTACCGATTGGAGATAGGCTAATAAATCCAGAGGAAGAGGAACAGGTGGGCTCCTGTAAGTAATGTCTACATTGGTGGTAGAGTGGAGCGAGACAGTAGAGACGGCATGAGGACGGGATTGAGCCGAGGGGACACCGTTGGCTGGTCCCATAATTGAAATTTGACCGAGGCTGGGTTGATATAATCCGATAAGATATCATTCGGAGTGGGTTGAGTGATAAAAGAAGAAAAAAATCGAATGGCAACTTGGCGATTTATATTGAGTGCGAGGTTATTCAGGTTTGCTGTAGGGGGTATTAAGATGTGAAGGAAACAAAGAATTTGAAAATTCGTGTTTCTCAAACATAACACGGTATCGGGGATGAATCTCAGAGTTGGAAATACAAAAACATGATGCTTGAAAAAAAAAAACTCCCCGACTGAATCATGAAGAATCACGCTCATTCGACCAAGCGAAACACTCCCTCTGGTCTTAGGATACAGAAAACATTACACCACGACCCTTGCCCTTGTACCTTACTCCCTTCTTCTTCCCCTAACTGCCGAAAGTCTCTCGCGATGCCCTGGGAGCAACCTCTTACACTCCTCCATTTCATCCCTCACTGATTGGCTTAAGTACAGTACCTAGCATTTTCCAATGCTAGCGTACACATCTCCACTGCCATATCATGTTCCTCCTTCTTCACTTTCAAGGATTTCAGCAACTTCTTCAATACTGAGATATTCGTTTCTATCTCTGCAACATTAAGCGGGAAGGTGTATGGAGGAGAGTTAGAGCGTAACAAGTAATAATCTGTGTGCGAACCACACATCACCGCCAGTGAGTGTCCTTTGCCCTAAAACCTATTCTCCTTGTTTCCGTTTTTTTTTGTTCCGTCCGTTGTTAGGGGGACCCACCATTATAGAATACTATGATGATAATGGTAGTGATCGGGACATAGCTGTCCTGGGACTAATCCACCAGTGGTAGCGTTTACGAGGGGGATTGGTGGGGACGGTGGGGCCGCAACAGAAAAGCTCTAGGTAGGTCTCCATGGAGAAGGTTACTTAAGTAGGACGGATTTTGGATGCCTGGAGGGGTTATATTATGAGGATTAGAAATCACTGGCACTGGCGTGTCTGGCTTCATGTATGGATGATTATTGGGGGTTATAGATTATTCGTGTTACTAGAGCTTCTTGTGAATATGTGCTTGGATTCCGCGAGTGACGAAAAAAATTTATCAGTGGTTTTAAGGATATCCAAATTCTTGATGTCGATTTAAGCTTAGCTTTCATTCGCGGGGAATAATGTTGCATGAGTCTAGCCACGTTTGAACCCCTAATACATGAGGTCTCAATCGCGCCCGCTGTTTTTGCGGTCGCTGCCTAACGACACTAAAACTGAAAAACCGAGGGCGCAAAAACGCAAAAGCCCTCTAGAACCGCTATAAAAAAAAAAGCTAGTTCCTGGTAGAGTACTTATTAATATCAAAAGTTCGGTTTTGGTTGTCGAAAGGGCTTTTCGAAAAACACGAAAAGGGTAAAAAAGGTTTGATGGGAGATTCCCTCATGTAAGGATTCAATGTCGTAAAGTATCCTGCCTAGTGATCATTGTGATCACTACTCGAGTATGCTAGTTGCTCGCAACGTATGGTGCTAGAGCCCTCAGAGGGTCAGTGTGTTAACCTCCGGCCCACCATGAGCAATTAAGCGGTGGAAAAAAAAAAAAAAGCGTCTTGAGCGCGTGATAGATTTAGCAGGCATTTATTTTTTCCTCTCGAGGCACGACTAGCCATTTCAATGATTTCATCTGTGGCTTCCGGACAATAATCTTTCCAAAAGACGGTGTGGTGACGGTTGACGCGCTTACCCACTAAGGCTTCTAATTAGCACCGTACGTGCACGTTGCAAGCACCCCCGGAAGACTCGAGCAATGATCAGTAGGCAGGTTATTAGAATGGGTTTTAACTTTCACTTTTCGTTTATTTCCTGGTGGAGGGAAATAAAAATAAAACGCAAAATTTTCTAAGGGGCTGGCTACTCGGCTTGCGTGATAAAGCAAGTTGTTGGCACCATATCCTCTATCCCGAAGCTAACTGAGGTGAACTCCAACTTCCGGCAACCCAACCCTATGGTAATTTACCCACCCTCTCAGAATCTCATCAATACATGAATGCCAACATAATGAACCCCCCAAAACTTTCAAAAGGACTCGAACAAAGGAACAATTTCCGTGTACAGTTTCACGCACACCCTCAACCAACCATCCAAACAGTAGTAATCTCTTTGTCTGGTTCTTGGCATCGAGTGATCAATTGTTGTTAGGCACCAATTAAACCATGCGCTAGGGATATGGTTAACATTATAGCATGGTGACACTTCGATTTCATGAATGAACAGTGCCCATGTATGATAGTCCTTTTCATGTGGCTTAAAGTAGAAATGATTCGGTATCACCACGCCACACCCCCTCATTACTCCACTAAGGGTCTTACAATCCCGCGAAAACTGCTTTGCCTTTTCAAGTATCATACAGATGAAGGAAATCGTATGGTCTCACCGGCTCGTGGAATTATTCGTGTTACCAATACCTACTTTCACCGAGTCCAACACGAACAATCACATACCTTATCAGAACACAATAATGTTCCCCCCCCCCCTCCTCCTTTCTCCCCACCTTTTGCTACTATCACAGATTGTTTTATTATTGAGTGGACAATTTTCGGAGGAAAGAAGGTCGTAGCTTAGTATACAGGCGCTCTAAATTTAGCTTCCTGAGAGGAGAGGTGCCCACTTTTTCTTTCCTCTGCGGTTTCCTACGGGGCTAAGTTAAGCAACCATATCACGTCACTTGAGGTGGGTTGTCCGGGGTTCAGTGAGAGACCAATCATAAGGGAACCGGTTTGTGAGTAGCTGTTTTGTTGTCTTGGTACTTTAACTATCATTTCCAACCCTGCCCCCAAGAGTATTAAACGCATATCATACCTAATCATACCATACTTGGTCACAGGATATCGCGAAAAGTACGAAGGTTAGTTAGTTGGTTGGTTGGTTAGATCCATAACCTTCGTCATTCATCCTTTTGATGACTTCTCTGTTTATGTGCTGCCCCCCAACATCCTTCCTCTGTTACCTTCAATTTTACCACCCACCTTCCTCAAAAAAAAATCAAAAAAAACCCAATCAAGAATCATCTATTTCTCATCAACCCTCATTCCATAACGTCATGTCTATTGAGCATAATCCATACACTCATCGGGAGACTTTGGAGTCTGTAGACCCGTTTGATGGGCAATGGTATTCCCTCGAGGATGTCACCCTACCCAGCGCTAATGAGCTCAACCCCGCCTCTCCGGGGCCACCCACTATCACTCCGACTGCTGAATTTGCTACCAGCGAATCTATCCTTATAGATCCACCAAAGAAGGAATATCTCTATCGTGGCAAAAAAAATTTTCTTATCCGCGGCCACATCAATGACTATAATTCCTTGATTGAACGAAAGCCCCCGCGAGAAGAACGTCTTTCAAGGACAGAATTGCTCAGTGAGATCTTTCGGGTTGGCATACTCTTAGACAGGCTTGCAAAATTAGAGATGTTGATGGAGCCTTCATCTGTTGCTCTATACTATACGGTGCAGTATGCATTGCGGGGGGAGTTTACTACGATAGAACAGGCTGCTATTCGTGGATGCGGTCCTCAAAGTTTTCCTGTCGCTCCTTCGGCAGGCTCTTCGTCTTCCCCGGTTCCCCACCTTAATGAACCCCCGTCTGCAGAGGGTAAAAAAAAAAAGAGAGTTTCACTTGCCAGGAAGAAGGTCAAGTCATCAAAATCTGGTCGAGGCTATAATTTGAACAGTTGTGGCGCAAAGTTCCTCCGCATGGGAATGGAACAGACAGCCATTAGGGAGCACTTCAATAAAGCCTTCGATCCGTGGAGTGCTAAGGATGCTACCACAACTACCACAACCCCAACAACACCTAAGCGAAGTCCCCCTCCCATCGACCCCGTTCCTGCCGCGGCAACACACCTTCTACCCACTTCCTGTCGAAAACCCGATACCGGCACACTCCCCAGAGCATTCCACTCTCCCGGCAACGAGTTTACCTCTCCCATCCCAGTCCTCCCATTGCCGAACTTCGCCCCGACGGACCCACCACTTAGTAAGAAAAGAATCAAATCCGGAAAAAAAGAGTCCACTGATCTAGAAACCAGACGGGAACTCAAGCGTTCAACGTCCTCACCCTTCGTCCGCACCAAACACATGCTTGGTATTGAGAGAAGCGGCGACAAAACATTGGAAAAATGGAAGAAGAGCACGAAGCTCCCTCCGCAGCCAAAACTGACATTTATATACGATGCGAAGCTTGACGCCATTGGGATTTCCGGAACGTTGCGTAAGCCGAGGATTTACCCTGATCGGCCCGAGAATTACGGCGGGATATACCTTAAGGAGCAGAGGGATGCCTGGAATTTGAAGGCGAAAGAGGGAGCGAAGATTCCAGAGCCCGGTTGTGGATCTGATGAAAAGCATGAATTTTGCTACACGGAGCTACCAACGAAGCCGGTGCGAGTATTTCAGTCGTCCAACTTGGTCCACATGACTCTCCAGGATCCGCCGTCTCCTACAACAGCCTCCCATGAAGATACTAGGCAAAATTCATTTTTCCAATTGCCCCAGAGAGGGCTCCAAATGACTACTTCCTTCTCTCAACCATCCATACTTACTTCTGAGACCCAGGGAGCGGAGCGAAACCCACTTGGAGAATTATCCCAAGGGCCGGCACAAGCCGAGTCAAACCCCCCACCAGCTCCATTCCCAGCCTCGAAGAGAAAGCGCTTGGCAATGACCGATAAGAAGGACCTGGAAAATCAAGACTCGCTACCGCACAAAAGAACGATGAAGGCGAAGCTCAGGAAGTTGAGGCGTGGGGAAATATGACGAACTCCCGGTGGGGGGTATTGTAAGACTAAGCAGCAAAGGTCACTTGAACACGGCAACTACTCCGCGTGTCGAGAAAAAATATACTCCAATCATAATACTAACATCTTCTAGTTCGATTATAAAAAATCACCCGAATCATCAATTTCGAGAAGCAGAGGGGATGGCTATTACGAAAGAGGCGGAGAGTTAAGCAGGAGAAATCATGTACAACTGGCGAAGGAAGGAGAGTCTGTTGAGGGTAATTTGATTAGTTTGTTTGATTTTGGTATAAATGGGCGGAAGTCATTGTGGGCTAGTAGTCGGATATTGTGGAGAATGTAATCCTTAAAAGAGTTCATTTACTGTACTTGCGCGTTCCATTTGCTGTTTGACACTTCAGATAGCAATTCCCTTACAAATTTCCTGTATTCTAGTCGACCCCTCGGCTTTATGTTTGCGAGTGCGCGGGTGCTACTTTGCAGATATACTGTGTCAGGGGATGGAGGGTTGGAGATTGGCTTACCCTTATTGTAACGCTGTTTCGCCATGTGCCTTTAGTCAGAGTCTTTTGTTTTGCTCAAGTTTTGAATGAATGACTACAAAGTATCCAACAGAAACTCGGCCGCATGAGTAGGATAGAAGAGCTTTAGATTATGAGGAATTGGGCGACTATGGCAAGGATTTTTGGCATCCCATCTAAACGAATGAGAATGTCTACACCTCTTAGACTAACCCCCCCCCCCTTCTCCCGCTTTCCTCCAGCTTAGTATGATACGATGTTCCCCAAGCAGCGGGCGACATAATATAAAAATATTCCTTGATTACCAGCACACTTTTAGAAAAATCGATGCTTTTACTATGAAACAAAATATTTCTTGCAGCGAAATCATTGCTACAGTGACATTATGTTGATTACCGTGCTACAACAATAGCGTTACTCACATACGATACCACAAAGGTCAAGTCTCGAAATATCCCCTGATTCCTTTCAATTCGAATTTTAAACCATCTTATCAACTTCTTGTCCAGTATTTGCTTTGATGTCCTCAATAACTCAATCCGCATCAAGTTATAAAGCCAGATGGACATTTTCGCATTATTAGTAAAAGTTAAAAAAGTATTGTTTCAAGTTTTAACAAACTGTTTTAATAAAGAACCCCCCCCTCCCTTTTGCTCAATAGAAAGAGAAAAGAAGAAAAAAAGTACAATTCTTTGTTCCAAGTGATTTTTTTCAATCAAACCCTTGCTGTCTCGGGCGGCCCCAGATACGAATGCTTAACACCACCCACATCGATGACAATCTTCTGGAAGACAATCGCCGGTTCGAGTGCCCAGATTTTGAGTGTGTGTTTTCCAGGTTGGGTAAGGGCGTGGCTAGTTGATGTCCAAACTCCGTCTGAAACAGCTTTGTCCCAGCCATTGGACATCTCGAGTGGTCCAGCGGTCGATATGGATCGATGTTGGGGACTGTTCCGAGGTATAGTGTGATGCTGGCTTTATATGCGAGTGTGGTGAAGAGATAGGGATCGTACTCGAGACGTGGGGAATCCGGGGCAGTCTAGGAGTTGGCGGTTACGGGGGAGAGGGTTACGCCCGAGATTGCTCTACCGTAGCGATGGATGATATCGTATTTGACATCTCCGGAAGAGGTATTTCGGGAGGTATGCTCGGCTTCGATAGATATGTGTCGGTTGGTCTCGACAAATCCGTTTGTAAAGGAGGATGGGACGATGGTTTTGGTGATGGGGAGATGCTCGGATGGAGCGCCAAAGTTGTCGTAATTGGTCGAAGAAAATATATCGATAAATCCAACGTTGTGGCCCTCGGGGGCAGCAGCCCAGTCCACGGACACTTGAACACGAACATCGGTGACATCTTTCGATTGGGAGTTTATGTAGCCGCTGGATGCGTTAACCTTGACCCATGAATTATGGTGTTTGATAATGAAGTTAAACGAGTCAATTCTCTTGCTGAAGATGTCTATCCGGCGGGTCTGGGCCATGCTGAATGGATCTAGGGCTGGTAGAACAAGGGTGTTGTTACTGTTTTGAGCACTGCTGTAGCGGTCATCCCTGGGCACTGAGCCATTACTAGACTCCACGGACACACCCAGAGATCCAGCCAAGGAATTCTCCTCCAACTGGGTCCACGCCAGTAGGGGAAGTGTATTTCTCATGGGTTGCTGCCTATTCATGTTAACCTTTGAAGCTTTATATCCTATCAGAGCCGTATATTGAACTTACCAGTATTGATATCACAAATGAGTCTGATCCATCATATGCTCCCATTTACCACCGAGCAACTTATGATACTCTTCAGTGAGTTTATGATTATCCTTGAATCTCTTCAAGACATGCTCTGCCAGGGCGTTGGCACTATTTCTTCGCTGGTTGGCATAGAGAGTATTCTTGGCCGCGGATATATGGATGTCATGAACAATGTAGCCTGCCTTGATGGGATGCAGAACCAATTGGAAGAATGCCGGTTTTGTCCCATGAGGAAGTCTAGAGTACACTGCTTCCGCTTTCTCCGTAAGATTCTGCCATCCTTCCAGAACCAGTTCGGCTTCCCCGGCAATTAATGATACTGTAAGTTGTGTGATCAACGGACTCATATCTTCTCCGGCTGACGAATCGTCCATAGGTATCGATGATATCCCCAACATCTTTGTATACTTCTTCGCCGAATTCACGAGCAGCGAAAGCTACCTCCCAGTCGGAGACTTTGTCCTTGGGCCCCCATGTATCAAAATCATAACCCAGACTCATGAAGTAGTCAATTGGGATTTCCAATGACTTCAGTCAGAACGGCACTTGGTTAGCTTCCTATATCGAAACCTTACCAAAGGTTTGAGATCTCCGACATTGACAACCCAAATTTGTGGGGCATTTCTTTGATATGCGAGATTCATTTGTTCCCAGACCTTTTGGAACTGAATTGTGTTAATCCATTTGTAATCTCTAGGGTCACGGACATCTAAGAAACGTGTCAGTGTATATCACCCAGGATTTTAGAGGCAGGTGCTCCACACAGTCAAAATGATAGTACACTCCCGCGCCGCCGACTCGGCTTGTCTCATTGGTAACCGGGAGACGACGGATATTTCCAAAGTTGTCGTCTGCCCACAACAAAGTGACATCGTCGGGAACTGACAAGTCAGCCTCGTAATAAGCTTGGATCTTACCAAAAATTAGTAAACAAAGCTTTGTGGCTAGTTTTTTTTTTTAAAAGGAAAAAAAATGAAACCTACATCTTTGCACAAACACCAAACCTGCGGTACCTTTGAGACACCCTCGACGCCTAGAACTTCATGGAGAATCTTCCGCTGGTCAGAGACAATCCTTTCAAGTAAGTCGGTGACAATATTCCCGCCCAGAATATTGTCACCACCGCCCCCCATTCCGACAATCCAGTAATTCTCATAAGGCTTAGCTCGCTCAACGCCCTCGATCCAGAAATCCCAGATAGCCTCCGAGTTTATAGTGTAATCCCACGTGCCGTTTCCCAAGGTATTCCACTCTTTAGTACTACGTTGCAATAGCTCAGTATGCGAGGTGGACATAACAATACCATATAAATCCGCAGTTTCTTGGTTCTCGGGATCGTCAACGCCGAACATTCCGTCCCACATGGTCAGCCACAAGAAATTAGCACGAAGGCGAAGAAGAAGCTCGAAAACAAGACTGTAAAACTCGTAGTGATATCCCAGTCCATATTCTTCTTTGGGGTAGTTTTTATTGACTTAATTTGTTAGAGCTGGTTGCTCATCATTGAGGAATATCCCCCAGTATTTTACCGAAGGCGGCCCTTGAGTTCTAACAATTATGAGAACATAGACGCTGGAATGCCGAATGGTCGGAACATCTGCCCAGTAGTACCGGGGGGAGAGACTCCGATCAGCTCAGAAATGTTGTAGATTCCGAAGATTGAGCCCCTCTTACCACTCCCAGCTATAACTAGTGCGGAAGTATAGCCAGGGAGAGGGTTTTGAACAATTTGGGTTTGAAAAGACTCCCATTTGCCAATTACATTCGCAACGTTGATTTTATCGGAGCTTATAAGGCTGTCGACAATGTTAGATTTTCCAATTGTACCAACAATGATAGCAGTCTTAGAATTTGAAGCTGCATTCCCCAGATTAAGTGTTAATCCGTGGCCGGTGGCCCGATCAATATCTTTTGCTAAATCTTGCGCAGCTCGGATAACTCCGGGCCACTCCAATAAAGTGTCAGAGGTTGTCAACTCTAAAGATCCTGCACCAATGATTGAATATACCCTTTGAATCAAGCATCAATGCCGCCGTCTGACCTCTCGCAACCAAATAAATGCTTCCGTCAACTCTTTCTAAAGGGATTGTCTTCTTCTGACCGAGGCAAGCCGCAAGGGAAAAGTAAAGGATCGAAAGCACACAGAAGGTGCGAAGGAGCTGATTGAGCACCATATCTGCAGCGTCGAGAATGTGATTGAAGGCCCACGAAAAGCTCTACCGTAGTTGTGCTAAAGATCTAGAAAAACTTCATCTTCGAGGTGGGACCTGCCTCCTTAAAAAAGACATCTGGATAATCCCTTTTCCAAAGCTATAATGATCTCTGGACATTTACCATCACCAGGATATATTATACGTGAATGGTTAGAATTCCGAAAAAAAAAAAACAATTTCCAGTTAGAATATCTCTGGCGTTCATTGAGCGACAATTTTCCCGTTGTTAAAGAACTCTGTTTGAGCATTCTACTCTACGCTATCAGGCTAAATCGAGGACTTGTTAAAGGTGAATGGAAAAGCGAAATTGAGAAAAATTGACATTTGAATGATGCTATAGGTCCCAGCAATATTAACAGGCTGAATAAAGAATACTGAGATGTTGATCATTCTTGGGTTGGAAGAGACTACCGGGGATGTAGACGGTGTTTACCGTGAGTACTACGGTTTCTCGGTGAATATTTAGTCATGATTGGGGTATGTGATCCGGAGTATATACCATTCATGACATCTTTAAATAAACAACTAAATGCATCTCTAGAGATAAGCACGTCTAAATCCCCGGAAAATGCGCATTTCTCCAGGGGTTTGGGAAAATCGTGGGGAAAAAGAGCAGACACGATGTGGGCTTGCCCACTTGCATTCAAAACTCAGCCCGACACCAGGTCTTCTAGTGTTGGGGGGTAGCCAAGACCCCGAACACCGGTTGAGGTTTTTGAGCTAGTGAGCACTAAAAATTCAAAAATTCAAAAATTGAGAATTCAAAAGCGACAACGGTTTCTGGAATCACAATAAGATTCTCTCTTATAATTCCAAGGCACTTCAATTCAAGAAAAGCCTGAACGGGCAGAGTAGTGTCCACCGCTTGAGTACGCTGCCCATTACTGAGGATAAAGAAATTCGTTCTACTCTGTTCTAATTTAAGAGTAGCAAGTATCGAACATTATTAGATATTCAAATTCGAATCAGGTCAAAATATTCACCGCATCATGAACGAATTGTCACATTAAGAGACTAGCAGGAAACTTCGGTTCGGCATTGACTAATATGATAGGATAATTGCTTAGATATTCGCGAAAGCCCCATACTCGTAGAATACTGTATTCAAGGAGGAGGACTTTTCCTTAGATAATTCAAGTAGGTTAAATTAGTTCTAATATTGAAGTAATGAAAAAGTTTTAACAGACTACAATAAAGTCTACTCAGAGGATCCTAGATGCCCTTGAGCGGAACTGCTAAATTTACTCCATGAACACAAGTGCTAATATTTTAGCAACCTAGGGAGGCGTCGATACACTGCTTTATATGGTAAGTTATTGGATCCGTGTGGGAAGTTGCCTGCAGTGTGATATCGGTTGCTTTATGCTGTAATACTGTAGTAGTTCTGTATATTACGCGTATGACCAAGCATTCTATCACGCCTCCTAGACAACAGCCTCACTGAAATCATCCCAAGTCCCCAACACAGCGAGACTAACAAACATTATATATTTTCCTCAACTAAACACGAACTCAAGCCCAGTTATCTACAGTTATACCTTTCATAAGCCCAGAATTGAGCGCTATCTCTTCTATTACTTCTATCTTATCACAGAATTCATTCACTGGTGAGTCGGGACTGAATTCTACATCACCAGAGTAAACAATCGCAAACCCGAACTGCGTTATTCACGTGCAATTCTTTGTTCCAGCTGGCACTGTGCTAGTTTCTCCCATTCGAAAGATATACAGGCTAAATTACCTGGATTTCAATTAGGATCTTCAACTGTTTCGGGCACCATTTATCAGTTACTGGAATTTTCGCTCTAGGCGCTGCCCAGGAAGACAAAACTTCATTTTGCGGCTAAGCGCGTTTTGTGCTTGTGTGTCTACGATACTGGTACTGTACTCGAGGAGTAATTGAGTACGCCGCGGACTATCATATCGGTGCTCCCGTGTATCTGTTTTAGCTGCGTACATACCTGTATGCGAACATATTTGTGTCTTCGAATCAGTTCGGTTGACCATTACCCTCATTAAAACTCTCAGTATATCTGGCCTGCGGCCTTCGGTCTCAACCTAATGGTTTCAATCGCTATTACTGTAGCAAACTTCATGGACGTGAATGTTTTGTTTTCATATCCATCGGATGTCGTATCGTACCGGACATTCTTTGGTTTGATTCCTCTGAAGTCTAAACCGCTCGTTTCAGTGGTTTGATCAAACACAATCAAAAACAATGGGTTTGGCTTTAGAACTGCAATGTTCTATACGATGGAGACCCGAAAATGTCGACATAAAACATTGTTTATTCTCATGCAAAGTCCCGCAATTGATATTGCCATCAACGCAAATGAACAATGAAGGTAAGTGCTTTAAGCCTTTTGGTAATATCACGCGACTATATAGATGACCTTTCTAATACATTTCTTCGTTATACAGTATAAAGTGTTTAAGTCTGGAATTCTGTCTTCTAAAGCGTTGCCGTGGTAACTCTGGAAACTGTATGATAGTACTGTTTCCTACACATATTTCAATCGAGGCAGACTATTGTTTCCTAGTAAAATGGCTTTTTACCCTTTGTTTCCTGATGTGGGTGTTCGGGTCCTTCAATCCTTTGTTTGCCCTGGACGAGAAAAAAGTCAAAATTCACAAGTGCAAATTTCCTTTCTCTTGTTTCTCGAGGTCCAGACAATAGATGTTTAAAGATATGGTCATGCTCAGGACAGAGGCCAAAGGAAGGAAGGAAGCTCATCTTCCCTTCGAAAATACTCTTGTTGCGATAGTCAACACTTCAGACACGCGTGAACCCCCCGAATCTTGACAATCATGGTCCGACAAAATATTCCGACAGTATTGCGAATTGGCCGTGACGAACTCACACACCCGATTCCACTACATGGGATCAATCCCGACCAACCTCCGTTGCCTACATTTCTTAGCCTTTTCGATGATGAGAACTTCACGGAGGAGAAGGTGGCCGAACGGGCCGCCGCTTTGGGAGCGTGGAGCGAACCCGTGATTCAAGATTTGGATAACGAATATCACTTTGAGGGACACGCTCCTTGGGGTATCGAGGATGACCGCCCGTCTGATTCTCTGTGGAGGGTTTACCTCGAATCACTCCCCAGGAGATACCCAAACCGAGATCCGCTAATCATCTCAAACCCGATTCCACTGGACGATTTGCCAACCAGCCTTTTAACTCCTGCAATACGCGAGAGACTCCCTCAATGTTCAAACCTACTATTTGTCCTCCGGAACAGCCTCCATGAGCACTGGTTCGCGGATTTAAACTTTCAAACCACGGTTTTACACATCCTCACTCCATGGCCGACTGGTGCGATCGCGGTACCTGATATTTTATCTGCCCATAGCGGCCTTGAGGAATGCTTACAAGTGGCGACTGGAGACTCCCACTGCAGGATAAGTGTTGCCCAGAATTACAATATCTCTACACCTCCCACTGAGATTGATCGTTCCTGGCAATGTGTCTTGAGGGCCATCACTCTATGGCACGAAACCAGTAACCCTAATGACTTTTGGCCTAACCCGGTAACCCCCATTGATTCAGCGGATTGGGGTATATCAGAATTTCTGGACAGACTCAGAGAAATTCTTCACTATGTAAGTTGAATCAACTATGTGGGTATTGATGCTAATGATAGCGGTCTAGGAACGAAACCAGAATCCCGAAGGCCACTTCCTGCAGCCCGAAGTAGCAGAACCAATAATGGATATGCCACTGGCAGTTACGCGGGTGCTCCTGGCTCTCACCCGCCATGTCAGGGCAATCGAATTTGCCCGATGGGAGATTGATAATGGTGCCGAAGCGATCTTATTCCAGGCTATCACAAACACAGTGGATGGGGAATGTGATCCTGCTACAGGAGCTGGGCTGTGTCCAGTGGAAGTAACCGCCCTCCGTCGATATCAAAAGCATATATTTTTGGGGCAAGTTTAATCCTCTCCAGAGTCTCAGAAGACTGGGTATCATTGTTATGAATACGAACTAAGTTAAATATTTAGCCGAACCCAGAGAGTTCCCAAGATGGCAGATCTTAGTAGGTCTGGCCCTGCGGAGCGTTTTCGAAGGCAAATGGATACCCACCCGCCCGGAGGTGACTTCCCCAACCCACATTTTTTCGCAATTAGTGGCCACTAACAAATGTATAGCTAGCGCTGAACAAATTGCGGCTAACCAGCAGGAGACTCGATTAAGATGGAATCACGCTGTCAATAAAGTTATGGTAGCCATGGACGAAAATGGCCAGGGTTGGGTCAAAAGCTTGGAGCAACTCGACCATACCAACTATATGACGACTAATGTTAATTCTATCAATATTCCTAATCACCATCAAAGTTACTCCGCAATACTTCCAAATTTTGCTTATATCCAACTTGACGATATGCATCCGATATTCTGGATTCAACGGAGAAGGCCCGTGTTGGAAACGGAAGAAAGAATTGTGAGCACAACCAGACACAACTTCTATGGTCCAACCCCATGGATGATTCAAGAACCACTTTGTACGGAAGCTATCGAACCCACAATTCGCCCTGGCGCACCGACCGCTAGTATTCTTCAGCTTTTAGGAAACGACCTAAACTATACTCCGGCTAGGGTAGCTGCACGAGCAACCAGGTTTGGACCATGGAGACTTGAAGACCACACCATGGATCCTTTCGACAACGAAGAAAGGTTTCAACGAACAGAGACAATATCAGACCCAAGAGGATTAGAGCCCATGGGATGGCTTACGAGTGATATCATGGACGCTGTCGTCACTCGCTATGGCCATCTGCATCCCCAGGTAGAGATATTTTCGGTCTCGATTACAGCCCTATTAACCGTCACTGGTGATCCTATACATCTTGCACACAACAGATTGGCTGCAAGGTTTTGGATCTTCATGCAGTCGAATGTCAATGAAAATGACCCAGGTACCCACTGGTGGATCTCGATAGTTGACCGAGTCAAAGGGCACTTTTTCAGTCACGACAGCTTTCCAGGTTGTGGCGATCCTACCATCCTCTTCGATATTTTGAAGCCTATATTCGAATCACCTGTAGTTCAGAATTTTGCGGGATCAGCGGCCACATTGACCCTCCCGGCGAATACGATCGTGAATGTGCCACGACAACAAAACGGATATGATTGCGGTGTTTTTTCAGTGAGAGCGGTGACCGCCTTCATTGAGCAGCTCACTCAAGTTCAGGGACCCATCCCAACAGACGGGGATAGCCAAGCCGCGAGATCCTATATACCAGATAACTGGTCTGCTACGGAATACCGTGGGGTCCTTCGTACATCCTTTCCGGTAAGTCTGTACTCCCGCGGCAGTTAAATCATCCTGAAATTAATAGTAAGCGGGTTCTAGGTTATGGCTCCACAGCCTAGTAATTCCACCAGCCCCAGTCCACTCGCCGACTTCACCGGTGTGGTATCGCATGCTAATCACTCTGACGATGTGGAACGAGCGATGTGGCATCTTGACAATGCCGGCGGGATCCTCTTTCAGACGAACCGCCTCACCGTATCCAATTTTCCTCATCTCTGCCTATGTGAGAATCAAGATAACAGGTGTGGATTTTCGGTAGTGCCCGTCCCGCCGGATCATAAGGTTGTGCTCATGAGGTGACTCCCCCTCCCCACACCACCCATTCTGACGCCAACGCTCAGAAGCTAACCTCTATTAGCGACTCAATCCTTCAAGAGGGTTCTTGGGTAACAGACCAAGATCGCCCTATCCTGGAGGAGCATTCGGCAGCTTACCAAGATGCTTGTAAGTACAATCGTTACCCTATCTTTTCTCCGCTAATTTAATTACTTTAGTGGCTAGATTAAATCATAACAACCAATTTAGCTATCTTCAGAGGCAAGAACTTCGTGATAAATTTTTGATTTTAGCTACAGATACCGCTCAGATATTAGTTGGAAGCCGACTAGCATCTGACGGTAGCCTGCCCCAGGGCTTTGCTCGAGCAGGCTTCCTTCCTGCCGATAATACAGATAAAATCATTAAAATCATGGAAACAAATTCCAAAACGTATATGGGCGATACCATCAGGTTACCTCAATTGTCATATATAAGGTTAAACGAACAGCTCTGGATTTGGATAACAAGATCTCTAACCCGGTCAGTCGCCGAAAGATGGCGCAACTTAAGGCGGGGCGCAGCCCTGCCACTACTAAGAGTGAATCCCTCAGCATTCATACCTCCTGCCATTCCACTTGTATCCACAAGTATCTGGGACGAAGAACCGAGAGCGCCGATTATTGAGGATAGCCCGACTAACCTGACTGTGGCGGTGAATACTTTCAATACCAGGTGGAGGGCGAAGGACCAGAGCTACCGACAAGCCCTTAGTCGGCGGGCGGATTACCAGCCCTTCTCGGATAGTGAGGACTCTTTACTTTATGACAATGGCATTGATGCGGAGAACGAACTTGGGGTTGCTCCTCGCAAACAGAAACGATTCTATAACTACTCATCTTCGGAAGAAGACGAGGAAGGCTTGGTCGATCGCGAGAGACGCTCAAGGCCTCAAAAACGTATAGCTCGAATGAATGCTCAAACAGGCACTCCGTTTTTGCCAACCATGGGACAAAATATTACGGAACTCACACAGCCGATAAGGCATTTCGTACGGCCCTCTAGTGACAATAGAATTATCGAAATCCCCGAAGAGATACCTAGGATCGCCCCAGGCAGCGGAGATCCAACCATGATTATCCACATCACTGGCATTTTTAGAAGAATTTTTCCGTTACCTACAGGGCATAATTCTAGCTATAATGCTATCCGAAGCTATCTAGAGAGTCTGAGAGAGTTCTTTCCGGCCTCTACTCTCAGTTATACGATGGCAGGTGTCGATCCAACACCTCTCATTAACCAAAACGATTACTCAACATTCCGTTCGCAGATGTATGGTTTACGATCTGAGCAAAGACAGGCGTCCATTGCCGTCCAACAACCGATGACTTGGAGAACAGTTATGCGATTTACCACTGGAACCTTCGCATACGAGCGACCTCAGGTGCCTACCCGCGATTGGAACACGTTCATGCTGAACGCGACCCCTTTCCCTTCAGACCAAGTGTTTACAGGCCATACAAATCTCGGAGGTGCGACGTTTTCCCCTGGGCCTGCAGCAGTTATTCGAACCCATGAGGAGCTCCGAAGGCTTTTTTCCTCTGCAGCCCAAAACGAATTTCCCGCAATACGTATGGTTGTCAGCCGAAGCCTTGAAATCGATAGCACAGATCGAGTATGTCTTGCCCATCCATTACCTCTCAAAATAATTTTATTTTTGGCTAACCTGATATCTCCTTGATCCTGCGTAGGCTTCAGCTCGCGTTACCCCGATAACCGCGAGTAGAAACGATGGTGTCGATATCGTAGCTGGCCCCGTCACTGCAGTCGTAGCGCGCTCTCTGGACTTCATGAATTGGGACTTTTTCTCGAGCCTTGTTACCCACTGGCTTGGTACGTCAGAGTCATTAACCTATGTCCTTGAACAATCTTCAACCCAGTACCCGGTCGCGGTGGATAGCGAGGGTTCTCTCCAATCCATGCTCCACCGGTGTAATAGACTCCCCCCCGGGCAGCGACAACTATCATTGGTAGTCACGGTTAGTAATTAAATTCTTTCTTACTTTATTGAGAAAACTAACGGCCACCTAGGAACCTCTGGTTGAAAATGAGGTCGTCAGGATAAGAGCCGAAATCACCGCTAGAGAAGCCGAGATAGTAACTCTTCAGGCCGCCGGTGACCCAGTGGCAATCAACCATGCTCAGCTCAGGCTCATTGACCTTAGACACCTTTTGAGAGCGCAAGAAACCGCCCAGAGAACAAATGATCAACTGGCGAGATTATCGAGAGCTAGAGACCAGGAGTTGGCGGCCGAAAGAGCTATACACGCACAAGCAATCGTTGATGCAAACGCCAGGGCGATGGCAGCGGAAGCTAGAGCAGTAGCCGCGTCGACTGCTGCCCAGGTCGAAGACACCTTGAGGCAACTGAACTCAACCGGTGCACCATTACCACCAGCACTACCAGGCCAGTCCACTACACCCAACTTAGCCGAACTCGTGGCCGCACTTAGTCCAAGATTTCGAGCAATAGAAAGCAGAGAGGAACGGACGGACCAAGCTATTCGGGCGTTCCAGATACAAATGACGGCCCAAAACCAGACGATTTTCGCTCTCATAAGCCGCTTTACTTCTGGTACAGGTGGACAGGACGACACAATCATACCAGATACCCTCAAAAAAGCAACTCCTGCCAGCACAAGCAGACCTGCACGTACCCGTAGTATGCCAGCTCCCACCAGACGCAGGTCCACACTTACTACATCACCTCGCCGGTCATCTCGCCGTAAAAGTAGAACCTCGGGTGACCTATCACTTCCCGGGAAAAAGAGGAGTTCTGGAGGTCAGAAGGCGCCGGAGGAGGACGAGGAGGAGGAGGAGGAGGAGGGGGAGGAGGAGGGGCAGGAGGGGCAGGGGGAGGGAGAGGAGAGGAAGAGGAGGGCGAGGAGGACGGGAAGAGGAGGAGGGAAGAGGAGGGCGAGGAGGAGCAGGAGGAGGAGGAGGAGGAGGAGGAGGGGGAGGAGGAGGAGGGAGAGGAGGAGGAGGGAGAGGAGGAGGAGGGAGAGGAAGAGGAGGGAGAGGAGGGAGAGGAGGACCCTCCCAGCCCGACCCTAGCCGAACTCATAGCAGCAGGTAATCTAGTGGGCCCCGACGGCAGAAGAAACCACCAGCGCGAAGGGAGATTCTACTGTCCTATCTGTGGTATAAATGTACGAACTCTTGGAGAAGTAAGTTTTTAACCACCTCCCCACTTCCCCGCCCAAAAAAATGAATGAACGAAAAAAATACGAGTAAATGCATATAATAGAGAACTAACAAACGCGAAAAATAAAATCAGGCTCGGACGATAAGACACTTTGAAAGATGCCAGATACATTATTATCAATTAATAAATCAAATTCCCGACGGCCTGAAGAAGAAGACGGCTACGTCGGCGCCTTCACCACCCTTTAAGGTGCTAATCGCGGCGAAGGGAGAGTAGTAGTCTTTCCTTTTCCTTTTCTTTTTTTTCTTTCTCGTTTCTCGGGAGAAGTTTGGTTTGGCTTGGTGAATTATCAGAACCGAACGTGTTTTGAGTATGATATTGTTTTGGTTTTTTGTATTTGTATTTAGTAATTTCTTTTTTGTTTTTGTTTTCGGGTTTTGGTAGTTTCTTTTTTTTTTTTTTTTTATGAGTAAGTGCTTGTTTCGCGCAGGAACGGAAAATGGTTAATTTTTGTGGGGTTTTTTTTTTTCAGGATGATTTGGTCCGGTAATTGGATTTGAAATTAATTTTTTTTGATTATTCGCTAAAGAGACGTTTTTGGAGTTGTGTGATAGCAAAGTTGTTTTTCTTTTTTGATGAGTGAGCAAAGAGTTAACAACGCGAGAGAAAATTGGAATCCCTTGTCTCTCAGCTAATTTTGCGAGAAGAGACTGGAAATTCCCTAGAAAAGGCTCGGTCTGCCCAGAGACGTATGTCGTGACAGAAACAGAACTCAAAAGTGTGTGCTGGAAGAGTTATTGTCATGTACCGTGTTTACTCTTGTGATTCGCCATCTCCGCCAGGCCTCGGATCGCAGCATTTGCCCACAATAGGTTTAGTTTGGCGAATCAACAGAATTACAAAAACCAGTTAATGAGATCCAACACGTCTAAATGACTCATGCTACACTGTGAGAGGAAAGCACTAATCCTTCTCAGGAGCATTTGTCTCTGAATCCGGAGATCAGAGGCCTTGCGGAGATGGCGAATCGCAAGAGTAAATAGGGTACTTGGATTATCACTCGGAATTCGTGGCGTGGTGGTTTTATCCACGGCGCGTGGGTGTCATCTTCTTGCACTTATGAATGTGCAATACTACACCTGCATCATTACCGTCCTGCATCTCAGAACGGAAAATGCGACACCCCTAAGATCTCCTCAATCACCCTCAGACTTCATTAGCTCTCATCTGATGCACGATGCCCAATAACAAATACCTATGTGAAATACTAGGGGAGTATCGGTGCATCTGCCGACACGATCCACCCTTCCTGCAGCACGATTCCTCACTCGCCAACATCACCTGTAGACTTTTCTAGGGTGCGGTTAAGTTTGCTATTACAAATTGTCTACCAGTACCTCCTCGGAACCAAAAATAGGGCCGAAGCACGCCCCTTTTCTTTTCTTCGGGGAGCCAATGCAAACCCGCCGATGCGGCTGGCGACGGTATGCACTTGTACTATACATAGAAGATAATCCCAGGAACAACGGTGAGGCGGTGCGGAACTGCGATGGCCAGCGCCCACCTCCTCCACCTCTCCTCTCCTCTTCCGTTTCTCGCCATCAACCATTCCTTCAGGATACCTTCTTCCCGGACACAGTACACAGTAGGACCATGGAATGCGGACGCTGTTTAGCAAATGCGGGGAAAGGAGGTAGAGACTGGGAGTGCCCTCAGCGAGGCACGTCAAATAATTTGAAGTAATTGCCTCCGCTAGCCACAGTAAAGTGGTTTTAACCCCCTAGCGCCTCGCTGACGGTCCCGGCTCGCTGAGGACACCCCAAGTATACCAGGCTGTAATAGGAAGCCGCACGATAACAAATACCCAAGCGAGTTTACCGTCTTGCCCTCCCCCCACTTCCCCGGAAAAACTAGGGCGGAAAAATACTGGGCCTGAGGAGATCCGGTAATTTGTGCGATACTCCCCGACCGCCTTTTGCATGCCCCACCATCGCCCCCCTGAGATTCCCCGCATGAAGCTTTTCCAGTTGAGGAGTGACTTGGCACGGATAGTCGGTTATATGATCCGACGGCCATTTTCACTTACCGTTGACCTCCACATTGGTAGTCAATTTGAGTACACGGCAGCAAATGGCAAGAGAGAATGAAAGAAACAAGCTAATTAAATTTACCCAACAAACGTTCCTGCATCATACAAACTAGCTAGCCAGCTAGCCAACTATCCTACTGTACCTATGATACCTACAGACTGGCCACACCAACTCTCCAAAATCTTCAAATTATAAATACCACTCCCAACCCCCCAATCTACCTGAAATGATACACCCAAAATGCAAGTCCGCCTCTCGCCCAATCGCAAAATGACTATCAAAGCTTTACCAAGGGATTTACAAAAGGAGGTGAATGAGACACTGGAGGGATTGAGCCTGGAAGAGCAGGTTTCGCTACTTGCCGGCGCGGACTTTTGGAGAACGGTGGAGATTCAGGGACGAGTTGCGGGGATCAAGACTACCGATGGACCGAGCGGAGCTCGTGGACAGTATTTTTCTAATGGAACGAAGGTTCGCTTTCCTATATTCTTGCCAATTGACCCTTTTGGAGAGAGAGGATGGGCTAATGGTGGATGGAAACGAAACAGGCGGCATTCTTCCCCTCTGGTGTTTCTCTTGCGGCGACGTGGGATACGGATTTGATCCACCGGGTTGGTGAAGCCCTCGGCGAGGAGACACAGAGCAAGCAGGCGAATGTTCTTCTTGCTCCGACAGCGTGCAATCACAGGTCCCCACTCGGTGGGCGCAACTTCGAATCCTTCTCCGAGGACCCGTACTTGTCTGGGAAACTAGCAGCGGCGTATGTAAATGGTGTGCAGTCCAAGGACGTCGCCGTCACCATGAAGCATTTTGTCGCGAATGAGCAGGAAACGAAGAGGTTTACTGTTAATGAGATTGTTGACGAGAGGACCTTGAGGGAGATTTACTTGAAGCCGTTTGAGATTGCGATGAGGGACGCGGGACCTTGGGCGATTATGAGCTCTTACAATGCCGTTAATGGGGTGAGTTGTTTGGCTTGCTTCTTGTTGCATTGGGGAGTATGCTAACGTGGAGGGCTTTAGCAACATGCGGACGTAAACGACTTCACAATGAAGCAAGTGCTCCGTAAAGAATGGGGATTCGACGGATTGATAATGTCCGACTGGGGCGGAACCCACGACCCCGTCGACTCCATCAAAGCCGGATTGGATCTTGAAATGCCCGGCCCTGCCCGTCGCCGCGGGCAGAACCTTCTCAAAGCTATTAAGGAATCAAACAACGACCCTGAAATCCTCGAAGCAGTCAAGACCGGAGCCAGGCATGTCCTAGAACTCATTGCAAGAACCGGTAAGTGGGGACGTTTCGGCGAAGAGCCGGAGGTCGCAGACGACAAGCCAGAGCACCGCGCACTCATCCGAAAAGCCGGCTCTGAGGGAATTGTCCTGCTCAAGAACGAGAACAACGTCCTCCCCATCTCGACCTCCATCAAGAAGATCGCCTGGATAGGCCCCAACGCAAATGAATGCATTGCCGGAGGTGGTGGATCCGCGAACTTGAACCCGCACTACCTCACCAACCCCCTCGACTCGATCCGTGCCGCCGTCAAAGAGCACAACATAGAAGTAAACCACGAAACCGGCTGTCAGACAGAGAAATGGGTGAAGACCTTCCCCATCGCCGAAGGCCGAGTAAAAACCTCCCCAACAGACGGTGAAGACGGCATGACCCTCGAGTTCTACGAAGGTCGCGAGTGCAAGGGCCAAGTAGCGGAAGCCCAGATCATGAAAACCTCCACCATCTTCCTCATGGGCGGGAAACCCCCCTCTCTCACAGATCAAGACTACAGCGTCCGTCTGACGGCATACTTCACCCCCGAAGAATCCGGAGAGCACATTTTGGGTATTGGCGCTATCGGGCCGACAAAAGTGTACTTGGGCGACGAACTCTTCCTGGATCACACCCACTGGACCGAGACAGGAGAACTCTTCTTCACGTTCGGATCTGAGGAAGTCACCAAGAAATTAACCCTCGAAGCTGGCAAGTGGTACAAACTCGTCGCCGAGTCAACTACGAAATCCCCCAACCAGAAGTTGCCGGACATGGGCGATGACAACCTGGACTTTGCATCTGCCGTTGGCATCCGCCTAGGCGTGGACTTGGTCCGTGACGTGCAAGAGCACATTAATCGCGCTGCAGCGCTAGCCAAAGAATCGGACGTGGCGGTAGTGGTAGTCGGTATGAACAACGAGTGGGAATCAGAAGGATATGATAGACATAGCATGGCATTACCCGGAAAACAAAACGAGCTCATCTCCGCCATTGCAAAGGTTAACCCCCGAACAATCATCGTGAACCAGTCCGGCTGCGCGGTGAACATGCCTTGGCTAGAGGAGGTACAGGGACTATTACAAGTCTGGTACCAAGGCCAGGAAGCCGGAAACGCACTCGCGGACGTCCTCCTTGGAAAACAAGCCCCCGGCGGCAGACTCCCCATCAGCTTCCCAAAGCGGGTGGAGGATAACTCATCTTGGGGCAACTTTGGCGACGGCGGTGAAAAGAACGAAGTACAGTATAGCGAGGGCATATTCGTTGGATACAGACACTACGTCACACGTGATATCCCGGTGCTATTCCCGTTCGGGTATGGGCTTTCGTATACTACTTTCTCAATCTCTGCGCCTGAGTTCACTGGTGGTAAGAACATCCTTGCGCCAGGTGTTACCGCGACTGTCGAAGTATGTGTCAAGAATACTGGAAAAGCTGCCAGTAGCGAGATGGTGCAGGTGTATATCTCCCCCAGAGCCGGATCCTCCGTCGAAAGACCCGCCAAGGAACTCAAAGGCTTTGGAAAAGTCGAGTTGGCCCCCGGTGAAGAGAAGGTTGTCAAAGTTGTACTGGACGAGTATGCAGTCGGGTACTTCGAGACAAAGGTTGGGAAATGGAGGGCTGAGAAGGGCACTTACGAAGTCACCATTGGCAGGAATGTCGAGGATGTGGTTGGGAGCTTGGAAGTTGTTGTTGACCAGACTTATGAGTGGATCTTTTAGTATTTGTTTGACGGAGGGTGAAAGGGGGATGTAAATAGCTTCTTTAGCATTGGGTGTTTGACTTTTTTTCTTTTGGATGCATTGCATGTGTATATATGTTTGTAGGAATAGCAAAAATTATGAAAGTCATGATTTGTTTTTTTGAGGTTTTTGGGGAGTTGGTTTGTTTCATTGGTTGTCACTCGATTTTGATCTCGCTGATTGTGTTGAAATAGTGTTTTCTGATATGTACAGTACTTTCTACGTCTTCGAGTACGACAGAGTTCTCCGAGTCTGTATTCCTTTGCCTCAGTTTACAGATCTTCGAGTTCAATTAACTCGCTCACATTTCGTTCTGTTCACCGTTCAATCAGTCGATCGAGCAGTTCATAATACCGTTCTCACCACTTTCTCTCTTGTTTTCCATACTGTTTGCTACACGCTCTTTTCTTACTGCATAGTATGTTGCTATTTCTCTGCACAGATAGTGGGTCTCCTTGACCCTCTCCTATCGACAATCAAGCTCTTCAGTCTTTCCAGTATTCTCCTTCTCGAAGTCTCCCTCCCGACCTCTCTCGGACACAGTACAATCAATTCCAGAATTTATAACAGAGGGATGGCGTCGGTTTGTTTAAATGTTTGACTACGATAATATCGGGCATGCCACCTGCTCTAACTTACTGTTTCGCAATCAGATGCTGTACTGTTGGGTAAGTTTATTAAGTGGCTACGAGCTAGATTACGGCACTAGGGTGCGCGGTCTACTCGTGAGACGTGGACAGCGGGCATTGATCGTGTTTTTAAAAAGCTGCTACGGTATTTTCCCTTGGTACTAATACTTTATCAATCACAACGTCCCTTTCGACACCACACATGAAGGGGTCTCTCGCTCCATCGCGATGCTCGCTGCCCCGACTGCTCCCTCCACTACAAAGCCAGCAAGCACACCTGTAAGAGCACACAGAACTAAGTGCGTATCGCTGCCTCCCTCCTTCCTGCCATTGAATTTAAATTCTTACCCCCGACAAGAGCGAATAAAGAGCTACTGTCCAGTCCAGGCACAGAGAGATCCAAGGCCCCTGCCTTTGGAACCGATTAACTTGAGGCAAAGTTCCCGGGGGCGATTGGACTATACCGGTTTTGTATTGAATACTAAGCTAAGCTAGCTCGTGGACCGAGTATAATACCTGATTCACACCAGGCTGCGCCCGTCAATGTCATGTAAAACCTCCTCGAACTTGCATTTATTGATCACTTAGGCGGAGGTCACTTAACTTAAGTTAAGTGCTTAGGAGCACGTACGTACTCCACTCTATAAATGCAACTATGGAAGGATAAAGTACAGTAAGCTACCGTATTAACTGAGGAGAACCGCCTGGCGCTAGTACGTTCAAATAAGATTTTTATCCTAGTTTGGTCTCGGAATCGCAATAAAACGCCATAGGCTAGCTCTTTCTAGCCAGGACTAAGCCTTTAAGAGCTCTGACTTTGACGCAATTGCAGGTTTCACCTCAGCCGCTTCTTATTTCAACGTAAAAGTGTCAGGCTGTTCTCCTCAGTTAATACGGTACTGTCAGCACTAATTAGCCAAAATCGCATATCCCCCAACCAAGATATTGATTCCCAGTGCAGGGGACTCATGTTTCGTCAATAGTGAGTTTTTACTTCCAGTAATCCGCGACTCCGTCAAAATATTAATATCGCAGTTGACAGATCAAAATTTCACTCCAATGAAGAAGAAGGCACTTTTGTTTACTGCCCGCTATGTTTCATTTTTTATTTTTTATTTTTTTTAGGGCTGAGTGGTGAATTGCACTGGACTTATCTTATCGCTTGCTAGGGGCTGATCGGTTTTAAGCCTCCTTTAGGATTTGGCCGCAAACCTAGCTCTGGCAACCTGCAAACCCGCTTCAGCCAGTACGAAGGGGGTGGTGTGTTTTTTTTTATTGATAATTAATCTCAGGACATACACGCAAATATACAGTACGATCTTGGTGACAAAAGAAACCGACCCCGAACTGGTAGACGGCCAAGTTCCAACAACAGCCACCACTACCATCACATAATAAGAAGTAATAAAAATATGAAATAAAACAGAGTAGAGAGTAGAGATACTGAAGTTTAATTTACACAATCACCACTGGGTTTGCATCTCACCATGCTCCCTCAATTCCACAATTCTCTTCAGCATACTATCTACATATTGGTTAAAGTCTACTGGCTGTAACCTGTCCCACTCTTCTTGCACTGCCTTGCTCATTGCATGAATAGTTCTAGGAAAGTAGGGTCTTGCTTTAATGCACTGCTTCATAATTCTCCAAACATTCTCAATAAGGTTGAGATCTGGTAACTGAGCAGGTCAGTTATGCATAGGAATACCCAACTCCTTTTTTGCCTCTTTCAATACCTGTTTAATCCCATGTCATAGTGCTGTATCCTCAATATATTGACCCCCAGCAGATACTTTAGAGTATCCTTTCTGTCCCTGGAATGCAGGTCTGACTACTGGTTTTAATACCTGTTCCAGGTAATTACTACACTGGCAGGTGATTCCTTTCTTTCCTGTAGCCTACATGAAGACTAGTTCTGACTTCCAGTTGTGATTAATAGTACACCACACATTCATTGAAGTCCTACCACTATGGAAGGTATACTAGATTCAGTCATCATGGTAGCACTCAGTTTATAAGTGTATGACTCATTGAGAACCATGTTTGGAGGTATTGAAATTATACTTATCAGAGTATATATAGTTATGACACTACTGTTTTGGCTTTTGGATATGCTCAGCAGCATACTGGAGACAATCTTGCTGACATTACTTAGAGATAAAAGGCCTTTTACAGGCCTTATACTATGTATATGCCTCATTTTCTAGTGCCTGCTGCATAGTCCTTCCAGATACTGAGACCAGCTTCCTTGCCTAACCTTGCCCAGGATAGTCTTCTACCCTCCCATCCACTTCTGAGGATCCTGATTAGAAGTTGGATATCTTATGTCAAGAGGCTATGGATGGCTGGAGCAAACTTTGTTGCATCATTCATGTGGATTACAAGACTAGTCCATAATTATTAATCATGGTACACCTGTTCTTCTGGAGGTTTCATGCTTAGAAAAACTGAGGTCCAACAAAGTAAGGACTCATGAGCATTTAGGAGTACCCCAGTGGGGTTGCTGTTTGTCTTGTGGGGTTGGGGTAGCCATCAGAGTATGGGTTGTGAAAGTTCGTAATGGCTTGGCAATAGGCTAGGGGACAGTTTCTTTTGTCGCCAAGCTCGTACATAACTTCTTGCCGAACCTTGTACCCTCGGTAGTGCTCATACAGGGAGCTCACAGTTGGTTGGTCGGTTGTTTAGTTGCTGCTGAGTACGCTACAGGCAATAATTAGCAAATATCAGTCTGACTGGGTTCGATGGATGGGGTTATTGTTCAGCTGCTTGTTTCCCTGGGGATTACATGCGTGATTAGCTAACAATGGAGAGTTTTTCTTGGGCTTTTGGTTTTTTTGTCGCTCAATTGCTAAGATGTATGAACCGTATATGGTACGGACAGCTTTGTCCTAAGCAGCACCATAACGAGAAACAATTCCCCTGTACGATACAGGAAAGGGTTTATGTGGCGTTCCGTTTGAACAAAGCTGTTTAGCCTTACCGTATCGTGCTATCCGTTCCACAAACGTGGACCTGCAAGCACCGTATCGAATTTTATTGCCGGTACTCCGGGATTTGCGAGATGTGATATCAATTACCCAAGCCAGTGGCGACGACGAACGAACGGACGAGAAAAGTGGGAAACATTAGATTCTGCCAGCCAACCAGCTAAACAAGCACGCCTATATGCGGAAGCATGGGATAAGCTGGCTCCACTCGCAAGTTGCTTATGGGCGCTGGACTGGACCGCACCGTACGGACTGTGCACTGCAGGCGAATTTTTTTGGTGATACGGTGTGGCAGGGCGACATAACTTATCTATTCCAGAGTAATCTGTCACGTTCACGCGCTAAATTAGACTTAATCCCCCTAAGGTACTTTTCCGTAATGGGTAATTGATAAGATAACCAACCACACATTTAGGGCGCGGCGAACAGCGAGGGAAAGGGGAGATACCACAGTCAGGTTGGAGTCAACTACCGGTAAATCGCCCCATCCGCTGATAGACAAGAGGGATTCCTATATTTTTGCTCATTTTAGGTCTTTCTGTCCTTCTCTTCTTCCATCCCCTCTCACTCTAATCATAAAACCCAGTGAAATACCATCCGGGAATAGAACACAGTACATAATACGATCTCCCCTCCCGACGACTACAGAAAAAAAACAAGTAGATAAAATGTCCAACAAATCCTGGTCCGAAGACACAATCCCTCTCCGAGCCCCCGACCACGAACACAACACAATGCACGACCCCAGCTCAAAATCCAGTCCCGCCTTCCCGCTTCACCGCAAAAAGAGAAGAATAGACTACTGGGCATGGGAATGGCTCGCGATAATAGTCTCCTTCTTCGCCATCGTTGCGAGCACAGTTGTGCTCATGCTCTTCGACGATCAAGCGATTCCATCATGGAGTTTGGGCACCGGTGGTGTTAGTGTTAATGCTATATTGTCGTTATTATCGACGTTATCGAGGGCATCGCTGTTGGTGCCTATTGACGAGTGCATGGGGCAGTTGATGTGGCTTTGGTTTTCGGAAAGGGAGAGGAGGCTGATGGATGTGGAGGTTTATAATCAGGCTTCGAGAGGCCCGTTGGGGGCGCTGAGGTTGTTTTGGAGGCAGAGGGGATGGTTTGTTGTCACATTCTCTGCGATAATTATATCTTTACTGACGGGGGTGATTAACCAGGGGTCTCGGGTGTCTCGGAGCTATGCTAATGCTCTGCTCAATGGGTCTCGGCGTAGCCCAGCAGCAACTCCTCTCATACCCCAATCGTCCCATCGTCCTTCCAAATTCAACCTCGACAGTAACGCGAGCAGAGCGCTTCGATACGTACCAGAATGTGACCAGTTCCGGCAAGACCACACCGGAACTCTCTTTCTCCCTGCTATCCTCGATCTACAACGCTGCATTGTCCGGTTCCTCCACCGGGAAACTATCGACAGTGAACCAACCGTTCTTTACCTGTACCAGTGGTGATTGCGAGTTCCCACCGTTCGCAACATTAGCGGTGTGCAGCGAGTGCTTCAAAGTCAATGATGAAGTTCAGTCTAGCTGCGATGCGAATAACCTTTGCTCGGCAGAATTCGGGGGTATGAGAGCGCAGAGCTGGCAGAAGCCTGATAATAACAACATCAATACAATCCTGAACCAAACCTTCCTCGCGCCCGAGAATTCCACGTTGCTGAAGAGCGGCGTAGCGGGTAAGAGGGGCGGCAGTCCCTCGTTCTCAACAATGGCGCATTTACAAGCCCACAGCGAGAGCGGAACTTGGCCGCCAACCTACCAAGGAACTGAATGCGCCCTCTTCTGGTGCGTCAAAACCGTGAGCGCACAGGTCCACAAAGGAGTTTACGAAGAGCAAATCATCTCCACAAACACCGACATTTCAAACGGCACTTCCGGGGAACGCCGCTTCTCACTAACCAACGGGACCAAAATCTCTGCCTTCGTGATCACCCCCTTAGCCCAAGAATCCATCCAAGGCCCCAAAGGCGTGACCCACCTCTTAACCGGCTGGGCCAAAGGTTCCGGCTACAACCGCGTCTTCTCCTCCGACCTGATGCAAGGCTTCAGCACACACGCGAACGTCACAGAAGTAATGTCCCGCGTGGCCACCGCTATGACGAACCGCATCCGGGACTTTGACAGCACGACACCGCCGGTTAACGGAACGACCATGGGGAAGGAATCTTTCATTCGTGCTAGGTGGCCTTGGCTGACGTTTCCGGTGTTGCTGTGGGTATTCTCGTTGGTTTTCCTACTGACAATTGTCGTCAAGAGTCGTGACAGTGAGCAGAAATGGGGCATGCGCGCTTGGGGTGCTAGTTCGCTTGCACTGATTTTCCATGGGCTGGACGAGGATGCGAGGAGTCGCGTGCGCGAGGGTGAGTGGGAGGAGATGGAGGATCTTGGCGAGAGGTTGTGGGTGAAGTTGGAGAGGGGGGCTGAAGGGTTGAAGTTGAGGGCTAGGAGAATTGAGGGATAGTTTTTGCAAGTTGGGGGGGAGGGGGTAAAAATTGGGTTTTTAGTCTCTAAAATTGGGAGTTTGTATGTGTTTGCGGCGTTTGTGTTTTATTTCATAACTTTGGAATTTCTTTTTGGTGAGGGGATTAGGGTTTTGGATATTTAGATGGGGTGGTTTATTTATTAGTTTTATTGGAGTGTCGGTTCCCTCTCTCGGCCTGAATACCGGTATCATTTCTGAAAGACGATGTAAAAATCAAAACCTGGTACAGTACGGAAAAGCCGTATTTCTACTAACTGTGCTGTACCTTCTCACGGACTTTTAGAGTAACTTGGCTATTGTATTAGCTCTACGGTTGTCTGCTACCGAGCACTACCCGCCTAGCTTGAGAACCGGCAGTTTTAAATAAAAAAATATATATCTCCCCACCCAATCCAATCCTAGGATGGCCTCCCAGGACCATCATGCCTACACCCACCCATGGTACTACACCCTATAGATTTCACGCAACCCCGAATCCCCTCAATCTCATCTAAACATTTTCCCAAAAAAAAACAGCACAACCCCAGACAATCCCGTATCCGAAAGCGTAACTAAAACCTTCCAGGCAGGTACTGTACTCCCCCGAATCCTGTGTCATAGCTGGGCGGGGGGGGTGTTAGCGAGTGATTTATTGTGATTATGCTTGCACAGGTTATGTGGATTGGGGGGGGGGGTACAAGTATCACACTTTGACTAGGTATAACATCTAGAGTATCAGTTCTGGTTGGGGTGATTGGGGTTGTTGGGTATTACTGATTCCTCGCCCGGTGTTTCGCTCAGGTGGTAGTGGGGGCTTTGGAGGATTGGGGGATGAGGTTTATGCCGGGTTTGTAGTTTTTTTTTGTTGGGGGATAAAGGTGGCTGAGTTTATGGAAAAGGGGGTTGGGGAGATAGGGAAATGATAACTTGGCGGGAATGGATTTTGTAGATTGGCGGTTTAACTTTTACTTTATGTATTGTATTGTTTTCGTTCTAACTTGGCTTCCTCTCCAAGAATTCGCCAACTTGTTAAGGGGTAAATTGGTGGTGGAGGGGTTCATTCTCAAACGCACTATGGTGAGAACCGGAATAAAGTAGTGTAACTGGAACCGTGAGCTATCTTGCCAGGTCCTCCCTCTCCGAGTTCAGTAAGTTTTCACGATTTCAATCCCCTTCCCATCCCTGGAGGGTAAAAGGGGTATTTCCTTCATGTTCTTGCTATACAAGGCGATATTTGACTCGACGGCGGAGTTTTCCAGTTCTTACGTAGCGGTACAAATATTGCGTGCTCATATTTCCATTTCTGGATGCTGTGGTGGATTTACTACCACTCCCACTCCTCTCTCTCCAGGCACCCCCGCCGCCCCAGAAATTCCAGATATTTGTCCTCCCTCCTTTTTTTTTTTTTTTTTTTTTTTTTCATTCTGCAAATATCTCATATCCGTCTACTTCCCGAGCACATCCGGAGTCTCGCTAACAAGCGGTGAATGAGTACGGTGATCATGTTCTCCTGAGATTGGCAGGAGGTAGTAAGATAGTCTACTGTAAGTATAAGCCCCTGAACGCTGGGTTGATTTCCTTTGCGGGGTATGCGGTGCTACAGGGCGGGTATGCTCACGCCTTGTGAGGGGGGGAATGAAATGGGGGTCATCGGAAATCACTCTTGGAATTGGGGGGGGGGGGGGTTGAATCTTGGGAGGGGGGGGGGGGTTTCTGGGGTTATGATAGTTGGGCGTTAAGTGGGTAGGTTCCGTGAGTTTTGGAGTGTGAGACTGAATCAGAATGAGGCATTCCGGAGAAAGTGCCGTTTGTTTGAATTGAAGGTTAAGGAAGTGCAAATAGCTCTGGCAGAGGTGTACGCAGCGAGTTGCGTGTCTTTCTCAAACCCATGAAAGATGTTAATCGTAAAACCGCGCTCGGGGCTCTATTTCCCGCGAACAAACCCTAATCTAAGATAATCATCACCGCTAACCAAATCTAATCCGAGCCTCTCCAGCCCCACCCACCCATCTATCATTTCCTCTTCTCCGCCACCAACACGCACTACAGTACACACCTACATCCACTTTACCAAAAAAAAACCACCCCCACCAACTAAAACCCAAAATGTCTCGCTCAGCCCCCAGTACCCCATCCAGAACCCCCCGCTTCAAATATATGCAACACCGCTCCACCTCACCCTCAACCGCAAGTTCCAGCCCATCACCCCCGCCCTCCCCCACCGCACGAGCACACGCCCGCGCCACGACCACCACCACCAGAAGACGTCAACCCCGGTCCGTCTCCACCACCGCCCCCGCTGCCATTAACAGCCGTACTCTGAGCACCATATCAACCCCACTATCCACCTCTTTCGCAGGAACCTTCGATTATCCACAGGTACACAAGGACTTACTCTTCCACCTGCACTTGCTAAAGTTCATGACGACGGAGTATCTCCCCCTACTCACGTTCGCTTGGGGCGCGGGGGAGATATCTGATCAAGAGCTTGAATTTGAAAAGGGGGGCAGTGAGAATAGGAAGGTGGTTTTGACGATGGCTATTAGGGGGGAGAATAAGTTGCTTAGAGAAAGGTTTGTTTGTTTCTCTCTCATATGTTCTTGCTTGCTTATTGTGGATGAGAGGGGGGCTGAAAAGAAAAATGGGGGGTTATGGTAGTTCGGATGCAGATGCTACTATTCATAATCTTGAAGTGTTGGAAGCCGTGATGAGGGAGTGGGTTAGTAGTCGTTTTGTGGAAAGTGTTCTCGGGAGGTTACATAAGGTTTGTTGTGCTGTTGGTCATTGTGCATCTGGTTTTTTTCTTCCAGGATTGTACAATAGTGGTATGATACCACAGCCTGTACCTGGATTAACGACGAAATGCTAACCGGGAATTTCATTTCTAAAGCAGTTTTATCCGGAGTTTTGGGTGGGGAGGGTAGGGTAGAAGGAGGATAGGTAGATATTAAATTAGCTACCATACTTACCAAACTACCGTAGAAACATGCTCGTTTACATGTATAGTAAAAACTTCCTGAAAATGGGAACATAATTCGTAGAATAGTTACATTACAAGTACTTGTATGGATCCCACAGTCTGAGTATGATATATCAATCGATGGGTTGCTTTACCGCCCGACCACCAGTGGTCCAGTGTTACATCTCATTCCCTTTCACGTGAGACTGAAGCTTACTGTTACTTACCTCACCTCCTGCACCCCCCACCAAACAGTTCTTTATTCGAGAGTAAAAACATAATCTCCCACCACTATGGCAAGTAAACGCAAGCAAGCAAGCAAGTAAGCATCCACAGCGATTACTCGCCCAGATTATGTCAATGTAACGAGCCTTAAATTCCACATTACTTTAACTTATTACATTATATCACATTACTACCGAAGATGAAGTTGAGGGGGAAGGAAAATGTTTCACCTGCATTTGCTCCCTTCCTAGACCTCCCGCAGTGATGCCTATCTGCGACCTTGTTTTTTCTTTGATTATGATGAGGATTTGCCGAGAGGTAGACAAATCAGATAATCACTCTATCGAACGAACGAACTAATGAATCATTGGTAGATGGGAAGGGGGGGTGATTGCAGGGGAGATTTTTTTTGCAAAAAGAGTTCTTGATCACGATAACCCCCGACTTCACAGTAACTCAACGCCATTACGCGAACGAGCCGGTATCTGGAACGTTGTGCCCCTCGAGGATCGTGTAATTTGCTCTGCCTCTTCCCGAATCCCGAAACCGGGCCGGGTTAACTGAGACCTTGCCCTACCTCCTCCACCTATTCCCCAACCATTCCAGAAAAAAAAAAACGGAATAACCCGCCCGTTTTTCCCATCCATCCATCATCGAATTTTTATTCCCCACCAGCACTGCGAAGCGAACAAAAGTTGGCAAAAAAAAAAAACCGGGACTCCGGCATTGCACAACATCTCCTCCTCCTCGTCGTAAGCCTCCCCCCCCTTCCTCCCAGCTTGGATGAGAGGGGTGGAGGAGGATTGGTTGGTATACCGTAGCGTACGCGCCTGTAGCACCGTAATGCTTGTGCACATCTCATGTTTGCTTTTCCGGGTTTTTGGGGCGGGCGTTTGCGCTCGGGTTGGCTGTAGAAATCGGAAAACTGTGTCTACCGATCCCCTACAAATCTCTGTGGAGACGAGGGTTTATGTTTTCCGATTTTTATTTTATGGGCACACCCGAGTAAGTATGAGTGGGGGGGTTATGATACCTGGAAGCACTGCGCTGTAGGGAAAGCAAGGAGGAAGCGAAGGTGGATACAAGGGTAGATCATGAATTGATGGTACACTAGTAAAAGAATACTTTACGCCAAATAGTACACCAAGATACTGTTCGCCTGAAGGAATGCCTATTTTGTCCACCATCAGTGGACGTAAAGAGAAAAAAATTGGTTCATAAAATAGGCAATAACTATCTCAACATACCTATCATAAAATCAGCTTTTATTTGACTGGCAGAGTTGTGGTGGGTTTCGCACTGAAAGGGTGATTAGTTGCTTGTTCCATTACTCTTGTCTAAAACCATCATCAACAACCCTACTCCATACCATCAATTCATGATCTACCCTTGTACTTGTATAAGTCAGGCTTTTTTTGAATTTTGGCCATGAGATGCGATTGTATGGCGTATGGATGCACACACACAAGTAGTCTACGATATTCGAAATGGTGGGATTTGAGTCCATGAATTGCTTTTCCCCGTGCTGACGGGGTTTACGTTTCTACTGCACTTTAGAGTGGGCTGTTCTACCTTATCATACCATTGGGAGATATGGTACCGGTAATCAAGTCGGTCAGAGGGGAAGGAAGGAAAAAGACACATGATTGAAACTCTTTTCTTTTCTTTTCTTTTTTTTCTTCTGTTTCTTTGTTTTTTTTTCTTTTCTGGATTGAGTTTTGGCGCTGCGGATTCGGATTATTCATGTCAGACAGAGGGAGGGGGGGACAGATAGATGGAGGGATGCTTACGATTGTCTCTTTGTCTGCTTCTTCTTCACTTTTGCTTCAACTTCGCTACACTTCCAGCAGGGCGCATCTATTCACTTGGACGACGGACGACGGACGGTATGTTCCTTGTGGCATAATTTTTCCGTTAGGTAGAGTGAAGGCTAATATTGTTAGGCCTGGACAAGACCAAACTTTCTAGCTATACAATACTTTCATACTCCCATACATATAAGTCTCCCTCCTCCCATTCCTCTCCCTCCACTCACTCACCCACCCACCTACCTACCAAAAGTTAACCTCCCCACACCCCCAACCCACCCTGCACACCAAACCTCCAACCCAAAATGAATGAAACCTGCAACTTGACAATAACCCACGAAAAAACCACCTGGGAAAACTGCTGTCCCATCTCCTCCTCCTCCAATGACCCCTCCCCGCCAACATCCACCTCCTCCTGCCCACCAATTCTCAACACCTGGGACATCTGTCCAACCCCATACACCAACTGCGCAGATCCTAGCAGCCACAAAGAAATGTGCTCGGCAGAGCTAACGGGATACACCGATAGCCAGAACTTAAATAAAAAATGCTGTCCGGGGGGGTACACTTGTGGGAGCAACTACAATACTCCCTGCCTGCTCATACACACTAATTCTTCCGATTCCGACAAAGAAGTGTTCACGAACCCACAATACATTAGCAAACCCGCCGTCTTCGCCGGATGTAATGACGCCTCGTCGCTCAGTCCTGCAGCGATCGGCGGGATCGTGGCGGTCGGGGTAATCACTTTCTGCCTACTCTTCGGGCTAGTCCTCTGGTGGATCCGCAGGAGGTTGTATAGAGATCCGGCGAGACGGCAGTATGGGAGGACGGAGGTTGCCGTTGAGATACCCACCACCACCACCGTGAGGAGGAGGAGGGGGGAGCAGGAGGTTTCTGGAATGGGAATGGGAGTGAGTGGTGGGACGGGGATTACGATTACCAGGGAGTTTAAGGTTGAAGAGAAGAAGGGGGATGCGGAGGAGGGGGAAGAATTGGAAAGGATGAGGGGGAGTGTGGATAGTACTACTCGGATTGTGCCGGGGGATGGGACTAAAGCGCCTGGTAGTAGTGGCAGTGGCAGTGCAGAGAGTGGGGGTAGCAGAGGCCCACCCCCCGAAGGCACGTTATGGGTTTCTGGAGAAAGGAGGGGGGGAAATGAGGTATAGGAAATCGACAGCGCGAGGATTTTTGATTTTTTGATTTTTTTAACTTGCGGAGGTGCTAACTTAATCTTTTACTTGCCTTAAAAACCAGGACGCCACTGCTTTGATGTCTGAAAGGCATTAGTTCGTTATGTTTTGTGTGGTGTATATATGATTTGGAGTTTTTGGTTGGGGGTTTTTTTTTTTCTTTCTTTGTTACCTTCTTTTTACTCTAGTTTTGGTACGGCAGTCTGTGAGTGATAGGGCATGACGAGCATAGTACAGCACATTTTTTTTTCCCTTTATCATACTTCTCTGTATTTTTTTTTAATTTTGTTACTTGGGTACATTGATGCTCCGGAACTGTACCGTTAGGTAATATTCTGTTATCGATCCCTTCTGTATGTCATGTGTCTTCAATTAATCAAGAACCGGGTACTGTAAGCACGACGTTACAGTTACGGGACTTTTGTGGTTAATTGCACTTTTCGTGCACTTCTCGGTCCTCCGCGTCAGCAAGCGACTCATACAATAGCAATTACAATAGTCCCTTACAGGACAACATGATATTCGGTGTCACCGAACTTCAGCCTTCACAGCATAGCCGAGTGGCATGCCATACCATATATAACCTATCCCTCAAATATTCAGCTTCGTTAGCTGTCATGGATAATATGATACGTATACCGGTATCAACAGCACTTCACTTCTCTCCCCCATTTCCTCCTTGATGCACCCGCGACGTCGCTTCCCCACAAAATAGACCCCGCCAAGATCGCTAGACCATCAAAACTCCCCCACCACCCTTTGTTACCCCAGACCGCACTATCCTCAATGTGGTCTAATGAATTGGTAAGTTGATCAGCCCTGTAACGTGAGACCAAAACACCCCCCCCCGGGACCTCCCGAACCCTTACAACCCCACAAACTTGCTATCGGCATACCGTATTTACTCTTGAGATTCGCTACCTCCGGCACGCCTCTAATCTCCGGATTTACACACAAAAAGGTCTCGAGATGGGTTGGTGCTTTTCCTGTCACGGTATAAGATCAGCCTTCAGGTCGTGTTGGATCTCATTAGAGACTTTGCGGTGGACGCATCCAGAGTCTTTTTTGACTATCTGGGCATACACATGCCAAGCCCCACAACACCCAGACAACGATTTAACTCCACAACAAGAGCAATTTCGACAAATTTGACCTCTACAACTTCTATCCGCAATAGAATTTTTAATATCCATTCTTTTCAATCTTTTTTTTCTAGCATGAGAACTAGAGAAACAGAGGTGTATGATCTATCAAAATCATGGGATTTGAGTTCGAGCCTGGGTGGACAGAGTGTTGGCAAATCAAGTCAATTATTTGTTTGGGAAAAATGTGAAGCTTGATAACACTGTTTTTTTTTGGGCCCAACTACCGCAAAAGTGGAAATCGCATCCAGCTCCAAATCCCCTGTTTCTTGGCACCTAGGGCGTCTGGATACACCCACCGCAAAGTCTCTATTAACTGGTATACGAAATTCTGTCAACTTGTCAAACTAAACCTATCTTGGGCTGACGGAGATAGCGAATCTCAAGAGTAAATATGGTACTGTAAGAACTCGTGAAATCCACTATCTCCGTCACCTAGTACCCTTTCACCCACCAGGGTTAGGGCTGTGAGGAGGGGTTCAGGGGGGATCACCCAATCAACGCCCTTCGTTGCTTTCTCACGATAGCTTCAAGGTCTTTATTCAGCCCTTGGGAGGTTCATTGTTTTTTTCGATGCCTCTTGGGAACCCTCTTTCATTAGTCCTTATAGCTACCACTTACCCATCATGGGCACCAGCACCCAGAACTACATTCTTTTTTTGCTTTGGCAGACAGCTGGGACCACAGTTAGTAGTTTGAGGTGTCCCTCAGGGCCCAAGTTTATACCTTCTTTATTGACACCACCTAGTACAGATACAAACACTATTCCAATAGCCTTTCATTCCTTTTTATGCTTTTCTGGGACCCATAAACCCAACTGCCATTCAGCACTCTATGTACTGAGGGCTATTTTTTACCTTCCCCTCAGGCACCCTCAAAGTCACAGCTTTTGCTGGGTACCAGAAGTCCTGGCCTTCCAGGCAAACCATGCAGCAGGGCATCTTTACTATTCCCTCCAGGGATGGCTTTGACCCCCTAAATCACCTACCCTCTGGAACTAACTGGAGTCCCTCCAACCTGACTAGGGGGTGACACCTGAGCCTACCCACACCTTGGACTTTCTTCAGCTGCTTACCTGGTTGCCTCAATCTAGTTATACAACCTCAGAAGTCCTGGCTCACCCCTAGGCAATGTTAATTGGTGGTTGCTTTCCCTCCTTGCATGCTTGCTTCAGTGGTCAATGGACCAAATCCAACAAATATGATGACAGCCAACTCTGCCCTTTATGATTCTGCCAGCCAAATAGTGGTTGTCAACATTGCAGTATAATCCTTGCTATAATGGCTTGTTGAAACAGTGACTTAATGTGAATTGGCATAGGGTTTCTTGGTCTCTGACCTGGATTCCTGTCACAACTGGGCCATGGGCCTTACCCATCTGGTTAGGGAGCAAAAGATCCAGGGTTTGGCGGAGGGGGTTAGTGGGGGGGGGGGGATTTTCTCTTATGGTGGGGGGTACAAGGGGGCATTTAGGCCTCAGTAGTGATTTGTGGCAGGTGGCCAGGAGGTGGATTTCTTTATAAGGGCCTTGGCTGCAGGATGTTTCTCATGCTATACAGTGATACAATTTAGTTTGTAGATTATTATTTACTAGCAAGTAGTTGTAATCATAGTAATAAAAATAAGAGTTCTCTCCCTCACCCCCCTTTAACCTCAGGATTCAGAGACAAAAACACCTGAGAAGGCCTAGCTCTTTCCAGAAGCGGTATAAGATCAGCCCCCAGGCCATGTTGGAATCTCATTAACTGGTATTCGCAATTCTGTTAACCTATCAATCTAAACCAAATCGTGGGCTGACCGGCTGATAATGGATTCCACGAGTTCTTACGGTACTGTACGATGTTATGATACCGGTACGTGATTGCGATTTTGTCATAAAAACCCTGGACAATCCGAGCGACGTTGAAGAAATCACCCCGGATGTCTTCCAAGTAGACAAATGTATCATAATCGTCATTGACCAAACAGATCACAAGGAAGAACCTCCATCGGTAGAGTTTTAGAACTCTGTGCGGGAATCAGATTTTCAAACGACTTGTCAAGAAAAAAGAAAAAAAATCACAAAAATCCAGAGATATCTACTGCAATCGAGTACCGTAGGCAGGTTAAAACATGGCCTGATGCGACAAGGGGAATCTTTATTCCAACTTCGCTCGATCGGCTTGACAGGTGTTTTTCACCAAAGACGTAATACTAATCATCCGTGTAACGAGACTAATCCAAACGTCAAGATACCAAGTTCTTGGGATATGAAAACGGATTAAATTGCTTGGACTCGAGTGTTTTTTCCGAGTTCGGATTTCGCGTGGTGCGGTAGGGTGTAAGTTCAGGTGCTTGTACTTGTACCTGCTAGTACTGGAGCAGAGTTTGATTAATAGTGATGACGGATGATTGTTTAGGTTGGGTGGATAAATGGCCGCACAGTCAGGTAGACATTAACTGTCTAATGAGAGGGGCGTGATTTGTCGGCGGGTCCGGGGAGGTGCGATACTTGTACTGTACTTACTGTGTACGAGTACTACATGACAAAGTACGGGCTGGTGATTAGTTTATGGTATTGATCAACGAATTGATCCCCTCACAGCACTGTATTGTTCTCGCACAGCTCTCATATTTCTTGTGGAAGTACGGTACTTGCACTGTTGGTAGGAATTCAGGCGGTGATATAAATTAGTGCGGAGCCCAGTTTTCTACTCGTGCATCTCAGCCAAGATTTGCCTTCCCCATTTGTAGTAGCATGTGGGAGGGTAGTTCTTTTCTGCAAAGAAGTATAGTGTATTAGTAGTACACAACTAGTGTCAGAGACAATCAAGATTGCATAAATCTGCAGCAAGAAAGTTCAACATCATCAAACTCAATCTATCATGCCTCATGGAAAAAGCCTTTTGAAGTCAACTAAAGCAGCTATTGTTGCCCTTCATGTGTGTGCATGGATGACCTTTGAACAGCTGTCAGTCTGCCTACAAATTAAGAAAGAAACAGCCAGACAGATCTTCAAGAGGATTGAGGGGAGTAGGATCTACTGAATATAGTTATAATAGTATATGAACTGATAGTTAATGAGATAGTATATGAATAGGAATGTTCTCCAAATGGTCATCATATTCAAGAGATGTTAGCAACAGTTAAATTAGGTGACAAGATCTGTGAAGAGCCTGCTGTTCAACAATGGTATCTACCAGGTTCAATGGAATCCAATTGAATGAGAATGCTCACTCTCTAAGATTTTGAACATCATCTTATGACATTTCTGGAAATTGCTTGTGAGGCAAGAGTTGATATTTCTTGTATGACAGCCTACCATATAATGCATAAGTATCATGATTTGTTTTGTTACAAGTGTCAATCCAAACCACCTCTATCCATACAAGTCAAATTGGATCAATTGGCCTTAGCTGATTGGGGGTTAGCGTAACCTATTGAATCATTTATCTTTAGTGATATGATAATCTTTGAAGTTGAAGTACCACAAAGACTTTGAAATGTTATAAGACAAAGAGGTAAAGATCTATATGCTTCTGCTACTCCAGATAAGAAGAAATCTGGATTGAGTATAATGGTTTCCAGTAGTATTGCACTTGGTTTTAAAGGGCCTTTATGGGTTTGGGTTAAGGAAACACTAGAAGAATGAAGCACAAACAACAAGCAGCTACAAAGGGAAAATGAGGAAAAAGCAAAACACATGGAACACCAGAGAACAAATGCAACCATTCTAGGTACAGTCAAATACAAATACTTACAGGCTCTAAATAGAAATATTGCAGAGTATAATGCCAACTAAGGACCCAATAATCCCTGCCACATGCCTCATCATCCCTACTGCAAGTTTACAGAGGAGATATGAGGTCAGAGTCCAGGTGGAGGCCTGGATTGGTTTTTATATCACAAGGAAATTCTTCATAACTTTGTTTACTACTTTATTAAAACTATTCAGGGACAGATAGGATGTCATTATTGACTCATTGAGGATAATGCTAGCAATCATACAACAGCAGCCAAGATGGATAAGGAGGTGACAATAGTTAGGGGTATACACTGTATTCCTAAATGGCTGACAAACTCTCCTGACCTGAATGAGATTGAGCCTTGCTGGAATTACCTCAAGGATGCAATGATGGAGTATGATTTCACAGGGACAAGGGAACAGACAAGAGAAGAGGTGGTAAATACTCTCAAGTTTGAGTAGGATCATATGCCTCAAGAGTTAGTGAACCATTTTTGTATGAATTTTCACCTCAATCTCTTGCAAGTTTGAGCTTGGGAAGGGGACAATAAATTTAATGCCTAGCTCTATAGCATATTTCACCATGCTTCAAAGTATTCTGTAAGACTGTGTTTGTTGTGTTAGGTACTCAATGCACTGAGTACTTAGTATATATCGAAACATTGTGGCCTACTAGTATTGAATTCAACATTCATACCGGTATTGTGAATCACCAGCTGCATCTGCCTACAATTCCTGGAACAGTTAGACTCCCTTCTAGTCACACACTACTTATACACTATACGTCTTCCGGGGAAGGCAAATCTTGGCTGAGACGCACGAGTAAACTTTCGTTCCATCTTTCTCTGCGGTAGTTAGAGGCCGAGGGACCTCGCTAACGTTTTTCATACCACCAATCATGAAATTCTTTCAGCAAGCCACGTTCCACTTCACCCTCCTTCTTTTCCCCTTACTAGCTGCCTCCACCACAACCCTAACCGCTACGACCCCCTGCACAACCGGAACCTCCTACACCCAGATCCCCAGGCGCCCCTCCCTCCCACCAGCCCACCGCATCCCCGCACCCTTCATTGGCGAACACACAGTCCGCAATCTCACATTCCCATACTCTGTGCAAATGCCAGAGAATGACAACGCGACCTGGATAGATTTCCTGTGGACTTGCGGCGCCAATTGCGGATACAACAGGAACCCTTACCCGTGCGCTTCGTATTTTGCTTTCTACGGGAGGTGGGTGACTGGGGGTGGGGGATACACTTGTCAGCTTTTGAGAGTTCGCATGGACGAAAGTACGTTTGAGCCGGCGCCCAGTGAGGAAGAGGATATGTTCCGGGCCGCGGTGGGGTTTAATCGGGTTTGTGATGGTAGTGGGGTGGTGAGAAGGAGGAGGGGGAGATAGTTTGTAGAGGATATCCGGTGATATTGAGACGAAGATTAAGCGGGGACTTCTTTTCTCTTTCTTTCTCTAGCAGCTTCTCATATGCGGAAAAGACATTGTCTGTAGGATTTTCCGGGTTCGGTTCTAGTTTGTGATGGATTGCTCCTTAAAATTAGACCTGCATGTCATATGCCGTACCCTGGATTCCACTTCCTGTCATGATCTTGCTCCCCGGCCTAATATATGGTGCCTTTCTCGACTCGAGCGCTAGCACGAATATCGGTAACTCTCATCTCCACTCTGTTTATCATCGTCCCAGGCAGTAACTATAGTGAACCCCCCCTCCATAACTAAGCGCCTGCACGTGATTCCAAAAAACCTCCATATCACTGGTAACGCATCAAAAGTCCCCCTCCCAGCACAAGTCCTAGAGCTTACTTGCGGTACATGCCTGACGATAAAGTACAGGTAACGTACGGTGGTTGAACGGAAGAAGCTCACATGTGAGATCATTCATTCATTCATTCAACAAAAGCTCGAAGGTAATGGTCGGTCAACTTTCAAGATGAGAAATTCCCAGGCGATGCAGGTATTTATCCAGGTATTTATAGGGCAGATCGTGATAGCAAGCGAAGGGATAGAGTATATTTCTACCCTGATCGTTAATTCTCTCATCACCTTTTTTTTTTTTTTTTGCCCCATTACCCCATGAAAAAAAATTATTGGAGACCCGGAATAACGAACTCCGGGTTCAATGTCGCTCTTTCCCAGATGACTGTCTTATCGTTTTTGGGTTTGCAATTCCCAATTGACTTGGTTCCGTAGCACACCTACATAGCATGACTGCCATAGGCGTTGAGCGTAGTAAATCGCAAATATGACGGGAGCAGGCTTCTTTGGGGTAAGGGACAATCCTAAGAAAAAACTCTAACGCCTAGACTATGTTATTGTATGTTTGGGGGGGTCGAGACTGACGCTGTTGGAAAAAAAAACCCGGTTCTTAGAGGGAGTATGAAGGAAGAAGTGGCAAATTCCTGCTTATCCTCGCAGTGTCAATTGTTCCCTTAAAATCATGATGTGCCTGAGCCAATCCTTCGCCTATTACATACAATTGGTCACTCACAGACCTCATATCATAGGGTCAGGGCTACTCCACAGTACGAGTGAGGTGATGTGATTACCCCATCTCATAGATATTAGGCTGTCACAAGTGAACATGTGTTGAAGAATAAATATAGGCTCGGAACGTGAAACGTAAAAGGTAGGTATAATATGAGAAAACAGAGGAGGAAGTAATGAAAAGAGAAGGAAGTGTGAAAAAGGAGATGAGCAATACAGTTATGAGATAGAGAATAACCAAACCCGGAAACAGCAAACATAGCAGCGCTGACGACGACTATCAAATACATACCCACCTCAAAAGTTCGCAGTCACAAATGTGTTAAGTAGTGGTGAATACACTTAGGTCCCATTTGGTATACCCGGATTAGACTAAAAGTCCGGATTATCTCCTAAGTCTGGACTTTTAGTCCTGTTATGTTTGGTAGGCCAGGACTTGGACTGGATTTTCTTTTCAGGATTAGATTAAGATTTTAGGTCAGGATTTCTATAGAAAAACCAGTCAAAGAAAGTAAAGGCCATAAGCCTTAGTAATCCCTGGATTACTGGTGGTATTTTTTTCTTCACCCCCATAAACAGACCATAAAATCCCTACTATACTATCCAAGTATTATACTAATAAATAAATTTAGGTTTTGTGGGCTAACTTAGTATGATATCTTATTTGGTATCATACTTAGAATACATGATCAAGACATCTGCCCTTCTGACATACCCTCCTAGAACTGATATAGTCCTTGGCATGAGTCCAGCTACTCAGGATTAATTGATCCCTTAACCTGCTTTCAGGTCCTGGTTTCCTTCAACATCCTAACTCCAAAAGTGGTAACAGTTGTATATCTTCAACTTGGCAGAGGTCAAGTTTGCTGATTGGCAGAGCCAAACTTCTGTGAATAAGGCTTTTCCTTTAATTGGTAGTATTTGAACTAATCAGGGTGATAGTCTAGCCTATTACTGCTCTAAAAGTGCATGAAATTCAGTACAGATGAAGGGATAGAGTAATTTTATGTTTCATGATTTGTAAGTTTATTTTGTCTAATAGTGTCCTGTAAGTTACAGTATAATATCATCACACTTTAGCAAATATCATTCTTAGTTAGCCCATGTATCACTCTATCAAAGTCCCTAGATTATCCCACACTCTGTCAAGCCTCTCCCCCAAGGGAACACATACAAGCATGGACAACCTATCACATCAGGAAGGAGAAAGAGGGAAGCAAAAAACAAGAACCTGGAAGGACATCCTCAGGCAGGTGTTAATACTAATAGGAAAAAAATGAAAACATGATTTTACCAGCACTTAAATTAGGAACTACTAGTATGTTGGACTAGTGTGAGAACCAACTACTTGGGGTGAGATTATTAACCCAGCCAACTTAACAGAAATATCAATCAAAATCAGTATGTGGCTGCATTGCTTTGCACTAAATATTTACAAAATTCTCATTTAGGGTGTTCAGATTAATAATCTCACCCAAAGTAGACTGTAAACTCACATGACAAACATCAATCACATCTATTATAAACTATCATAAACCAAACTATAAGTGATAAAAATAAAGTATAGCAGAGTCAAATCCAATTACCCATACCACTACCAGTCATTTTGTATGTAAATAGAATAAAAAAAAAGTATTACTCTTAATACAAATAATGTAACATACACTCTCCCTTCCATTCTCTCCTCTAAATGCCTCATGACAATACTATCATATCTATTGACAGGAAAAGAATATATATATATATATATAATTATAAAAAAACTCAACTTTGTCAAGTAACTTACTTCATCTATTATGTATTCTCAATACCCTCAAAAGCATCAATAGCCTACCCCTTTCTCAAAAATCTCCATAAATCTTTCCACTACATGATAAGCTTTCCCTCCTGGGCTGCATTCTACTTGACCTAATTCACAACTGCTATTTCTGTCTCCTTCTCTATGAGGCTCCTATCATTATCAGTTTCCATTTCTGATACATGGGAGATAGTATCTAGGTCTATAGTAGTCTAAAAATTCATGGAAGCAAGCTTATGTAATAGTTTAGCTATTGGGGTTGAAGCTAACAGGATAGTGATTTTGGTTCTTACTAGGGATAGAGGAACATATACTGGTGAATAAGGGATATGGGATAGAGAGTAGGGGATTATGGCTGGGCAAGGGTAGGGTAAGGAGGAGAAACTACTAGTAGCAGAATAGCTGATAGTGCTACCAGTACTGAAGCTGGAGGAGGGGTGACTTTATAGGATTCTGTGTCTCAGTATGGGTAAAGATCTAGGTCATGGGTGCAGCTAGAGAAATTTACAGATCTACCTATAGATGCATGACTGCTTCTCTTGGGCACAGATCAAAGTTTACCTTTCTTTGTTTGGTCATGGTCCTCTGGCTCTACTAAGTTATAGTACTTAATTTTGATTACTTTCATGAGTTTCTTGATAGGACATAGCTCTTTAGCTTCCTCATAGATCAAAGATGTCAGCTTCACAGATTATGAAGATGCAAAGATACTTACACTACCCTTCTTAAGGGTATCATCAATATTTCTAATCTATGTAATCTTCTTCCCTTGTTTTTTTACTACCAATTTTAGTCTTCTTCCCCATACTATTGGTAGATACAGGAGAAGTATTAGCTCATTACAGAATTACCAATTTTTTTTTACTTTCCACAGTCTTACTAGCAGCTACCAAAAGGAGAACACTTCTAATAGGACACCTTTTTAGGGGCATAGTAGCCTTCTTATCAGGCTTGATCTTTAGGAGTAGTGTAATCTCCTCTTCAGGGTATTACTCTCTCAGATTGATCTTGTACTCATAACACTTCTTACATCTGAAAGTGTACCCTCTGCTTCTAGTTCAAGGGCAGTCATTGAATTGCAAATGACTATAGATTCATCAAGAGATATTGCTATCTGTGCAATCTCTGAAGTCATTGACCTCATAGATATAGTTATGTTATGTGGACAAGTAGTACCTGAAGTAATCAAGCCTATAAAAGAAGTCATATTATGTATACTAGTATTTTCTGAAATTATTAACTTGGTATAGAAGGTCATATGCAAACTGGTATTAGAGGATGTAATTGAGTTCATAGAGGTCCTCTTTGCCTGCTTCCATATCCCTGCCCCCCTCCTTCCATAGCTTCCCTTCCTTTCCTAGCTTCTCCTTGTTCTCCATACCTTCATTCACTTCTTTCTATTACCTGACTTCCCCCTATTCCCCAGCTTCTGCTTGTTCCCTACCCTCTATTTCCTGCTGTCTATTTACTACCTTCTTCCCTTTCCCCACCCCCTATTCCTATCCCCACCTTCCTCACCTTCTATTCCCCAAAAACCAGAACTGTAGGTCAAATCAAGGCTATCCTTAGCCAGTACTGCATCTCTGGCAACTTACCCACATTACTCTCTTCAAACCTCTCCAACTCCTCACTATCAGCATTGTTGAAATATACCAAGACTTGCTCAAAGTCCTTTTATAACTGCTGGTTCCATTGTTTAGATCATCTACTATGATTAGTGAGTATCATTACTTGTTTATTCCTCATTTTTACTATTATTTTAAATTCTAGTATTTTTAGTAAACAACAATGATCACAGTAACAGTTCAGTACATACTCAGATAAGATTATGTACTTTCATAAAATATCCCATAAAGATTGTAGAAAATAATAGTATCTGTGATATAGCTATGTATTATCAAAACTATATCAGTTGATAGATCACCATTATGGGCAACCTTATTTCAGCTCCAGATTGCAATTGTGCTTCCCAAAGAATACTGGCTGATCAATCTGAGGTAATTATTAAAGAAATGGTACCATATCACAATTGGAGTCTCTTGTAATAGTTACATTGTTAAAGCCCACTCTGCTACAATAGCTTGCTCTTTTTGTAACTCTGCCAATACCTTTCCCTTCTCCTCTGACTATTTTTATAATTCTACTGACTATTTTTGTAACTCTACTAATGCCTTTCCCTTCCCCTCTAACTGTTTTTGTAATTCCTCTAATATCTTTCTTATTGTCTCAAACTGCTCATTGGACTCCTTTCTTATTGCATCAATATCATTTAATATCTTTGCGCTGTAGTCTTGACATATGTGTATTTCTGACTCACCAATAAACTGAAATATTTTTTTTCTGCACATCTTTCACTGCTACCTCTAGTGCTCTGACTGCAAACTTTCTCTCAGACTTTAGATCCCTATCACTTGTAAAGTTACATCTGATAATAGCCTTCATTAAATAAAAATCAAGGATGTATTAGTTGTGAGGTATTGGTAGTTGAGAGAGGGAGAGTGAGAGGAAGGCAATATTCATTATGGGGCCTCCAGGGTACCAAAATCTACAGGCTCCTAGCCCCTTTCCCTACCCTATTCTACTCAGTGGCATGGGTTGGGGTGTTTTTTTTCATTATTCTTTGCCCTTATTCATGGCCTAGACAGGCTCCCATCAAATATAGGATGTGTAAAATAGAGGCCAGTTTAGGAAAGGAGCAGGTTTGGGCCCTACATGGGGGTAGGGGTAGGGATCATGGAGGAAATATTTCCCCTTAGCTGGAGTAACAGTAGGGCTAGTAAGTGAAAACCCACCCCACCCCACCCTACCCCATAACAAACACCACCAGGAGGGTATCGTCAAATAGAAGTTAGAGTGAAGAATTAGTCTGAGGGAGACTAAGGTGTCAAAATGATGAAAACCTATTAGTATTAGCTTCAACCAGACTTTTATGAAAGGATGCCAGTATGTACTAGAAGATATATAGAAGAATTTCATCTTGTTAAAATTTGTAAAAAAAAAAGGGGGTAAGTGAAGTGATTTTAATGAGAGTGGTTAGTTGGAAGGAGAAATTTTTTTTTGGAGGTGTGGTAGGAATTCTGCAGGAATAGAGAAGAAGGAGGTAGTGAGAAGGAAAAACTTTCTTTAGTTATGGTATTGTAGGAGACTTCTCAAGTAATGTATAGAGAGGAGTATAGTGCTTGATAAGATAAAAGGGGAAATAGTAGCCTTAAATGCATTATTCCTGTACATAATATGCATCCAATAAGGAGTCCATACATTCTAGTCATAATCTATACTGTGGCTGTTGATAGATCAAACAATGCTGAGTACTAAGAAATTGGTAGATTGACTTGCAGTTGATTGCATGGTAACTTTAGTTCATTGCATTACTTTTATGATACTAGATCTTAGTTGTTTGCTGAGAGGTCTACCTTTTTTTTCTTCCTCCTCCTCCCCTTCTTCCCTCTTAAATATCTCATTCTATATATCTCTCAGCCTATTTCTTTCCACTTGAGCTAGATAATAGAGAATAGGAGGTAATTTCAGCATAATGAATGAATACTGATATTAATTACTTACACTTCAGGTATGAGTAATACTCTCCCCCTCAGTATAACCTTCTCCTTTGAGCCTCATAAGAGGAAGTACTGAGAGAAGACTTTCTCAACTTTATCTATGAAATATAAGTCTCTTATTTAGATTCTTTAAAGGGTTAGGTTATGGATACTGTCACAATAGTATAACTACCATAATAACTCAAATATTGCCACTACAGCTACCTTGCTTTCCTTCAAAGAATAAATACAGAACCAACACCTATAATATCAACTATTCACATACCTCTTATCAAACCAGCTATCTTATTATTGGCAGAATCTTTTTACTTAGGCCTATAGTTTCCACAACAGAATTTCTGCCTACCCTCTAGGTATTTCTGCAACCATACCTTTCTGTTTAATATCTTCAACAAATCATTCCCTATTCCTTGTCCTTTGCTTGTCTTGCATACTTCTCCTATTATCTCATCAAATAAACAATTTACTCCACTATCCCAACATTACCAATACACTATATTATTGTTTGCCTTCAGGCCATCATGCAAACTATCTGCAGTCTGCCTCTATCAAACTAATATCTTGAAGGATTTCCTCAAGTCTCCTTAATAAATATATCACTTCCTTCTATTTGTTCTTTCAAATAGTCAGTAATACTATCTTTGAATTTAGAATCCTTAAAGCCTCTGAATGTTATTCACTCTAACAATGCAAAAAGGAGGGAGGGTAACATGAGGTGATGTTAAAGATAAGATTTCAATTGATGAACTTCTCTACTAAGCATATATTAGCCCAAGGGCTGAGAATAACTTTAAGCCAGAGGCATAGTAAGCTGCATTAATAGCTTATAATAATAAGTTTATACCAAAGGTTAATGTTGAACAGGTCAAGAGTAGAATGAAGTATGTAAGTTATTCAATTCTTATTCTTTTCAACTTTATATCTACCTATGATATACTAATAATTCATGGTATATTATTAGATGAAACAACTATATGAGATTTTTTATTGTCTTTGTGAGAATTTGAGATTTGGATAAGATGAAGAGAAGAAAACAGTGACTACAGCTGATGATGTTTGGGAAACTTATCTTGAAGTTTATGAATATAATACTTATTGAGTACTATTTATATAATAAGTATTAAGGAAATACTTTATACTTGAGTGATATTTCATTGTTTCTTTATTAATACTAATTGCATATTGAAATTTAGGTAACCCCTGCAGCAAGACAATTTAGAATCAAAGTTCTTATACATTATTCATAACTACGTGATTTATTCCAACAAATGACTACAAGAGGTAGTTACACTTCTTCTACTTACATGAAGAATAAGAAAAGATAATATGATAGTCTTGAAAGTAGTAGCAGTGATGATGAACCTGATAATGATGAGGATAATAACCTTATTCTTCTACCTCCAAGTTCAGAAGCTATTGTTCTTGATGATTCTAATAATATTAGAAGTAATACAATCCTAATCATTTTCAGAGTATCTGCAAGTCAGAACTTATTAAGACAGAAATTAGCAAGACTACCTACTTTTGACAATAGAAATCCCCAGAAATGTATACAAGTAAGAGAAAGTTCAAGTAGTACTATTGCAGCTGAGATCATTATATAAGGGCTATCAGACCTGGCAGACTCTGTTCAGAACCCAATGCCAAATTCAGTAAGTATAGAATCATGGACTAATACTCCAGATGCTGATACTACTTTAATTTTTTTGTCACCTGTAATAACATTGAATACTACTGCAAGTACTTTTCTCTTACAAACACCCTATACTAAAGTATTATCCTTACTCAATGAGATACTTTCATCTGGTGATCTCATAATTTCACAGTACTTGGTTGCCTCTTGTTGCTTTGAGAGCAACCTGCCAAAGATAACATTTTTAATGATGGCACCAATAAATGTTCAGTTGACCTGGCTAAAGACATTGTCTGAGAGCACACTTTAAGGTACAATCATAACACACTATCCTTGGTACTTCTAGACTTTTGTTTTTAAGTATGATATCTATTTGTTGTTTTTCTTTTTGCTTTTACAATAAAAGGTAGGCAATCTAATATCTTTATTCTCTAGAGATTTATAATTTACTAACAGGAAATTGAGGATAGTGACCATACTCTATATCAGACATAAGTTAAAATTCTATGAATAGGTAAAATGTCTAGCTTATAATGTACATACTAATAAGATGATATTTTCTATATAATTTTAATACCCTCTTTTTCTTTCCACTAATATCTTATAATATATCTTTGATAATCATGCCACATTACTCTTGCAATTCTTGTTCTCAATTTATTTGCTGTTTTTTTTTTCTCCTTGGGCTTGGATTGAGTTTGATTGCCCTTCTGGGTCTGGGGATTGATAAGTAACTATCTGATGTATAGAAGACAAAGAAATTGTGAGATCTATGGTTCCATCTACCTCTGTAATTTCTGGACTTAATTGAGTATCAGTTCCCTACATTTTAATGTTAGTTTACTAATAATATAATTTTAATTTATCTTGTTCCTGCATTGTTCAATATTTATAGTTAATAGAATGACTGGTACGGTACCTAAATGTGCAGATTGCAACTGTGAAGTTGGTTCAGTAAATTGTGCAACGGTTCCATCCTGATATGCTATAAAATTCTGGAGGCAATAGAGAACCTTGACAATTTTAACTTGTATATGAAATTCAAAGGACATAGATGTCTTGAGAATAGGAAATTATACTTTTAAAATTCTGAGAATACATTCAACAGAGTTTATGAAAGATGAATGCTTTAAGTTGAATAGCTCTTTAGCATTCTAGAGCCTATAATAGTAGTATTCGATTAGTATAACCATATTATCTGACAACTATACTGATAGTCATAGTTATATACTATTCAGAATACAAAGTATACTCAGTATTTTCTTAACCAAATTCTTTGAGATGATATCTCACATTTTGATAAGGGACAATAAGTGAAGTTGATCCACTATATATGGCATCTCTGAGATAATAGTTTCCAAATGGTATTTCAAATCCCTTTTGCTTTGTATTATCTAGGACTCTTGAATCATGCACAGACCCTTCCCAGCCTGAAAGAATATATTAGAATATCAAATCAAAAGATACTATAATAAATACATTCTGTGTGGTAAAGTCTTTCCTATATTGGTATAGTCCAATATTAACTGCCAGAACTATTGCTGGTATAAGTGAACCATCCACTGCTCTTGGGCAATCTTTAAAATAGGAATAAAACTTTGAGTTACTCATAATTTCCCATACTATATCAACATCTATATCATGAGTTAATGCAATGGGTAATTTTATAAAGTGATCCTCCAAATCACTAACTGCATTGAGAACATTAAGAAACAAGTATTATACTATTTCAGTAGAATATTGGAAATGCTCTTGAATGTTTCTTATATTTGCATTATTTGTAATCCAGTATAAAAACATATGTACTTAGTGCTCAACTATAGTGTTTTTGGTATCTTGTAACCCTCCATATTGTTGTAACTTATAGTAAAGCTTTAAAAATATTGCTTTCAACATATATAGATTCTTATATATTTGAACTTTGTGTTTGCAAGCCAACAGCTCATTAGTACCAATGTCCAATATGGCTTTCTTGTACTTAATCCTATTTTGGTTGCCATCAAAAATCCAGCAGCTGTATGTGCCCCACTGACTGCTGCAATTTGGCTGAAGTTTTTACTGTTCATTGTTTGGATCTTTTTATAATCAGTGGTTAATTTTTATGGTTGAAGAGGGAGGGGAGAAGTTAGTTAAGAGATAAGGTAGAGAAGGGTAGTTGCAAGAGTAATTGTTGCTGTAATTATGGCAATAGAGCTTAGAAGTAGAATGGTAATAGTATCATATGTGTTAGAGAAAAAAATATTTACCTTAATCTTATCTTTATCCTTTTACATCAGATATACAAATTATTACTATGCAATCAAAGGCTAAGGCTAAATCCTGTTGTATTTGGTTTGCCCAATTTCCAAAGTCCGGATTTTAAAGTTTATGGACTTTGGTTTTTAAGTCTGGACTTTAAGTCCAAATCCTAGTCTAATCTGGCCTACCAAACGGGGCCTTGGATTTTCAGAATCATTCTTGTCTGGGGAACCGATAACCCTGCAGACTCTCACAAACACCAGGAGAAAAGAAAAAATAACTAGAGTTTTGCATGCCTAGAATAAGATTTGGATCATGCCCGGCTTCGTGTACTGATCTACCTGTGTGACGAGAGTTCATGTACAGTAAGGCTTACTATTCTCTCAATGGACATCTCATACACTAAACCGGCTGAGCGTGCTGAGAACGATAACACAAAAATCCAAGTGATACATTATGACTCATCATCATCAAACACCACACAACTTCAAGCCACCAACACCACTTACTGGAAGTTCCAGTTCTAAAACTCTCCAGGTGCAGCTGGGGAATTTTTGTGGGGATCTAATTTACATTTTGTGTCTTTTGAAGGTTTGTTCTACTTTTAGCTTTGTTGGCCAATTTGAGTTTAACTTTAAACTTTGTTGACTGGTAGAAAGTTGAAAGAAACTTCTTTCCCGCGTTTGGTGATTTCTCCGGTGGTGACTGTGATTAAAGTTACTGAAATCACCATTGGCTTTTTCATATGATAAAGAGTCATCGTAGCTATTCCGAACCTCGAACAGTTTTAAAATTACGAAAACAGACTTTTCTGAAAGCCAAATTTGGATGTCTTGGGTGAGCGTCTGCGTCTATACAAGTTCTGAAGGGAAAATATCTTTCAACTATTCCCTGCTTCCCCAAAATCCCCCAAAATCGAATGGGGTATAGAAAAACAAAAAAACAAGCAACCAGAAAACTTCCGGGTTCATCGTTGTTCAAAAGCATATATTTGCCAACTACCCCCCTCCCGTCCGATTCACTTTCTCACTTCTCCCGGTTGTCATTACCCAAAAAAACTCACTCCCTTGTCCTCACAAAAATTACATCCATATAGCCCCAAGAAATGAAAACGTTCCTCTCTCTTCTCTCCATCATCCATCATCCACCTCCACCTCCTCCTCCTAACGGTGCCTAGCTCAAGCACCCCCCCCCCCTTTAACCCTACCACCGAAACCACATATGCAACAATCAACCCCCGTTCAAAGTGTACACCCCCCCCCTCCTCTTCCTCCTTACCCCAACAACCAGAGCTAACACACACCAGCACTATGCAACAAACTCGTCGGCAACCTCCTATGTAAAACCCTGAACCGGTGCTGTCCGCTGGTATGCACACCTATCGGTGGTGCCTGCGACCTAGCAAATCCTGGGGCCTGTTGTACAAAGAGTTGTATGAGCCGACCAGAGGGAGGGGCGATTTGTTTTACTTAAAGGGAAAGAGGGGTTGCATTTTTTTTTTTTGATCATGCTCAATGTTTAATGCTTCTGTGGCTCATTGTGGAGACGAAGGGTGCTGGGAATATAAGAAGGAAGGTTGAAACGGGTGAATAATTGTCGAAGTGAATGCGGTGAATGATTTGAATCGCTGGCTACTTTCGTGAAATCTTCATTGATGAACTGGGAATCTTGAGTGCGTGTCCCGATATACATTTTTCTGGATGTCAATGGGGATCAACATTCATTATGTGAATGAGTTGAGATGTCCTGTAACAACCGAGAAAAAACCCGGGAACCAAGCTCTCTGGTCCATCAATGGCCTTTTTATGCTTTGTAAAAACCTGTGATATTTTTTCTGCGATCTTGCTCAAACCACTAGGAACCTAATTTAATAAGAACACCCAACCTATTTATTGGGGATTACTCCTTCTGAGCGTTGAATCCGAAGTAGAAACTAGCCAGAAGGAACATCTTGCCTTCTGCCTCATGTCTATCATTAAAGAACTAAATCCAGAGCTTGAAAATACCATATCTCACCTTCTCAGCTCCTCCTCATCAAGAACACCCCGTCTTACTTGAATTCTTATTATCTCGAGCACTTTTCGATTGTGGTTGAATAAGATCGTCACTGATGATCACTCGTCTTCCCACCGGATGTTGCGCTCTCTCGCTCATTTCACACAATGAAGCTCTCCAACTTACTTTAAACTATTTGGGTACTCTTTGCCAGCGTAAACCTAAGCGGCATGAGGTATGCCGAGTAAATCCATGAAGACTTGGGCGAGGAGGGTGGTGGATTTGGAGGTTAAGGTACTTGCATACTTGAATTTGGGAGAAAGGTAATTCAGTCAAATGCGAGCACAAATAGCCAGATAGCCATCCAGATCTCGATGTGCTAAAGAGCTCTGTTACCCGGCATAGAGCTCCAGAAACAAAGCCAATCCTCCCATTTAAGATTCAAGAACAGGGGTTGATTACGTGTTGGTGACCTCGGCAGAAATAGAGGGGTTTAAAATATCGAGGAGTTTGTCAGCAGTCCTCTATTAACTTGCCCTTCTTTTAATACCATTGAGAATCTGGCCAATCTATCGAGTACTGTAGTCGGGATAGAGGACTCTGGGCCTATCCCCTTTCTTTTTTTGTTCCCCCCCGCCATTGTGATTCCCCCCTCCCCCCAAGATCTTGCTTTCTAGATATCCGAGAAGATGTTTGTCGAGAGGATTCCCAGGTCCGGAGACTACGAATCACATTTAAGGGCCTTTACCTGCCCCTTTTAGAACCTCGTCTTTGTAATTCACCAGACGGTATTATTCAAACCTTGTTCAACGGCTTTTGGGGTTCTTTTTTTCTGTTTTTTTCTGTTTTTTCTGTTTCACAACTACTACACAAAGGCTTGTTCTATGCAACTATGGGATGTCTACTGAGTATATAGAAGAGCTCTATAGCAATTCAGTGGTCATATGCAGTGTATAATGGCTGCTGGGACCCACTTTCACGCTTGCTCACTCACCCAACAAAACCCATCTGTCTGCACGCCACGCGGATAGGCTAGGCTAGGTTAGGCGGAACGCTCTCATTATCACCTACGGTACTCCGTGTGTAAAAGAGCAGGCCTTCCAGCTGCTAGGATAAATTTATTAATGATACCTTTTCTATTCCATTCCCTGTGGTGTCATTCTTCACCTCCTTAGCTTTCCTCCTCATAAACTCACCCGCGGCTGACCAAGCAAAGCCGAAACAAACAAAAAAAAACAAAAAAAAACCTACAATGTACTGTCCACTCCCGGGACTACCTATCCGAAAATGGAAATCACGAAGTCAGTATGAATCTGACATACGCGGGCGAGTACCTGGGGCACAGAACCTCGGGCTACGGCCCAATCCAACATCGCGTAGCTGTATGATTGTATTAATCTTCAATCTTGACGAGCGTAGCTAGCGGGACTATCCGACGGTTTTTGAAGAGCAATCTGGAAGTCCGCTACGGTAGGTTGCTCATTTTTGCTTCACCACCAATAGTTAACGGAAAGGTTAGGTAAGGTGTCCGGGGACCACTGTAGGTTAAGAGAGAGATTCCCCTCCCTGGAGCACCGGAGGGGATGGGTGAGATTAGTGCTGAGCTTGGGGTGTTACCTTCACGAGGGGATAGTTTTACGGTCCTGGAGGGGAGTTGGAAGGTTGAAGTTGAACCCTTGAAGTACCTATCTTGTGATGGGAAGAATAAGGAGGTGGAGGACGAGGTATCGGAGGATGAGTGGATTGCACGGTTCTACCGTAATTGGTCACGGAGATGGGAAACGGTTAGTCTAGGAGGGACCTCGGGCGATGAGCAGATTGTTATGTCGAAGTGGCCAGCCCAGATGGAAATGGAGGATTACTTCGGTGCAGAGGATGCCCGGGGGATTTACCCATGGCTGTTTGAAAATTTGGAGAAGGGCTCAAAATTAGAGGTTTTTATAGCACTACATCGCCGTGCACAATAACAGCGAGATACCAAAAACTAACACCCAGATTCAGTGGATCCTCTCAGACCCAATTCAAATCCCAGACCTCCAAGACATTGTCCTCATCTCGCTATACATAGTCATCTCCATCAAGGAGTACCATAACTACAGAGCCACTCTCCCTACTTGAATCCCTTCCTACAGAAATCCTGACGCAAATCACATAATACCTCTACCCAGACACGCTCCCTTTTTTCAATGCCACTAGCCGTCGCCTGCCAACAATAAGTCTTCCCCAAAGCTTTTTCTTAAACCTCCTTCTTGCGCCTACTTTTTTCAACGCCGCAATTGCGGTCCCGTTAGTTTGGGATCTGAACAAGGGCGGGAAATTTGAAGCGGCCATTACAAAGGATAAGCACTTAAGAAGAGATTAGGGCGCACTAGTGCAGTTCCTCCGGCGTAGAGCAAGGACCTTCGACCCAGAAGGATAAATAATCCGCCGTTAGCTTTTGCAAAAGTGGAGTTTCTCTATAACTTCAATATGCCACCAACCCACACGTCCGGAGAAAATACCGAGTGAGAAAACATGACTTGCACAACTCATGACAATTTCATGCAAATAAGCTTTTCCCCACTTCCCTGCGCCAAAGTAAAAAGTTTTAGCAGAGTGATGCGCTGTTGGGATAAAGTTTTGACACAAACTTTCTCAACTTCCTTTTGCAGTTGTGAGTGAAATCAGAAACTAGGTTTATGGATCTGGGGAAGTGGTAGGTAGGGCATGTACAGTATGTATGGTAACGTAAAGGAATTACAGTAGAAGCCTGTGGATGAAGTGTTGGATATATTGTTCCGTGCTGGCGATGTAATTACAAGACTAACGAGTAGGGGGAGGTGTGGATGTTCCGGGAATGGTATCATGGTTGTAGAAGTTTATGAGTGACCGAGAATGGTATTCACACCCCACTGTGAATATCAAAGTATTCGGCACGAACCTAGTATCTTCTATGATGGGATTTCATAGCTAGTTAATTCTGGAAGAAACCCCTGCGGAATTACTCTTGGCTCCCCTAATAAGCCATAAATGCAGTAGCGGAAAAACCGCGGTAGTGTTTGCCACGAGCTGAGAAGCTCCAAGGCCCCAGCCCCTCGAGTAGGATTATTCCCCGAGCCCAGCTTGATCCTGCCTAAACTTGAGCTCGAGCTTTTGCGAGATTTTTTTTTTCCCTCAACCTTTCTTCTCAAATCTTGTAAGGGGTAAGACGGAAGTAGACGGGAGAAGACGGGTATTTTAATAAAGATCCTGGTTGATGCTGGGAAGCAGGGAAAAGTTTAATATCTGAAAAAGTTTTCTTGTAAAGCAAGTGGTATCCTGTGTCTACTAACAAATCCAGGCTCGAGCTTCATGGTAAATCTCGAGCAGCTCGTGGCAAACACTAAACCGCGGTGAATTTTTTTTTTGTGGAGCGCCGAATAGGACACTAAGTTAGTAGATAGCAGAGATATCATAGGTATCATAAGTAGTAAAGACTGGATAGGGATGAGATCATGAGAGTTTATTTTTAAAATTTTTTTTTTTTTTTACCGTGATAGCTGTGTTGAGAGAATAACTGCACTGTGTTAGCATGCTGTTTGGCTGGCAGATAGACATTCATGTACGATCTTGGTATCAAAAGTCATGAGTATGTTTGCATTTTACACCCAAAATGCACAACTTTAATGACTTACAACTCACCCAAAAACACGATAGAATTAATCAAAGTAGCATTATGGTTTTCAAAATTACTTAGGCTTTTTCAGTAAAAATTGTGTGATTTTTGTCATCTGCCTGTGAGTGTTGATAGCAAGAAGTTTGCGTTATGAGATGTTGTAATGTACCTTTTTATATGGAAAACCAGCATGATTCAAGGTATCTTTTACCCACCTGCAGTGCTCTTCATATTTTGCTCTCAGAATCTATTGATAGAGCTTGATTTTTTTACCAGAACAAATCCCCTATGATTTTAAAAGATCTAGTAAATTTTAATTTTTTTATAAAAGTGATCAAGAAGAGATTTCTGCATGTAAAGTTGCCCATTTTTGGTGCAAAATGCCAAACTACTCATGACTCTTGATGCCAAGATCGTACTATCACTCACTCATATATCAAAAGCATATCATCCTTTTGCTTACTATCAGATGCTATGGTTTAATTCAATTCCTTTTTTTAAAGATTAAGGTCATACAAGTAGATGTCAGATTATGAGCCACCGACTGCTCTAAAAATGACTTTCTGTAGTGTTAGAGAAGAGGATATCCGGTTACCAGAGTCAGAAAGCATCTCACTGACACAGAAGGATTATACAAACCCAAAGAAAACAACCCTTATTCCCCACAAGCTTATCGTGGACATGCCAATGCCTGTAGAGTTGTTGTGTATTTTTTTTATTACTCTTTGCAGCATTCTATGAACAAACTCTACAAAGCTATTACAACACTTCCCCGACCAAAACTTCTAGAACATTAATATATACAACCACCCTGCATGAGAAATGTAACACCCCACAGCCCCCCCGGTCAACTCCTACCTCTCTACTCCAAACCCCCGCCGAACAACAACACCCCCACCACCAGTCAATTAATCAGACCCACCCCTCCTGTACGCCTACCCTACCGTATATACAGTACTGTACATACCGCCACACTCCCACGACAACACCACCCCTTCCTCCCCAGCACTTCCCGCCCCCCCCTACAAAATCCCGAAATTACACAAATGGCAGATAAAGTACATTCCCGGGAATCCCCCGGTCCGACATGGAATACCCCCTTCCCTTCCCGTGCCGCATTTTTCGCCAGACAAGGTGCGGGACTGTATTTATCCCCAAGTCAACTTAAGCATGCAAGTGGGAGGCGAGATTCCAGAATTAATATATCGGCAGCGGGAGGGGGACGGGCAACACGCAGGTCCAGCCTTGCAAATTTGTTTTCCAGAAGTAGCGCGTTATTCCACCGCACACTGGGAGTCTGTCCCGTTCCCGTTCGCATGATGATCCTTCAACCCGTGTACAGTAAGTAAACTTGAGAATTTTTCTCTTCCTAATTTCTTAAAGAGGGCATTACAAGAGTGAGTGAGTACTATTCCTACAAAATATAACGATACTATACATCCCTCTATAACTTCCCCAACAAGCTTTCAAAACAAGACAAAGCAAAATAAATAAAATAAATATAAATAAGTACTCGGGGTATGATAGGGGTGAAAGTATTGGGGCGTGCAGGGGCAGTAGGCTGTAAAAATTCACCTGCCACAGGGCAAGTCACACCAAAATTGGGGGTTTTCAAGGGTTTTTCAAGCCATCAAAACTCAATGGATTTTACCGCAATTATTGCAAAAAAGATATTTTTTTAAAAATTTTTTTATCCATCTGAAATACCGGTACTACAAAGTGGTAGGGAGATCTTTGTGTTGTAGTCCCAAGATACCTGCCAAGACAGGGCTTTTGTATGCAAAAGATGCATTGCAACCTACAACCTCACCAACTTCAAATGCCCACCATCCTGTATTGTCGTAATACAAAAATTTTCAAAAATGATATGACATATTCCGGATAGATAAAACTATTTTTTTTTAAATTTTTTTTTCAATGATTGCAGTAAAAATTCATTGAGTTTTGTGGGCTTGAAAACCCCCAATTTTGGTGTGTTTTGCCCTGTAGCAGGTGAATTTTTACAGCCTCCTGAGGGTGTCGAAGAGAGAGAGAGGCCTGTGCATATACCACAAAAGAGGTGATACTCATGCCAAGGTTGCGGCATTCGGCCACAACCCCCGCATGTTCGCAGGCTCACAACCGGGGGCACTCTAAAGAGTGCCTGACAGCTCAACAGAGCTTTGTGGCTCAACAGAGCTTTGTGGCTTACCATAGTAACTTTGTGGCTCAACACAACTTTGTGGCTTGATAGGACTTTCATGTTTAATATCACTATGAGGCTTAATACAACTTTGTAGCTAAATATATTTACAGTTTAAGTATAGCATTCTATTTTATATCAAATTCTGTAACCTTGCGTGTTGCTTAATCCCCATCATGATCAGCCTAGATATTTTCTTTTTATGTACTTGAGCCAAATGCCTTCCTTTTACCTGTGCCTTTATCTCATCAAGGAAAGGTTTATGCTCTGCTTGCTTAGCCTGTTTCCTTGCATTTTGTGCCTTATGCAACTGCTGTTCTGCCTTTTCAACCTCAGCATCCTCCATCCTTTTCACTATATCACATGTCTCAGAAGTATATAACACTCCACCTTTTTGTATTTGCCTTTGGCTTTCGGTTCTCCTCCTTGCATTCCTGGCTTGCTCTGTAGCTCAAGTATTTTCCAAGTGTTCCATTGCTAATGCACCTGATTGGGCTAAGGCCAACCCACCTTGTAGTATAAGCTTAAGCCTTTCCTGGAATTCTGGTGACAGATCCTTTGCATCATACTGTAATTCGTCACCCTGGGTCTTAAGGCTCAAAATTGTAAGTGGAATACTGAAGGTGGATCCAGATGTTGGTATTGCAAGTCAGCCAGGTGTAGGAGCGGCTTCATGAAGCTTTGAAATAACAATATCAGGATTGTATGGAATAAGCCCTGTAGCCCTGAAAGCAGATCTGAAAGTTGATGGCTTGAAAGTTTGGTGACGTATTGAATCAATCTTATCCAGAAACTCACATTTGTTGAAGTCCCCACATCCTATTCAAGTTGCTGCTTCTACAGCCTCAGCGTGATAATGCTTGTATGGTTGAAATACTACCACATCCAATGGCTGAAGAAGATGGCTTGAATGAGGAGGCAGGCAGAAAACAATAATCTTATGCTCATCACAATAGTCAAGAAATTGTTTTGTATTATGGGAGCTGAAACTATCCAGGAGTAATAGTTGATAAGCTCCCACCTGTCATTTGGCTGAGAACCATTCAAAATGGATAAGCCAGTTTATTGTCAACTCATTATTATTGTAGCCAGTTTCTGATGTCACAACAAGGTAATCATCTGGTATGCTAGTGGTTGTATACCAGGACTCTTGATGGATAATGCCACAGACAATAATCATTGGAGGTAATACTGCCCCATCACCACTAATCATTTCACAAAGAGTGACGAGCTCTCAATTGGTCAAACTAGCCAAGTAAGCTTGCCGATTTGGATCTCAAGTAATGATCTATTGATCCTGTCATATTCCAATGCAAAAGCTAGTTTCATCAAAGTTGTACTTGTCGCTATACTGAATACCATACTCTTTACAAACAGCAAGATACTTCTCAAACCAAGCTCGAATATTGTCAGGCTGATGGGTATTTTTCGATCAACATCGATTGTTTGTTGCTTTCTAATAAAATACTCAAGATGACAATTTAGGAACCGCTGGGACCAGTGATCACTTACAACTGATGCTGGCTCTGGACCAGTATGAGCATGTTGGAGAATTGTATTTGCACAGCCAGTAACTATTTGCAGCCAGGCACTTGTACCAACTTTATCTAGACGGTCAAGATACTGACAAACAGCCAGTTCTTGGTCATCAGAAAGCTTGTTGTTCATTCCTGGTCAATGTTGTCATAACTGACGACCCTGTAAACAAGCTCGAAGTCTTGTTACTGGTATTTTGTACTTGCGAGCAATTGCAGTAGTGTTTGGATGCTCATTTTCAGTTGTTTCAATGAAGGCAATAGCAGCCTGAATTTGTATTTCAACATCCCCATAAGACTTGACCTATTGGCTTGGTAGAATATAGGCTGGTGCTGGTGGCATTGTTTGTTGTAGTGTGGATAGTATTGTATGTTAATAAGAAGAGCTTCTTTTCTACTGTAAAGTTACATTAATTTACAAAGTCCTATCAAGCCACAAAGTTATGTTGAGCCACAAAGTTACTATGGTAAGCCACAAAGCTCTGTTGAACTATCAGGCACTCTTTAGAGTGCCCCCAGTTGTGAGCCTGCGAACATGTGGGGGTTGCGGCTGAATGCTGCAACCTTGGCACGAGTAAAGGTATTAACGTAGGCTATGGTGGGCTGAAATACACGGTGACATGAAACAAATGGCAACTTGACTGGTTTTGACTTACTAAGCAAGCTATCTCCTTGAGGGTTGTTTCATGTCACCATGGCCTATGTTATACCAAACTAAAAATGTCAAATACTATTCCTTAATAGATCAATTCCACGTCACCTCAACTGCTAATAAATATACTTGTGCTGAGGTTGTAGCTGCCAGGCACAACCTGGGGCACTCCTACAGAGTACCTGACAGCTCAACACAACTTTACGGCTCAACACAACTTTGTGGCTTACCAAAGTAACTTTGTGGCTAAACACAACTTTGTGGCTCAATACAGTTTTGTAGTGTAATATAATATTATTTTGTAAACCAAGAAAACCCAGTAGGATAAGTAAGGTTTTCACAACATCTAAAGACTACATTGTGGACCATTTCACCCACCACAAATAATGTCACCAATACCAGCCTTTATTCTCCCAAGCCAGAGGGTTGAGCCTTATGCAGAAATCGAAATACACATCCAGGCAGCTATTGACTTCATTCAGTCTTCCAAAAACCAGAATCCAAATATTGCCGCAGTTGCTCACACCTATGAAATACCTATTACCCGACTATGTGCACATTTGTACGGCTGACAATTACATCAAGAACGACCTGGGACAAACCATAAGCTGTCTGATGATCAAGAACTGGCAGTTTGCCAGTATCTTGACCATCTTGACAAGATAGGAACAAATGCCCACCAGCCAATAGTGTCCAGCTGTGCAAATGTGATACTCTAATATACCTATATGGGGCCAGGACTAACCCCTACTGTCAATACTCAGTGGACACCTGTGTTTTTGAATTGTCATCCGGAGTACTTTATTCAGAAGCAATAAACGATTGATGCTGATCGAAAACATGCGCATCAGCCAGATGCCATTTGAGCCTGGTTTGAACAATATCGTGAGGTTTGCATCAAGTATGATATTCAAGAGGCTGATTGGTACAACTTTGACAAAACTGGCTTCTATATTGGAATAGGATGAGACCAATGGATCATTATGAGAGATCCAAATCATCAAGCATACCTTCCAAGCTCCACCAATCACGAACTTGTCAGTGTTTGTGAAACAATTAGTGGCGATGGTGCAGTCTTGCCTCCTATGATTATTGTGCCTGGTGTTATCTACCAACAGTCCTGGTACACCTCAACTAGTATCCCTAATGACTACTTGGTTGGCACCTCTGAAATTAGGTACAATAACAATGATTTGACCATTAAGTGGCTTGCTCATTTTCAAAGATTCTTGGCATTGCGACAAGTTGGATCATACAGGCTTCTACTCCTTGATGGATTTGGCTCACATTGCACCAAGTAGTTCCTTGACTATTGTGATACTTATAAAATTGTTGCATTTTGTCTTCCACCTCATTCAAGCTATCTCCTTCAGCCATTGGATGTAGTAGTCATTCAGCCATACAAGCATTACCATTCTGAGGCAGTTGAAGCTGTGACACGAATGGGATGCGGAGACTTTAACAAAGTGGAATTTCTTGATCAGATTCATTCCATCCACCAACAAACATTCAAGGTATCTACTGTTCAATCAGCTTTCTGGGCCACCGGTCTAATACCATATAATCCTGAGCTTGTCCTTTCAAAACTATGCGAGGCAGCTCCTACCCCTATCAATCATGAAATATCAGTTCCTGCATCGCTTACCAGCATTCCACTTACAATCGCAAGTCTTAAAACCCAGGGTGAAGAGCTCCTCAGTGATGCTAAAGATCTTCCACCTGACTTTCAGCAATGCCTCAAGCTCATTCTACAAGGGGGCTTGGCCCTAGCACAATCAGGAGCATTAGCTATGGAACATATGGATAATACCAGAGCAGCAGACCAAGCCAGGAGTGCTCGATGCAGGGCTCAAAGCAGAAGGCAGATTCAAAAAGGAGGAGTTATATATGCCTCCGAGGTATGTCAAATGGTGAAACAGAGGGAAGAGGTGGAGGTTGAAAAATCAGAGCAACAGTTGTGTAAGGCACAAAATGCTTGGAAAAGAGCACAGCAAGCTCAGCATAAACCCTTCCTCGACAAGATAAAAGTAAAGGCAAAGGAGATCAATGCAAGGATAAAGGCAAAGGCAAAGGCAGAGGCAAAGACCATGACTACTATTCAGGCATATAAAAACAAAGTATCTAGGCTTATTGTTAAGGGAATTAAGCAACATGTAAAGTTGCTGAAATAAATATGTAATAGAATACTAGTACTACTTTACTAGAGTATTGTACTACAAAATAATATTATATTACACTACAAAACTGTGTTGGGCCACAAAGTTACTATGGTAAGCCACAAAGTTGTGTTGAGCCGTAAAGTTGTGTTGAGCTGTCAGGCACTCTGTAGGAGTGCCCCAGGTTGTGGCTGGCAGCCACAACCTCGGCACGAGCACTCTTTATATTCTTTGCACAGACATTTGACCCCCCCCCTGCTTGTCCCAATATTCTCCCCCTCAACCCGAGTACTACCATTATATGAAATCAACCAGGACAGAAACTACAACTTCACCCAAGCGGTCGGGATCATATCTATTGCGAAGGACACACATAGCTATAACACATCAAGACTGAAAACAAAAATAATGCCATACCATTCCAATATCAAAACTGGGTGTTTTAGAAAGAAAAAGAAAGAAAAAAAACTACGTTGGTCAGGAATACTTTGAACGGATGAATGAATGAAGTATGATATTGAGGAAGATGTCATGTGCTGTACTGTACTGTAGAAATCTTCAATACCAAGTTAACTTAGTTAGCTTTGTGGAGTTTCTCCTCGTCCCGGAACCAACAGACGGAAAAGAAAGGGAAAGTTTTAAAGATTTATCTGTGGAGGACAGGATTTTTCAAAAAATTGATAGAGATTTCTGGTTGGGGGGACCGGTGGTATAGTAACTTTAATCCTTTCTGAGTGATTATATCCAAGTGCTCGATATCACCTTTGTTAACCCTTTTTAAAAAAAAAAAAAAAAAAAGCGGCAAGAATACCTGTAGTAAAGGATATCTCACAATCCGACTGTCCACAACCGTTTAACAAAATTCTTGTTTCAACCGCACTCCAACCACAGTACAGTAAGTTTACTCCACGTAAGCATCGATCAATAGCCAGGACTTGATTTAACAATTGAATTCTCTACTCCTCCCCACACCCGCTTCAACCACAAACCCCCATTTATTCCCCACTAGGCCCCGTAAGCACCGTCCCCAGCGCCGCCGCAGTCCCAAAGTTCGGAGTCCCATCCGAATTCCAGTTAACCTTCTGCGCCATGGTATACCTATTCCCATCGCACGCGCCGGCAGAAACCTGCGTTGCATGGTATACATTCCAAACCTCCGTGCCATCAGGGCTTTGGAAGAAGCTATTCCACTCATCCATCAGTCACACATCCCCCACGACGGACAAAAGGAAGGTAGCATGCCCATTATGACCAGTGCCCAAATTCCCATTAGCACTACTAAACACCGGTCCCGTCTTTGCCCAGCTCGCGGCCAGCAACGGGTCTCCACTACCCTTGTATGTCAGCAGACCCAATTGGTAACTCGTCGTCCAGCAGTAGCTGGCAGAGTATGTGAGATAGGTGTTCCCGCCATGGTACATTGCCGCGGGACCCTCGTTCACGGGACTGCCCACGCGCTCCCAGGATAGCGTGGGTTCGGAGAGGAGGTGCGGGGTTCCGAGCGTGGCGGGTGGGGTTAGGGTCGCGATGTATATGCTCTGCAGGCTGTTTGGGGAGAAGCGCGACCAGACAAAGTACATGATGTTTGGAAATCGAAGGACTGTCCCGTCGATACCCCATTCCGCGCTCAGACGGCCGGCGTAGGAGTATGAGTCGAGGGGGGTGGATCCGCCTGGAGTGGTTGTCAGCGGTTTGGCAATCAATTGAAGGGGAATGCGTGATTCTGACCTTGGAGGACGTGAAGGCGTTGGTTGTCGCAGCATTCGGCGGTTCCGGCGGTGTAGTAAATGTACCATCTCGAGTTGATGAAGTGGAGTTCTGACCAATTAGCCATGCCATCCCATCAGGCAATATACTGAACAAACCTGGAGCCCAAAAATTTCCAGCCCTGGAAGCAGCGCTGTCAGTCCATACAGTCACTGGCGTGGCAGTCTTCAAGCCGGCCAAAGTGGTTGCTCGAGTCAGCTGAATGTTGGTCCATGTGGTGGTAGTGAGGTAGTAGTAACCCCCGGTATAAACCATATACGGATCACTACCATTAGGATTCTTCAGCAGGTTCGAGAACGTGGCGCCAGTAGCAAAGCCAACGCATAGGAGCGAAGCTCCAACAAGAGCCAAAAGCCGTCTTAGGGCGAACTGCATTTCGACAATGGAGTCTCAATTCAAGCTCATAACGACCCGATACGGGGTTTATATACACAACCTTCAAAGTCACCCAGCTCTAATGATGTTGAAACCTCCCCCTTCCCTTTCATTTCGTCCAGGAACAACTTAAAGTAGTAATTCCCTGTCCACAAGCAATTCCCCCCCCCGAGACAGCTTACCAGGATAATTCGCTGTTCCCGAAACATCTGCCGAAGATATACATACCCGCTATAAACCCATCCATCCTCCAACTATTCCCAAACAGCAAACAAAACCAGCTCCTAACATCTTCCCACCAAGCTTCCAACGGGGCCCTCACCAGATCCTTTCAGCCCTACCAGAGCTCTCGCTTCGACGGTAACGCGGGGGGGGGGGGGTCGCAATCTGCCTAAAGTGAATTCGCACCCCCGCAAAAATAGGTCAGGTTAAAAACGTTCCTTGATATGAATTCCCTCCAATTTTTCCCCCCCAATTCACCGAAGAAAAGGATACCTGGTACCGTGCCTTGTAGTATGAATTGCTGCGAAGTCTCGGGCGCCTGGATGAGTACCGACGGAGAAAATTGCGGGGGTTAATTAACTTTTTACCGGGGAGGTGGGGGGTTCGGAACATGAGGGATGGGAAATTTTGCTCGGATGGCTTACCGTACTTTTTTTTTATTTATTTATTTTATCTCTACCTGTAACATGTTTACAGTGGGTGGTGGGGAAAAAAAAAAAGGGTGACGACGATGTGATTGGTTGAGTGATGCACACATATTTATCGCAAGTTACTGGATGGGAATCACGCCGTGTTTTATAAAACGGCCGTCCCCGCTTGAGAAATGAGGGTTTTTCTAGCTTTGGCGCGTCCTCTTTCCTATCTGCCCGTCAGCTTAGGCACTGCACCACCAGTCTTTGGTAGTCCCTTCCTGTTCATCCCTCTGATGCCTTGCGAGTGACGGGGTGTGAACGCTACGGTAGCTTCCGCAGAATCAGGTCATTCCTTCTCACTCGCCCAGCCCAAACCCACTCAAAGACACCGAAAACCACTGAATATAAAAGGGCCTTGGTTAGACGTTCGTACCCGAGAGCACCCACCAGGAGGAGCTAACGATAACTTGTGCACAACCCCATGCGCCATCACTCTTTCAAGAGGTATCATCAAACCGCCTTAAACCCCCCATTAACACCACCAGCACTGTGCAAAGACAAAGACCATCCCATCGATTAGAAAGAAAGAAAAGAAAAAAAGAGGAAACAACCCCAAATCGACCCCTCCCTCCCGACACCACGACAGCAAAGACACCCCTACCAAACCCCAACACCTTCCAATCTGCCCTCTTTCCTTCAAGACAGACGCAGTCCCCAACTCACTCCATCTACAAATCTCCACCTCCCAGACCGCTATCATACCTACCTACCTGCCCACTATCACCCCTTACAACGCCTCAACCCGCACAAGAAAACCACACCCCAACCCAAACAGTAATCGGAAAACGTTGGCGCCGTCCGTACAATACACGCAACATCGGCACATAGCTAAACGGTAAACGATATATACGACAAGTACGCTTTCCTACTCGGGTATACACGGTACTATGCTGTAGGGGCGAAGTAAACTGAAATATAAAAGCAGGAAAAAAAAAAAGGAAAAAAAAACTACCGCAATTGTAGGTTCCTACATATCGTTTTTCCCCCCCCGGGGGGGGGGGATAGTAGCACTAGACTATAAGCTTTATAACGACTTTGTGTGTATTGTACTGGTACAATGCCACAGTAATGTAACAGACAGATACACAGGCATCACCATCCACTTTCTTCCTTCCACATCTCCAGGGGAAAATAAATTATTTCATTCCACTTCACTTCCCGGCCCAGTCAGATTCCCCAAGCATATCCACTCGCCATCCCCGGTATGCATGCCTGAATGATAAATAAATAACATCACATGTAATATCATGCGGTAACAGTACGTTACCCAACCAGCCAAATAAAAGTTATATCACAAACAACAAACTCACAAACGTCAAATACGAAATTAAAAAAAAAAAGCTAGGAAAGCTAGAAAAGAAGAAAAGAAAAAGAAGAGAAACAAAAGTTAAGAACGCTCCGCAACCTCATGCTTAAAATCCGCTTCTTGAGGGGCAGCTGCGGGTACTACAGCGGCAGCAGCATGTATGGCCTTCTCCTCCTCAGCGATACCCTCGCCATACAACTCCTCGCATATTTGTTCAAGGGTTTTACGTTTCTGTCGGGCAAAATCACAAATTAGCACCCACTCACCTCCAAATACACCATTAATAAAGGAAAGAAACTCACAGTCTCAGGAATCAACCAGGTAGTGAAAATCCCCGCAAACATGAACACAGCGAATATCTGCATCACGTGATTCAGCCACGGCGAGGCGTTGGACGCCGTGGCGCCGCGGGTCCTGAGCGGGCCGATGAGGACCTGAGCAAGGATTGCGCCAACTTTACCGCTGGCGGCGGAGATACCGTGGGATGTGGATCTGTACCTTGTCGGGAAGCACTCCCCGGGCACGAGGAAGGTGGTGGCGTTGGGGCCAAAGTTGAAGAAGAATTGGCAGAGGATGTATAATCCGAGTAAGGCGTTCGGGGACAAGCGGTGGAATGCGAAGCCAATGACGATAAACAGCACTGTTAGCAGCATGAAGCCCATCATTTGAATTGGCTTGCGGCCGACAATGTCCACTGTGAATACCGTGACCCAGTATCCCGGGATCGCACCGGCGCAGATAAGGATTAGGTTTCCGACAGCGTTATTGTAGAGCTTGTCGTAGACATTATCCTTCGAAGCGTAGCCAATCTCCGCGAGAATGATGGAGTTATTTAGGCCCAAACCATAGAAGGCCACATCGAGTAAAAACCATGAGCCAGCTGTTCCCAGCAAAAACTTGCCATATCTCCACTGCAAGAAAATGCCCCAAAAGTCCTTCCATGTAGCCTTGGGTACTTGAAGCTCGGCCGAGTGCTGCATCCCCTCGATACGTGTGATCTCATCGACTTCTCCAGATGCCTGGCCCACGAGATAGGCACCTGTGTCTGCGCGACCCTTCTCCACGTCCCGGGCGACGTCGAAAGTGTATCTGGGGGTTTCGGGGATGGTGAGACGGTAGTAGAGGGCAATGCATGCGGGAACGGCGCCGAATCCGATGATGATTCTCCACATTCTGTCAACGGCGGTGCGGCAGGCGACATCACAGTGGCTGGGTTTTGATGCGGGTTGGGTTTTCGACTTGAAGGCTACTGTAACGATAAGAGCCATTAGCGCAGCGGCTAGTTGGCCAATTCCCTGCATTGCGAATACAGAGCCCATCATAGCGCCACGCCATTTTGTTGTTGCGAATCTACAGCCCCCACTTTGTCAGCCCCCACTTCCTCCTACGGGTAGGATTGAATAATAATAAAAAAACCTACTCAGAAGTGATGATAGAAGATAATGGATAATCTCCTCCAATACCAATTCCCATAATCACTCTCCAGAAGACCAGCAATCCGACGAAATGCATAGAATAGGACTCAGAGGTGACGGCCTGAGCAAGGGTAGCAACGATAATGATCAAAAGTTCAAATCCGTACATCTTTTTCCGGCCAATCATGTCGGCCAACCAACCAAACGCCAGCTGTCCAATCACCGTTCCGCCAGAAGTGGAAACCTTAATCGCCGTATCCGAGTGTTCTGGAATCTTTCCGGATTTCCAGTAGACGAGGCCAAGCATTCCGGTTACCAAGTTGATTGCAAAGAGCTGGATTTGGGGGCGTTTCCCGTAAGCAGGGATTCGTCGGAAATGTCTGTGTGTGTTGGGGGGGGAAGAGCACTCACATCGTAGGCGTCAGTAAAGAAGCCCACGCCTGCAACCACTACGGCCCGCACATGGTACCAGCCGAATGGCGCCCTGTCAATTTCCGCGAGGGCGAGGCGACGACGTTCATTTGGGTCCTATAGTGGATGGTCCTTTTGTCAGTATTGTGGTGTAGTAGGCAGAAAAGCAAACACCAAGCCACCGAGCAACCACCAAGACAACTCTGATAGAACCCCCCTCCCCTCTCTCCAACCGGGAGTGAATAGTGACAACGAACCGAAACGTGAGCAAACTGATTATTGAAATTGCGAAAAGCCGCGTTTCCACCAGAAGTCTTGCTTGTCTCCATGACTTGATTATAATTCCCCTTTCGTGTAGCCGCTTTTCTGTTCTCTTTCTAGAAATCCATGATATCAGCCAAATGTACAATCTCACGATGGGTATAAAAAAACTAAGCTACCGGTAAACGAGCCACTCACTCTCTGACTATAAAAAACGGTCGTGGTTTGCACCACAAAATGGCAGGAATCAAGCCTTTACCAAGTAGAAAAGGCGTTGAGGTGGTGATTTGGGGGAGGTGTTGGCAGGGCAAGGTAGCAAGAGGTAACACTTCTGTCAAAGTCTTGGACCTTTCTTGGACCTTTCTTGAGAGAAGGAAGGCAGGTTTAATACTCATGCATTCGGAAGGGAAATGCGGGCAATCATTTGCAAAGCTACCTTCTACCACCAATTGGGCGCTTCCGAGCGAGCACGAGTTTCTACTTTTTGCTTTTCAACAAAAATTCATCACAAACAAGCGTAAGTTACAGCGGTACAGTGGGGGGAGGAAAAAATTTTCCTCCCCCCCGCCATTTCCGCCATTTTCCACCATTTCCTTTGGGCAACATTCTAGACGATTGGGAATAATAAGTGGGACAACCTTGAATTTGGAATCAGTCATTACCCTCTTTAGTACAGTATAGAAAGGGGTACAAGAATGCTTGTTCAAGAAGGAAAAAAGAAAAAAAGGAATAAAATATGGTTAGATACTCGTAGCCTACGAGTTATGCAAAATGGGGACTTTTATGGCCACTTGGAAAAACAAAGTGTCTATCAAAATGGGATTGGAACAGGGGATCTTGTCTTGGTCCTTGCTTCCTTTTTTTTTTTTTAAAAGGGAAGGGACCAATCAAGAGGTATGGATCGCCCACGTTTTCTTGACGGCAACAGATTACGGCCGTGCCTTCTTTCGTTGCGTGATTAGTTAGGAGTTGTTACACAGTAAGTACGGTATGATACTCGTTCAGGGCGATATCGATATGAATAAAGTGCAATCCCTCCCCCCCCCCCCACATGTGATCTCCCTCCTTGCACTGTATCACCATACCATACCAATCCTCTACCCTACAGTCCCCTACAAAAACCAGAATAGCAACCAACCAACCCAACCTCAATTTCCTGGTTCTCTCTCACTCCATCCATCCAGCAATCAAATGAAATAAATAAATCACATTAGCCTGTCGGGCCTGCCCGGCCTGCCCGCCTCCAGTTAAATCCCCAAAGCCAGGCTTTTCTCAGCAACACTACAAAGTGGGGGTGGAACGGAATCATCACCGGCGAAAGCCCAGTACAGTACGGAATCAGCGGGCGGGTGGGCAAAATACGCTGATACCGACACTGATACACCCCAAATTTAACTTAATCTCGATCCCATATCCTACCGTACTGTACACCCATGAGCGCATTTTTTTTTTTTCCCCGCAACAATTCCAATCACGATCCTGCCTGAATGCTTGTCCGCATTGTCGGAGTAAAGTACTGTGCAGGCGGTTGTGGGTACAGTTGTCTAAGTCTGTCGAACGTCCTCCGGTTGGCTCGAGGGCCTTCTCGACCACTCAAAGAACAGCATTCGCTCCAGCCACTGTGCCAAGAGTTAGACACACTTATGCTCACCCCCCCACTGTAAAGTAAAGCTCATGAAACACTCGCCTACGGTACGGTGCTTGGCACATCACCCTATCATCACGGCTTGGATGTCGTACCTTAATGAGCTGTCGTGTGCTAAACAGTACGGCATTGTAGAGTAGACAACCCAACAACACTTTAAACTTTCCCCAGCGGTTACTATCGCGGCGCCCTCAAATCCCTTTCTCCCTCAAATTCGGATTCTGAGCTACCGGTACGCAGGTCTGGCATCAACCGTACCGGTATAGAACGAGTAATAATTTGCCCGTCAATTCCTTCGAAAGGCTCTGGTCCTGGCTTACTACCAATCACTACTCGTAATTTTCTGACGTTTGTGAACACAACTGCTATTGCATATGGGCAGAAAACCGGCCGGAGCCTCAAGATTTTGGTGGTATGCAATGGGGCAGTTATGTTCACAAACGTCAGAAAATTACGGTACTGCGCGGCAAGCATATGACCTGCGTAGCCCAGAATCCGAATTTGGGGGCGCCGCGATGGCATCAATACCGTATCATTTCATGAAAGCAGGGTCGGAACTAAAGGGAACTAAAGGGAACTAAAGGGAAACTAAGGCAACCGAGCCAATAGAGAGGGCGCAAAGACCACCAACTCGCCACAGTTTAAACAGATAGAGAGCGGCGATTGGGCAGGTTCAAGAAAATCCTCACTAGTGCTAATCCGACTTTAATGAGATTAAACGGGTATGTAATACGATATCAGCGCTCCCCCGTGACATGATACTCCCAACAAGCCTAAACAACACTAAAACCACCCCACCCAAGCCAGCACTCAAGCATCGAGAGACGTCACACCGCAACCCAACCACCCTACAGTCCTCCACCCCTCAGTAGCCAAGAAAGGTCCCTTTTTCCCCTCCCTCCCCCCCTTCGCTCCACGACAAGTGACCACCGTAGTCCCCTACTAGCACAGCAGGAAGCCTAACCCATGACGAAACACCGAAGAATTCCACGCCTTCTCCCTTCGTTCCCTCCTTCCTCCCTTTCGGTAGGGTATGGTTTTGCACTCGGAATTTGGCTTCCTGGCCTCACTACAGTTGAAGCCGAGGAACATACCGATACTAACTATTCTACAGCCCATCTTCATATACTCGTGTCTCCTCCGCGCCAAGCATTGGCACCCTTTTCGGAATAACTACTACAGATCCATAGAATGGGCAAAACGGGATGCCAATTCTTGGCTCGGAGGCACGAGTATGGGGGGTAAGGTAGATATTGTAACGTAACAAACACAACTAACTCAAAATAAGCCAAGCTGAGCTAAAGCCTCACGCACTCCATCTCCCCACGCTGTATGTACTTGTACAAATAAGTACGATGAATGTGCGCGCGTGTGCTGCAGGGTGCCCGTCCTGGATGGATGGATGACAGATGCCTCCCTGCTGTATGGACGATAGATGATCCCTTCCTGCTGGATAGATGACAGATCCCTTCCTTCTGGCTGGATGGGCTGTGGCAGTACCGTGCCGTATGGGTGGGGGAAGTGAAGGTCGGACGGAAGTGAATCTCGATTTGTTTTTTTTTGTTTTTTTTGGCAAAAAAGTCGTAATGGGTGGCTTCGGAAGTGGGTACAAGTCCCCGGCATGAAGAGGCCGAACACAGGGGGGATCCTATACTGCCCTTACCCAACCCTCATCCACCCTGTTATCCCTGCTCCGCCTCTTTATACCTCTGTCTGGGATCCCCCCTGTGTTCGGCCTCTTCATGCCGGGGACTTGTAATAGGGCGTACGATCACAGAACGTAACCCATCCTGGGTACGATACCGGTAGATGAAGAACTGCTCTGGTAGGGTATTGTAAAGAGGAAGGTCCCCGCTGTGCAAGCGCCTACGGCAACCACTCACGTGTCTTTGCCAAGAATGCCTCCGCCAGCCGATATTTTGCGGGGGTTCTCACCAAATTTTCGGCTTGCCAAGAGTAATGCCACGAGAAAAAAGGAAGTGAGTGTCCATGGCAGGATAATGTAGGTGATATGAACCTGGAGGAGGACAACCACGGTTGATGCCTTCGTCCTTTCTGAAGTTTCACCACACTTTGGTATGGGCAGCGAGTGAGCCATCATGGCGACCGAACCAGTATGCACAGTAGTGATTGTGATATCCATCGTTCACATTCCAACACATGTGTCAGGTCACTGGTGCAACAGCCCTGGTTTATTCATATCCTGTGCAACTGCAGCCAGAGCTTCTCACCCCCCCTGTTGTCGGCTCGCGGCGTTATTCTTGGCAAAGACGCGCGAGTATGCTACTCGTAGCAGGGAAGAAGTATCCGAAAACAGGAGGTAAAATGCTGGTAGTGCCGGGGATGGAGCAAGGGTTGGACAGGTGGAAAACAAGGGTATGATTGGTCCTTCAGAACAGGATTTGGAGTGATAATTTCAGATTTCATAAACGAAAGTACTGTACATAAAAAAAATATTAAAGATTGAAAAACTACGAGCTATCTACCAAGCTGTATGTCCTCCATTGGCAGCAACGACTGCCACAATCCTTGCTGGCATCAAACCTGTAAAACCCAAAATGTCCTCCACTAGAATCCCCGCACATTCTTCTTCTATTGGCACAGATATTTGGCATGGTCTGTAGGAATAGCTAGTTTTATGTATATAAACGGAAATTCAGAGAACTCTCACCTTCTCCAATCACGACATGTACGAAAGAGTTAGCTCTGGTGGGCTAACTCCCATGAGTTGGGAGATCTACTGTTTATTACCAAGCACGCGGGCCTCCATGCTCTGACACCACCGGCATTTTGCCCTCCTGTTTTCGGATACTTCTTCCCTGCTACGAGTATCCCTTGGGCGGTCTGAAACAGTAAAATTCGCGACCAGACACACTAATCCTGTTTTGTGGGCATTCGAGTATTGTGATTCGTTGACAATTAATGGTTGCTGAGCTGCTGAGTCACTTGAACATTGAAAAGCTCAAATTCATAACCTGAAATAGTTAGTGGTTGACTGATCCGGACTTGGTGTGCCTTGTCGCGAATTTTACTGTTTCAGACGGCGCAAAGGATACCGTATGTATTTACGAATCCCACATCTAGGTACTCGAGTACCGCTTCTCATTTGTTGGCTGATCACTTCCATAGGAAGTGGGGTCCGTATTTTCTCGAGTTATGGTTTTTCGCCAAGACAGGGCATTGATGTTTGAAATCAACTCTTTTCACAACCAAATCACCAAACAGAATTAGCGGCAAACATGTCCTCCCAGGATAAAATTATCGAGAGAAACTCATCATAGAACTATTCAATATTTACTCTTCTTTGTTTCTATGGACTTTGTTTTTTTTATTGAGTAAGTATTAAGAAAGGAAAAGGCTTTAGTAGGCACCGGCACTCCTAAGTTAAGAAGGTGTCCGCCACCATGGGGCTCTGTATGTCGCACTTCTTTGGTCACCGTGCCTGATCTCCGTGGATGAGGGACTTCCACACAGTCAGCCACAAAGTACTGGACGTCTGGAAGCCGATCTTTCTTACTGAGCTGTATCAGTAGATTAAAAGCCATTATGCTTTACCCAATACTTACTCAATAAAAAAGCAAAGTCAATAGAAACAAAGAAGAGTAAATATTGAATAGTTCTACAGTGAGTTTCTCTCGATAATTTTATTCTGGGAGGATATGTTTGCTGCTAATTCTGTTTTGTGATTTGGTTGTAAAAAGAGTTCATTTCAAACACCTTGCACCATCCAACCTTAACCAACACCCTGTCTTGGCGAAAAACCATAACTCGAGAAAATATGGTACCCTACAGTAAAAACTCTTGAAATTCACTATTCCTTCGTCTATATTTGCTGCATTTTAGTGTGACTATTAAAAATAGGAATAGTAGACACAGTCAACTAGTTGCCTTGAAAAGAAAACAAGTAAAGTGTATGCAGATCCTTTGAGGTAATAATGAGTACATAAATAATTGAGATATATAAAGGAAAAATAGTTACAAACTCACAATACCAAACCAATGACACAATAAAAAAAAAGGAAATGAAAATGAAAACAAGGACTTTTGTAAAGTGCAAGAGCAAATAAAAAGTGTAGTCCAGCATTGACTCTTAGGAGCAACCCACCCCTCTTCAAATACCTGTGCCAGAAGAGTACTATCAGGAGTAGATTTAAAGAGAAGGTGGTAAAGGAAACAGTATACATGTCTGTTGCCTGATCACTTTAGTAAATATACTGTAGTATGTTTCCAAAGGATAGGAAAGGTAGATTCTATTATTACATATCTTAAGAGATATGAATTAATTTCTCACTCTACAGTACTAATATGAATGATAATATAACTGAGAGCATACCAAAAAATATAACACAATGAAAAATATGTTGAAGAGTAATACTTCTACTCTTCTATTCTTTTACTACCTATCATTTGTCATTAATTCCTACCAAACTCTTCATTTTTCATTTTATTATATTTTTGTTAAGCTCTTAGGTATCTCATAATATTATTTTATAATATTATTTTTTAGGAGAAGTACTGGAAAGTACCTTATTGACATGATCTAGAAAAATTTCTAAGAGGACAAATACTGAGGCAATACTAGCTATTTAGGTGTAGATGACTATTACTAAAAAGATTGAAAACAGAAGAGGTAGAAATAGTGGAGGATGAGGAGAACAGGAGTGGAGGTGAGGGTAGATTGGATAATGTAACTACATGCACTCAATTAATTGAATGAAAACCCAGCTGAGCTAATTCCCATGCAAGATCTATTCAGTGATCTTGTTAAGAGTACGACTTTAAGCCCTGATACCTTCTATACTTATTGCATATTATTTAGCTATTAATAGTAGTAATATCAAGTAAGCAGAAGAAGAGGGGCATCCAGTTTCATGATACACATAATTGGATAGCATAATAGCAATAGAATTAATCTGATAAATCAACTCTATTCATGTTCATATTGTAATCAATTACAATCTATGGGTTGATAGAACATTGTATACTTAGTTACCCCAAGCAAACTCAATATTATAGTGATTATATAGTGTATATCATAGTCATCACTTTACTTTTAAAAGGTAGTTAGGTGAGGAGAAGCATGGATTTGTGTTTCCAGAAACAGAGTAAACTATTATAAGGAACTGAACAAGATTATTATCATACTATAGGACTGCAAGAACATCTTAGCAAATAACTCTAGATATTGTATAATGAGGAAAGTAAGGTTTCCTGCTCCCAAATTTAAACTAAGTTAGATACTCATTTGAGTTTGACCATACTGTCCTATATCTCCTAATACCAATACTATATAAGAAACTATGAAGGTATACATTTATAAAGTAATTATCCATGTATAATGTAAAATAGTGTGTTTGATAAGGGAGTGTTGATACCAGCTAATGTATAGCTTTAGAGGTTCAACTAAGAAAAAAGTTACCAGTATAGAGGTCTTGATTTAATTCTGCAAAGGAATTATATCAAGACATTAAAATAAAATTCCAGGTATACCCAGACTCACATAAGTCTCATATTTTAAAACCATATGAGATGGGCTTACTAAGAATGCATTGAGTATGTGCTGATGAACTAGTAAACCTGACTATCATTTTATTAACAGTAATATTACCTGAAAGGATCATGAATATTTAGAACTTAGAGGAAAAGTGTGTTGATAAGGGTTGACATTTTTGATGCTATTCAGCTTGAGGTAGTGTGACAGGTGGTAACCTATATGAACTAATACAATGGGGATCGGTAGTAGGCCAGCTAGCATTCAATTCTTAAAGAAGACTAGAAAGGTAAAGATAAGAAGGTCTTAGAAGAAGTGAAGGGAAAGGGAGCCTGAGCAAGAGAATCACCATTCAATCAAGTACATTTCTTATCTAGGTTCTGTCTGAAGTCTGGCATTTCCTGCTAGTCAGGAAGTCTGTCTTAAATACATGATTTCCTCCACCCAAGGTAGAGGTTCCTGAAAACTCGCAACCACTGTCATTACTAGTAAGTGTACACTACTGGAATCTTGTGATCCTACCAGAATCCTGAAAGTCTAAGGCAATCCTTCACCCAAGCCTTATCTCTACTGCTGGTATATATGACCATTCCTTCCCTTGGAATCCCTAGGGCAAAACCTTGCCAGTACAAAAATATAACTAATATAAAACATATAAGTTATTGGAATCCTAATGACACCAGTAGTGAAATAATCATTCAATCAACATGAGCAAGAACAAACAAAATAACATAACAAAGGAAAACACAAGTATAACCAGTATACAGTTACTGGAATATGTATACATGTTACATTCCCCCAATCTAAAATACTACATACTCTAGTCTAAGTCCTCCTGCTCATTCCTATCCATGTGCCAAAGGAGGGAGTCATCATCGATACTGAAGTAGTCAAATTCTGAATAGCTAGAATCATATTCCTCATCATGATAAGGTTCCCAAAATTCATCAGGTACAGGTCCAGCTGCATAGGGGGTCTCCGAAACTTCCATTGGTTCCCAAACTGTTCTAACATAGTTTGAATTGATCTTAGGTAGGGGGACCACCAGGTAGTTTGTAGTCCAGTATTCTTGGATGATTTCCAAGGAGTTCTCTAGGTTCTTGATGGGTTCCAAGAGTTGTCAGTCCTTTCATATCCTTTCCAGTGCACCATGAATTCATCCCTATTATTCTGGTGTTTGTAGTCAAGGATCTGTTCTTCTTCTCATTCTTCTACATTGTCAATAATGATAGGTGCTGACCTGTCTATCTTTCAAGATGTGAATCTATCTGGGTCATTTTTGAAGTATTCCTTGAGGGAAGATACATGGAAGAAGGGTTTCTACTGCTTTATTTGCTGGAGTAATTTAAGCTTGTAGTTGTCAGTATAGACATCATGTTCCAGTACCTTGAATGGTCTAAACTATCTGGGTTCTAACTTCTTCGATCGTCCAGGTGTAGAGTTGTAGGGCCGTCATCTACCCAATACTCTGGTTCCAATCTTGAAGGAGTATCTCTGAGGTTTATACCACTTGTTAGCTTGTACTGTTTGCCTGAATATTGCATGCTTCCATGCCATATCCACTTCCATTCTTGTTGCTTCATGGGTATTCAATATTTCATCAACAGCCAGTACCTTGCTGGCTGATTGTTGAACTGGGTTAAAAATTTTCCATGGCCATCCATAGAGGGCCTAGTAGAGTGAGATACCCAAGGATTCATGGAGTGTGCCATTCATAGCTGCCACTATAGAGGGGAGAGCCTAGGACCAGTTGTTCTACCTTTTGTTGACAAAGTTCCTCATCATTTGCTTAAGGGTACGAATCCTGCACTCCACTTGGCCATTAATTTGGTGATGGTATTGGGTGGCCATTCAGACCTGAATTCCCAATGATTTCATCCTTCGAGACCAAAACTTAGAGGTAAACTGAGAGTCCTGGTTGAGTATTATGCTGAGTGGAAAGCCATGAACATTAAAGATGGTGCTCTGAAGCCTTTTGAACATCTTCTCAGAGGTGGCAAGGTCTCCAAGAGGGACAAGGTAGGTGTAAGATGTGAATTGGTCTATGATAACTATGATAGTACTGTATTTGTTTGATTTGGTAAAGGGTCCAGCAAAATTGATAGCTAAGGACTGGTGTGCCTCATCTGACTCTGGGAGTGTGAGGGATCATCTTGCTGGGAGGGTAGTTGGTTCATTGTTGATCTGACATTGGTCACATGAACGACAATAGACTATGAAATCCTGTCATATCTGTGGCCACCAAAAGAAACATGCTGCATATTGGTAGCTTTTATGGGCTGAGAAATGCCCACAGCCTTCATGAACCATTTTGAGAATAAAATCCCAAAGGGATACTCCCTTTTTCAAAGGTCCCATGGAGATATAAAGGTTAGAATACACATTGGTATTCTGTGCAATTAGTAGGCCATCTTGAATGGAATAGTGTAGTTTATTGCCGGTCTCCTAAACTCTGGCAACGAGGTGGTCAAGCTTAGGCACTGCAATGACCTTGAGACAGAAATTGCCCATGAGTGTTGTGTGGATTGTACCTAAAAAGGTATTTGTTTTTTTAGTTTCCTGGTTACTCCAGAAGGTTTCACTGTAGAGGGGTGAAGAAGAGGAGCCTGGGGAGGCATCTGGTAACTGATCAAGTATCAATTTATCTGCTAACTTTTCCTGGTCTGCCAGGAATCTCAGAGGGGGATGGGGGAGAGAGGGAGAAGGCCATGTAGTGAGTGGAGGGGTGCTCACTGGTGAGGAGGAAATGACTGTACTTGGAGGTTTCTTTCCCTTATCTTCTTGCTTTGCTTCACCTTCTTGGGATCCTTAGGAAAGTAACTTGCTCCTTCCTTGTCAGACTTGTGTAATTCGAATTCATCTTCATAACATGCCATCCAGGAGATCACCGCATATACTGCTTTCTTTTTGGATAGCTTAGGAAGTGTGACTTCATCTCCCCAGGAGTTGCCTTTGGTGATGGAACTATCAGTACTGGCCTCGCTCCTAGGAGGGCTCTAGTTGCTGTCCTTTCATTTCTGGAATCAGGTAACTGCATTGGTTTGACTGGTGTTCAACATGCAATCAGGGCTGGCCCTGAATATCGAATTTCATGTGATGAGGGTTGGAGAGTGTTGGCTTGCTGCTGAGGAGTACATGTTGCTATTGGATTCTAAGCTGTAGGATGCTGAGGAGGTGTAGTTGGTTCAGATTTCTGATGCTTTAGTGTCTGGTATGATCTGTATATCATGGTTTTCAGAAGTAGGATCTTGGAGGATTATATCATAAATTGAGGGCTCATCTTCATAAATCCTCGATAGGTAGTCTACTAAGAAATTCTTTACTTCAGGCATATATTGGATAGAAAAATCGAAGCAGCTAAGGTGCATTAACCATCTTTGCTGCTGGTCACTTAAATTCTTTTGGGTCATTAGTTTAGTTAGACTCTCATGATCAGTAACTATAGTGAATTTGGTGTTTGACAACAGGTGTACAAAGGCTTCCACAGCCTCAATGATTGCAAGAGCCTCCTATTGATGTGTGGGATAATTGCTTTAAGAGGGTATCAATTTCTGGCTATGGAATGCTGCCAGTCTAGCTTCTTCCCTAGTTGCTCCTTGTCCTACCCATGCACCTGTTCTGATAGGGGATGCATTGGTAAACAGCTATATCATATCTGGTTTGGAATAATTTATCAGTCGCAAGACTTAGTTTTCTTCTGCAGCCCTTTTAACTGCCTGGAATGTAGCTTCCTATAGGTCATTTCAAAGCCATTCCACATTGCCAGTAAGTGCTATAAGTGGGGCAGTAATGGTAGCAATGTGGGGTAGGAACTATGAGATATAATTAACCATCCCATTAAATCACTGAAGTTCCTTCTTATTCTTTGACCTGGTACAGTACCTAACAGTACTTATTTTTTCCAGTGCTGGGTGTATGCCATTATCTTTGATTATATGGCCCAATATATCTAGTTCTTTTGCAAAGAAAATACTTTTTTTCAGGTTTGCATATAGCTTTACTTGCTCTAGCCTCCTGCAGACTGTTTTGATGTATTCCACATAGTCCTGGTATGTATTGCTAAATATAAGGATATTATCAATGTAAATCCAAACAAAAATGCCTAGTTTATCTGAAAGAGTATCTTCCATAACTCTCATAAACGTGGCTGAGGCATTTGTATCTCCTTGCAGTATTACTCTCTATACAAATGCTCCAAAGGTCATCTTGATAGTGTTGTATTTTTCATCATCTGAGTGAACTCTGGTCTGAAAATAGACATCGCTGAGGTCTATTTTGCTTCTATATTTTGCTCTTCCAACAGCATTAATTATTACCTGCTGGTTGGGTATCAGTAAGTGTTCCTTAATTATGTTTAGATTCCTTTACCACAGATCTGCTAGTAGTCTTATGCTACCATGTGGTTTGCCTTGCACAAACATGCTTGATCCACCAGGTGCTTCTGCTTTGTAAATAACTCCTGCTTTTTGTTGCTTCTCAATCCATGCTTTGAATGGTGGTAGGAGTTTTTCCAGTGTCTTGTAGTTTGGCATTTTTGAGTAAAGGTTGGGATCCTTTAGGTAGATCTGGTATTCTATATTCCTTCTTGGTGGCATGGTGGTAGGTACTTCTTTGACAAATACTTTAGGGAACATCGTCAGGAAATTTGTTGCCTTTTCTGCTTTTGCCATCGTAGATCTGGGCTGACTAGACTGTCCATTACAGTTTACTCTCACTTTGTAGTCAGGGAAGTATAAGCTGTTTTTCCGGCAGTCTATCATAGCTCCGAGTCTGACAAGGTCATCCATACTCAGTAGGACATCATAGTCTGATACTGGGGTGACTATCATCTTGATTCTCGGTATCTTCATCTTCCCTATCTGAATATCGACAGTACTGTTATAATTGCTGCTTGATCTTGACCCCTTGACTGCCATTTTTGGAGTGATAGGACACTTTTGAGGCTAGTAAGGGATGTTGTGTGTGGTGACAAATTGGTTGCTTATCAAGCTTCCACTCAGGCTGATGGTTCCTGTATCTGCTAGCACTCTTGCTTGTTTGCCATTCACTAGCATGTTGAATTCAAGAGCTTGGAACAGTGTGCCATAGTCATTCAGTATCCCAACAGTAGTCTTGTATGTCCTTATAGTGTCTTGTCCATCTATCTCTTGTGTTGAGTTGCTCTCTAACTCATATTCCTCATCACTGCTGTCAGTATCGTCCTCTGTGATCCTGACATAGTTGGTTTTAACTTCTTTCTTAGGGCATTTATTTGCTATATGTCCACCTTCTCTACAGTAGAAGCAGGCCCCTTCCTTTTTCTGTCGATCCATTTCCTTCTTGCTGGGTTTCTTGTTCTTCACATAGGTTGTCTTCTTTGCGGGTACCTTGCCTTTTCCTGCTACTTTGCTGCTTGATGCTTGTGCAGGTTGATAGTCTTTCTTTAGTTTATTTGACTTATCAGTAGAGGGGCTGCCATTGCTGCCATAGCCTTCAGTCTTGTACATAGTTACATCATACCTTTCCACAATTTGCACTATTTGGGTCCAGGTATCTGTTTCCCAGATCTGTAGTTCTACATTTTTTCTGAGGTATGAATCTATTGTATTTAGGAACTGCTGCCTTTGTGTGTAGTCTGAGATGGATTCTCTTAGAAGGGTAGCTCTTAAGTCTTCTAGTTCTCCAGTAATCTTCGATATCCTAGCTGGTTTTCCTCCTGCAGTTTGCAATACCTTCAGCTATTGATGGTATAGGTCATCTATATTTGTAGATGCTTCAAAGAGTTGCTTGAATTGGTTTCGAAAGGTCTCAAGGTTGGGTATGTCATCATACTCATCAAGTAGTATCATGTATGTATTGTGTACTTGCTTCTCAGTATAGGTTCCATAGTAATCAATCACATCCTCTGTATCATTATTGATGCCATGCTTTGAGAGGTACTTCTTTACTTCTCTCAGCTATTTCTTGAGTCTGTTGGGTTTTAGGTCATCTCCTTCTTCACTGAACTTCGATGGTTGGGGGAATTTGATCTTTGGCCTTTGTGCTCCATCATCAGCAGGTCTTTGTACTGTGTTGCCCATTCTTGCTCCTCCTAGTAGTATCGCTGGGTCATTCAGGGGTCTTGAGCCTTCTGGTTACTTGCCCTTGCCTTAGGGTGTTTCGGGTTTGGCTGGTTTGGCTGGAGATTCTGGGAATGCTCTTGGAGGTAGAGTTTACTCTCTGGATGCTAACTGACTTGCCGTCTGTGATTGGACTCTGCTTCCAAAGACTGCTCCAAAAAGGCTTCTAGATCTGTATCTTGTTTCTAGGCTGGGACCTGTTGCTGCTTGCTGGAGGATCTGTTCTACAGTTAGGTCCTCCTCTGGGTCAGAGTCAAGGTCTTCTAGTTATAAGGTGCTTCCAGCTTGTACTGAAGCTTCAGTTTCTGATTCTGAGTTGCTGTCAGTTGCTAAGGCATTCTGAGGGAACCCTAGCCTGTGTAGTGGTCTGGATATCCTTCTGGACCGGGTCCTTCGATCACCACTTTGTTCTGAAATTGTGAATGTAGTACCTGAGCCAGGAGTGTCTTTTCCTGCTACTCCTGCTTCTAACTAATTATCAAGATACAGGAAGGGTGATCAATCCTACCTGGAGTTCTCATCCTGAGACCCTGTAAGTGCCTGTAGAGGGTTAACTTACCTGCTGAGGCAAAAAGAATTTAACAGGTGATCACCTGTATGAACTAATATAATAGAGATCGGTGGTAGGCTGTAATGACCCACCAGAAGGTGTCTTACAGTAAACTATTCCTACACCCATACTGGAGACTTGGAGGTCAATGGGTGAGGATAGTTTGGTTAACTATAGTAGATAACTACACATGTTATAAGACTATAGTATATAAGGTGGGCTCAGGAAAGTCTCATGTAATGAGGCCTAAGTTACCCTGACATGAGGTCCAGGTTACCCTGTCATAAGGTCCAAGTTACCCTGACATGGCACTCAAGTTACCCTACCTAGCACATAGAGGTACTTACTTGGGGTAGGGGGTGATTCTATAAGGATTGGTCACTCAGGTAAAATCCAAAGAGTACAAACCTGGTAGCCTTTGGGGGGCTATGGGAGGAGCTACAGGGCTCCGAATGCCCCAAGATTTTACAGAGACATTCCTAACACCCCCCTGTAGCTCCAGTGTAAGGACCGCATATTATGGGCTTACGGTTATTGAGTTGCTCCCTTCCTAACAAAAGGAACTGAGTGGAGGCACTCTTGTAACACTGTATAGGTTGTCACCATCCAACCGACCGGATACTGTCTGTGGAATATATGAGAGGGCATAGGGTGTGCTCCAGAGTAAGGGCTATCTTCTGGTACTAAATATGAGTAAAACGGAGAAGAACTGAAGGGGTTACTCAGGTAATACCGGAAGGATACTCCAGAGCCTCCCAGGTAGTCCCAGGGCGGCCCAGAAGATGTTGAAGCATCTCTGGGCAGGTGAATCGCACATAGACACAACTCGTGCCCAATCACTGTAAGACTATTGGGGTTGTTTGAGAACTCTAAAAGCATGATTCTTATCATGGTAGGGGTATTTTCAGGGAGTTGACTGTAGGTAGCACCCACTAGGCAAATCACCAAAGTACTCCATTGGGGTAGTCGAGTAGACTTTCCTATCAGGCAATGACCTGACTAGGATGAAGTAGAATGTTCAGCTCGATCATGAGAGCTGTGTCTACTAAAGGCTTGCATAGATGAAATGGATATGGGTATGAGAGTTCATAAGTGGTATATCTCCTCAGTTGCATGATAGTTCACCACTAGCATGTCAATGATATGAAGAGTTTTTCTCCTGTGGTCGCATTAGAGATGTAGTGCTTGAAATACTTAATGTTAGAAGGAGATTTAGCCAGAGCGACCAACATCCACAGAGGAATAAGGACCTTAGTAGTATATGTTGGTCAGCCCAGGGGAGATGGGTGTGCTCATAATTAAGTTAGAGTAGTGATGGGTAGGAACTGGCAGTATATGATATTCTAATTAAACTATATACGAGTCCTACTCTACTCTGGCAATCAACTACCTCTCGAGAAACTTACTGAGTAAAGCTACAGCTTAATGATGTTAAGTTTTACTGTTTTGATTCTTCCTTACTCTACTATTGATTATCACTTTTGATCTTTCAGTCACTTCAGTGCAGTGATGAACTTGGGACCCATCTTCTCTTAGGGCACCTCCATTACATAGGCCAGCTAGCATTCGATTCCTAAAGGAGACTAGAGAGGTAAAGACAAGAAGGTCTTAGAAGAAGTGAAGGGAAAGGGAGCAAGAGAATCGTCATTCAACCAAGTATATTTCTTATCTAGGTTCTGTCTGAAGTCTGGCATTTCCTGCTAGTCAGGAAATCTATCTTAAATACATGATTTCCTCCACCCAAGGTAGAGGTTCCTGAAAACCCACAATCACTATCATTACTGGTAAGTGCACACTACTGGAATCTTGTGATCCTACCAGAATCCTGAAAGCCTAAGGCAATCCTTCACCCAAGCCTTATCTCTACTGCTGGTATACATGACCATTCCTTCCCTTGGAATCCCTAGGGCAAAACCTTGCTGGTACAAAAACATAACTAATACAAAACATACAAGTTACCAGAATTCTAATGATACCGGTAGTAAAACAATTATTCAATCAACATGAGCAAGAACAAACGAAATAACATAACAAAGGAAAATACAAGTGTAACCAGTATACAGTTGTCAGAACATGTATACATGTTACAGGTAGTAACTAGTAAATAGGAGAAATATAGAAGTATCTTTTGTTCTGTACAAATCAATACTGTAACATATATTTTCCAATCTCATGCTGAGACTATTTATATGTCTTCACCCAATAATCAATATATTGTGGTAGTAACTGCCAAATACCCATATATAGGATAAAAGTAAGAAAAACCTGTACCTTAACAGCTGAGGTATTATACTATCTGTATTTATTTAGACTGGATGCTCCTTTACTTTGAATATATATATTTGTATTTTATGTAAGGATTCCTAGCTCTTCCTCACTAAAAAAAACAATTCAAAGTAGTCTAATAACCTATAACTATTTGCTAAAAAGGTATCAGAAAGGTTTAAGACCTACTCATATAGTAGGATCTCATGCTTAAAGAATCTAAACTCTGAGAGTTGAGGTAAAATTTCTGGATCTATATACAAGATTTCACCTAAACAACCTTATAGCCTTTGAGCCTCCTCATTCATACCTTCTTCTCCCTTATTGTCACCATCTTTAGTATCACTATTGTTACCACACCTGCCTCCTATTTTGGAGTTCTTAACTATTTTCTCCTCATGATCTCCTTCAGTCTTAGCATGATAATCCTAATCAAAGATAACTAACTCCTCCACCCTACTATCATTGTCACCATCATTGCTACCATTTGTGACAGCAAGATTGTATATTTCTGTCAGCTCAAATAAGATTATTGTATCACTTATAGTAAACTGAATAGATTTTTAGTCTGCAGGAATATAGTGATAATTGGTAACTTGAAAGGTATTTTCAAACTCCATAATTCTTCTGATATTATTCAGTATATTTGCTTTACAGTATTATTCTATAGCTGATAACTTATCTCAAAATCAAGTAGCAAAGATATCTTAAGTGTGGCAATAGAGTCAAATCCTTTTCAAGTACAAATAGTATATTTATCCCATTTATCCCCAGTGAGGTAAGGTTGATAGTGATCTTGATACTAGCCTGATGATAAAAAGTTGCAAAATCTGCAGCCAGATTAAAGGATCTCTAGCAGCCCTGTAATCTCCAGATTCTGAGTCACAGGCTTCTGAGAAGGATTAGCATTTCTCAACATAATATAACATTGATCCACTGATCATGTTAGATCTTGTTAATTAGTATTCACAATTCTGTTAACATGTTAAACTAAACATATTGTGAGCTGATGATCTGATAGTGAATTTCAAGAGTTTTTATAGGTAATTCAAGAAGGAAGGAATAAAATAACTAAGCAGATTAACTCTTATCTACCAGTATTCTATCCAAACTAACCTTCCAAGCCCTCTTCCTGTTTTTGCTTGGCCAGATTGTGGAGTATAGGTAATAGTGAATATACTATACCAATAGATAATACTTGAATATATAATTGCCATTGAGATCGTGGTACCATTCTAGAGTTGTTGCCAACTACTCTATACTACACTTTCAAACCCCTTACCTCATACCTTCCACCCTGACTTCTTCAACTATATACCAGACTACTTGCATAATACAGTATTCTACAGTAAAGTGAGACCACAGTATAGTGAGAATGGGTATACAAAAAATCTTTGTCCTATACAATTAGTATGAGTCTTCTCATATAATAGTATTCTTGCTTTCTTATAGATTACTATATCATAGACTGTAAATCCCCAATCTACTAAGCTACCATCAAAACTACAATAAAGTACAAGACTATTCTTTCTTTCTTCCTTTCTTCCTTCCTCCAATACTAGTACTGTACTATAGCAGAGTGCAGTAAAATAAAAGAAATTAAAAAAGATATGGAGAAAGCTATGTTTTCAGAGATCATTGTACAGTGATCTGCAGAGTAAGGATAGACAGATGCAGGCAGGCAGTTATTGGAACTTTATGATATTAGCTATTATAGTACTAGTATTCCACAGTAAAGCAAGTCCACCTCATTCTCACCTACTGGTGGGTTAGGATTTGTGAGTCTAGACAGGGGGTTTACCCAATCAATACTCTTATTGCTTTTCTCATAATGGCTTTAAGTCTTTAACTTTTGCACCCTTGGAAGGTTCATTATTTTCAATGCCCCTTGAGTCTACTCTCCTTTATTTACCTATTGATATGGCACTCATAGACTCCTCTTTGACTATGCCTCTTCCAGTTCCCTCAATTTGCCTTTTGCCTTTCATTCTTTGACATCAGCCTCAGTTTTTCAGCTAGGATATACTTAGTTGTATAGAGAGCACCCTCCTCTTTAGAGTAACTATTTAGATACACACATGATTTTGAACTCCTGACTGCTCTTTCCTCAAGTACAACTAGCTGATCATTTATCTCAGAAGACAAACCTCATAGAATACTACATTTTGGCCCTCCATGACCTCAAAGTCCTGGCTTACCATTGAGGGCCTGCTAGGTATTTACTACTATGGAATCTCTGGCCTCTCAGGTAAAAATATGAGAAGGAGGTATCTTGTTGACTCCTAAAATAACCTATACACCCAACTTGAACTTGTCTTTCAGCAAAATTGTCCTAGTGTAGTTATATAGTATAAGCCTTAATATGACATTTGGTACCCTCTACTAAAAGTCCTGGGTCCACCCAGGTAAGCTTGATATTAAGTCCTAGGATTATCAGCCACAGTATCTCAGCAAAGTCTCACTTTAGTGAATACCTATTGATTGTGGCTGGTTGGTAACTATTATGGGAGGGGGAACAGTTTTGGACCCCTGGTAGTTTTTCTGGGAAGGAGTCATTCAGGTAGAAGCTATTACTTAAACATGCTGATACTAAGGTAATTTATTTTCATTCACTATTTATGATATAGATTTATGATAATATACTACTCTGCAAGATACTTGGTATATAGATCGATCATAAAACTTTCTAAAAGTGGACTTACTTTGGTTCTCTGAGGCATTCGATTGCTCCTCTAAGAGTCTTTCTAACTTGGGTTGGATGGATGTATGATGTTTTCAGGGTCCTGAGATTACTGTAGAGTTGGTTTTCTTTTATGCAGGAGGGCTGTGAGGGGCTTTAGGTCTTAATAATTATTTTATTTTATGGTTGTCAACACATAAGGTAGATTTCTTTAAAGGGACCTTGGCTGAGGAATGTTTCTCATACTGGATATTAGATACCTTTTGTTAGGTGAAATGGAACTTACCTCCCAGGCACTAGTAGTTGTAATAAATAAGGTTTAAGTAAGCTTACAGGTATACTCAAAAAATGGCCATACAAAAAGTTTCTATCCTACATAACTAGTATAGATGTTTTCATATCACTGTGTTCTTACTTAAATCTTATTTTATTATTATATCAACAACACTAGTAAAATACTGGAGATAAGCCCTATTTTATGAACCCAATCATATCTATGTAACAGCATGAGAAATATCCCCCAGCTAAAGTCCTCTTAAAGAAATCCATCCCACAAGCCACCTACCACAAATCAACTATTAAGGCCTGAAGCCTCTCACAACCCTCCATTCATAAAAGAAACCCTCCCCAAAACACTCTCTAAGACCAAAAAACTTTCACACCCTACCCTAGTAAAGAGGCAAGGCTCCATAACCTTATTGTGACAGGAATCAAAGCTAAAAACCAAGAAACCCTATGCCAATTCACATTAAGTCACTGTACTCCTAAGTCATTATGGCAAGGGCTATGTCATAATGTCAACAACTGGCCAGTTGGCAAGTAAAAAAATAGGCAAACAAGCTGTCATCATAGTTATTGGAATATAGTATATATGTCTACTAAATCAAGGAACAAAAGAGGAGAAACAACTGCTGAGTTAGTATAACTATACCCAAGGTAACTAAATAAAGCAGAAGAGAAATCTAAAGGTGAGTAGAGAATTTTGGGGCTTTATGGTACCCCTGCCCCAAATGCTTCACCTGGGAGGCCATGGCTTCTGACATCCAGCAAAGCCAAGACTTGTGGTGCCCACATCTAGGGAGGCCCTAGGTATCAAGCAATATGGGAAAACATAGGGTGCCTGAGAAGGAAAGTAAAAAATATCTTCCAGGACTTAAGGTATTAAAGTGCAGTCATAGTTATAGGTCCCAGAAGCTAAAGAATGATAAAGCTAAATGAAAAGCTATTGGAATCATGTTTATGTCTGTACTAGTCAGTATCAATACAGAAGGTATAGACTCAAGGCCCAAGAACCTCCTCAAAATGCAAATTGTAGTCCCAGTCATCTGCTTAAATGAAGAAATAAATGTGATTCCAGGTAGTGGTGGCCCAATAATAGGGCAAATGGTAGCTGTATAGGCCAACAAAGAAGGGTTCCCAAAGGGCATTGAAACAATGAACCACCCAAGGACAAAATAAAGACCTTAAAGCTATCGTGAGAAAGCAATGAAGGGCATTGATTGGGTGATCCCCCCTGCCAGATCAACAAACCCTAACCCACCAAGAGGTGAGAAAGGTGTGTTCTCGCTTTGCCGTGGATTACTGTATGGTGCCAGGAGCTATGGAGGGGAAGTGTGTAACCCCCCTCCCACTTCGATTTTTTCGATTGGCTGAGCCGTCAACTAGAGGTTCTGAAGTTTGTAACCCCTTGCCACACAGTGGCTTGCGTGCAATTATTGAATCTATGGTGGTTCTAAACTTCAAAATCCTTTAGTTGACTGCTCCCAGCCAATCGAAAAAAATCGAAGTGGGAGGGTTACACGCATCCCCCCTATCGCTTCTTGCACTACCGAGAGGTCGGTGGTTAAGGTGGATGGTGGATCAGGGATTGGACGGCTTGGCGACAAGAGCCTCATTACTTCTTTTGACGTTGCTGGTTGTTGGGAACCCCGCGTCGGTATGATGTACTAAAGAGCTTACGGTGGATTGTGGTGACTTGACGAACGGCTTTTTTTTTTTGGTAATTGGAGGATTACGGGTTTGTTTGCTACGGTAGGTAATTGACTTGGGATACTTGTGTGGGATTGTGAGGAATCGGAAGACGGAAAAACAGTTGCTGATACGGGGCGGGAGTGGGGTTTAGAGTACCGGTATCGGTGGTGGATTGAGGGGTCTACGGTTACGAGATAGACGGGTCTGGGGCTCTGCTCTGACGATAGCTTGAACCTCTCCACCATCATCAACAACAACCATTGCGGAGCATTTCCACCACATCACAGCTTCCAGCATTCTTCATCAAACATTCATCCCCCCATAGGCAAACTCTCCCCCCCTCATCACACTGCCAAAATGACCACCACCACCACCACCACCACCGACCAATACATCGACTACCCAACCCTCCTCTCCCCCACCTTCTCCCCAAGCACCTTCACCCGCACCCTAATAACCCAAACTAACCACCCTCACGAACCCCTCGACCTAACAACCCCGCTCTCACGCGTCCTCTTCGACCTCCAAGAAATCGACACAACCCTTCACACCCTAACCACCACCTCCTCCGCCCTCCTCCTCCAGCACACCTCCAGCACAACACGAGCCTCAACCACCCTCCTCTCAAGCATAACCTCCCAAACCGCAACCCTAAACACCGCCTATGCACGTCTCCACCGCGAAGTGATTGAGCGCAGCGAAAGAGCAGAAGACCTCCTACTCGTGGTCCAGAATTTACACTCCACAACAGCCCTACTCCGCGAGGCGTGCAGGGGCGTGGTGCTGGGAAGGCAGGTGGAACGGCAAGTACTAGATTTCGAAACCGGGGATTGGAGCGCGATGGTGCGGTGCTGCTTCAGCCTTTTGGAGCTCGGACGATTGCTAGAGGCGCAGCCGGAATCGGTAGACCTGCTCCGTGCGCTGCGGGAGAGGGTCTACGCGCCCACGCGCTCGTCGATAATTTCGAGAGCGAGAGAGATAATCTCCACCTTCTCCCTTCTGTCGTCTATCCCCGATGCGGCTGGCGCTGGAGTTGCAGCACAAGCGGCGAGACCGCCAACGCCTACCGCCCGCCAGAAACTCTCTACAACACTGCAGTCCCTCTCCTTGCTCTCGTCCCCGGACCTCCTCGCTGCGCTACGCACACTTTTGCAAACGCATATCGCGGCTAGCACTTCCCTTCTCACCCGCGCACTCACCTCGTTGACAACGCTGGATAGAGCCCTGGCAGAAGTATCCCTCCGCTGCCAGTCCATAGCCGCGGTAGAAGGGTACCTGGACGGCGTAGGTCTTTCGCAAAGCGTGCTCGCAGAGCTAGATATGCGCCGCTTGACGACGGGCTTTTGGCGGGGCGTCGCGGCGGGGTGGGAGCCGAGGGTTCGTGACGTGATGGTGAGGGGTGGAGCCAGTGCCAGGATTTTGAGGGCAGGGAAGGAGAAAGTACGGGAAGGGGTTAGGACTTGTGTGATTAGGGGGATGGGTGGGAGGGGTGATGCCGAAGTGGGTGAGGCAGGATTGGAACTTGCCGTTATGGTTGGTGCGTTGGGAAGTTTGGGACGGTAGTGCATTGGTCATGTTTCATCACTCGTGAAATTGAAATTGGCAAATTGGAATTTTTGTATATATCATACCTAGCCAAGTCAAGTAATACCACCTTTTGACAGAACCACCCCCGTATCTCTGTCTGTCAGTCAAACGTGCAATTCTAAGATATCAAAAAAAAAAAAAAAAAAAGCAACCACAGCATCACAATTATCAAGAGAAGTGATGTAAAAATGAAAATATGAAAATCATACCCATCCCATGATATGGTATGGTATTCTAAACAACAATCCCCAACTCCCTCGGCTTAACACTCCCAACCAACAACTCCACACACTCAATCACGTTCTCCGGCTCCAGCAAGTGATAATTCGCCCCGGTAGGCTTCGACGACGGGCCAACGGTGACGGTAAATAGCCGTTCCTTGGGAATATTTGACTGCTGGAGTGCGCGGAACATATCTACCCCCCCAATTAGCCCTCCCTCCTCCCTCGCACAAAAGTGGATAAAAACATACCTTCATCAGTAGTATCATCCCCCGTACAAAACACCATCGCCGGTCTACCTCCTTTCCCACCCCCCTTAGCAACCAACTTCCTGGCAATCTCACCCTTATTAACAAATCTCGGACGAACCTCCAAGTTCGCTTTTCCCGTCATAACGTCAACGTCGTAGTTAAGCTTGCGCAGGATTGCTTTGAGTTCCCCCATGCAGAGCTTCGCCTGAACTTCGCCGAGGTTCTGATCTGAGCGACGGTAGTGCCAGGTTACGGCTACGTTTTTGGGTTCTACGAAGGAGCCTATCATTCTATTAGCACACCACTTCCACTATGCACCCAAAGGGTGGAGAGGTACCAGGCGTCCGCTCAGTATACCGATTAAATATCTCGATGCAAATCGGTTTCCAGGTCATGTCCATCGTCTCAGTGAGATTGATCCACTGCTCGCACCCCGGCTCGCGTATGAAGCAGCCGTGTTCAGCGCTGAGCCCCAGTTCTCCAATGTGTCCTAGCCATTTCTCCAAAAATGCTTGGTCCCGGCCGGATATGACCCAGACTTTGTTCCCCGCTTGCTGCGCTAGCTTCTTAATCCCGCGAACCGCCTTGTCCGAGGGCGTGGCCTGTTCGGGATCATTCACGATGGGCGTGAGTGTGCCGTCGTAATCGAACATGAAGATGCGCGCGCCGGCTTCACCAGTTTTCACCTGCTTTTCCGCATCATTGTAGGTTGTGAACAGCCTCTTGATGTCGAGAGCGGGGGTAAGTGGGTGATTCTGGTTGTAAGAGAGCTCCATCGTGAGACTTTTGAGAAAGGCACTGTTCCACGCTTGCACCGTGTTTGTCGTTACGTATTCGTAGAGTTTGCGTTGGAGTTTACTCTTCTCTGTGGGGGTTAGTATGAGGCAGGCTGCTATCGCGTCTGCCACGCCCCGCGTGTTGGTCGGGTTGACAGTTATGGCATCGGTTAGGCTCTCGGCTGTACCCGTAAACTCAGAAAGGATTACGGGTCCATGGGTCTCTTGCTGGCAAATGACGTACTCTAAGGACGTGGTGTTCATCCCATCCCGGACTGATGTGATTAATCCGATATCAGCGACGCGGAGCAGTGCAAAGTACTCGTCCGGCTCGAGGTACTGGGAATAATGGTGCACCGGGGAATAATGCAGAGACCCGTACTTTCCATTGATGTGGGAAACAAGTTCGGCAACTTGATGCTCAATGGTCGAGGATTGGGAAAGCGACGAGGGTGAAGTTACTTGTATTAATACAACCTGTAAAACAAAGTTAGATGCCATTTCCTAACAAACCTACCCATTGGAGCGAGTGAGGCCATACCTGACCAATGAATTCCGGATACCTCTCCAGGAACATTTCAAAAGCCCTCAGCTTCTGCACTACTCCACGAACACTATCGAGCCTATCCCTACCAACAATAATATGCATACCTTCATACGCCTTTCTGATAGTCTTCATCTTGCCTGAAACATTAGGGCCCTCTGCAGATTTGATGACCTTCTCAGCATCAATTCCAATCGGCAAGGCCTCGACTGCGCAATGCGCACCAAATGCATTGACCCCTGTAGCCCTCCCTTCTTTATTTGAACTCTCCGTCAAATTCAACAGCTTCTTGCAGCACATGATGAAATGAAGCTTATAAGTTTCCGACTGAAAAGCAACCATATTTGAAGCGAGCATTCCCGCGAGAATTGGCTTCCTTCTTGGGAGGACACGGAAAATCTCACTCGTCGGCCAAGGAGCGTGGACAAACAAACCGATGTAAACATCCTTACCAAGGCGCTGACGTAGAAGCTCCGGGAGAATGAGTAGGTGGTAGTCATGAATCCAGATAATGTCACCCTCTCTGTAAACCTTTACAATTGCATCCACGAAAGCATTGTTAAAATGACGGTAATCGTGCCACCAGGATCGCTCCTCCAAAGCAGCCTCCTCCTTCGACGAAACGTGTTGAGGAAGTATGTAGTGGAACAATGGCCAAATCACTGCATCAAAGTTAGTATCCATGTAATTTTCAAGGTTCGCCTAGTGATCAATACCTCTCTCAGCATAGTCTCTCCACCGATCAACCCCAGCAATGGGCAACCCCTTCTCATCGTCGCCCAACCAGACCGGCTTGATATCACCCCACCCATTCTCCTTGCCCTTTTCAGCGAGCGTCGTCTCGGCGGCTTCCCGGTCCTCCTTACTGATCCTGATCGTCTCGTCCTCCACCTTCTTCCCATACGTTCCCTTCATAGTCATTCTATCCCCACCATTATCAATTACAGGAACAGGCGGAGGAACATGATAACTCTTTGTTCTCTTCAATCCTCCGACCCCAACCATGCCCCCAGATCCCATGCCGCCGCCCATCACCGCAATCCTCTCCCCCTTGAGTTCCTGAACCTCTCCGGTCCAGCCGACGAGCACCCTCTCCCACCCGCCGTCGCCGAGCCTCTTGAGAGAGTCATAGAGCGCGGAAGAGCCTCTTCTATTGCCAACCTCCCACTCTCCCCCGTGACGATAGCCAAGGGTGTAAGGTAAGAAGCATGCAGCAGAGATAACGCGACCGGTGAGAGGAAGCCCCTGTGGAGCATCTGCAGGTGTGAATGTCTTCGCAATCTGTGTCTCGTTCGCGAGCGGCGATGGCTTATGTGGTTTGTTTGAAGTGAAGGAGGAAATTCGCTGCATTAGCAGAGCCTCTAGAGGCGGTGCACTGGCAGAGCTAGCCTCCGTCATATTATTTGATATATTATTTGAACGAAGGTATGTGTTGAAGAGAAGAAACGAGGGTGGAAAAAGGGGAAATGGGGGGAAAGAAAGTGAAGGAAGGAGGGAAGAAAGAAAGAAGGAGGGGCAGAAGTTACATCATTTTCTCAGGGGGGGAAACCAAGCCCCACTCTAACAGCCCCCTCCTCCCTATCTCTCTCTTACACTTCCAGTCACTCATTGGATTAGGATTCCTCCCCATAAATCTCTTCTCTGGCAAGTTTACTTACAGTAATCCACGGCAAAGTGAGCCCACGGCATAGCGAGAATGCTCATACAAATAATCCCTGCCCTATACAATTAGTATGGGCCTTCTCGCTATGCCGTGGATTACTGTAATTAATTCACAACAAACTCTCACTTTCTTCACCTTGGCCTGTTGTTGTGATTACTATTCAGCACTCGTGAGATCAACTTGCGGCCTGTTTGGTTGTCAAGATATTTGAGATTTCGAATACCGGTATTTGGCGTGCCCGAATATCCGATTTTAACCACAGGAGGTAAAATTCACAGAGATTTTGGTGCAAGGACAAGAAATATAGACAGTATACTCGAGTACCAAAAAAAAAAATAATAACAAAATAAGTAGTTCCCATGTCTTGGTACTCAGAAATACCCTGTACTTTTTTCGTTTATCCACATTTCCAAGTAACCAATCATATCATAATATCTTTCTCTTCTTCAATCTCTCGATTTTGGTTCAGCAATCCACGGATTCCCAATCTCATGGATTTCAATTTCCGGAACCCCAAATAGGCCCTTATTAAAACATGTCAAGTCACTCCACTACAACTTACAGGTAGCCATCACCCGTCATCCCTGCAACGATCCGCTCCAATCAGAGCACCAACTTGAACTATCAAAACTTCAATTCTCCCGCGAAAAGCGGGAAAACGTAGTGGGAATAAATAAAAGGCCCCGCTACATAATTTCATCCGAGTAATTGAATTGTTTTGCAAATGGGCGGTGGGAATCAATCCTAGCTTACATGCTTACTCGTGTAAAAACTCGACCTTACCTTTCTCATCTGCCCCTTCCCGCAAGTGATAAAAAACCCTTCTCGCGAACCTGATAGAACAGAAAAAAGAAAATAAGAAAGAGAAAATAAACATTTGTGGTATGGTAAGAAGAATCACGGAAATACAAAAAGAGGATCATGGATCCATTGGTATAATGAACCAAGAAAAACATATGTAAAACATAAACATCACTCCCATAGAAAAAGCCAAAGCCCAAGGCCTCCCTCATTCGTATATTTTGAGGCATTACATTCAATATTCCCTTTACCGCATAATCTCCTGATAAATAAGCACTACAGAGGGGAAAAGGTTAGTTTCAACATAGTCTTAAAGGGTACTAAGGAAATAAAGCTTACTCTTCAACTGTTCTTTGCTCAATTCATCCTTTCTTCTATCAAAGTCGAAGAACTCATCTGGAATTGTTGGTGCGGTCGGCTCATCCTCAGGGTCGTGATAAGGTTCAAGGTACGGGTGCTTCAAAGCATCCTCAACAGTAATCCTCTTGGCAGGATTAAACGCCAATAGCTTCTCTAAAAGATCAAGTGCCGAGGCGGACGTTTTGGGGAACATGGCGGAGAACGGAATTCTTTTCTTGAATGGAAGCGAGCGAATGTATTCACGCGCACGGCGAGACTTGATTCCGTAGTAATCCTCCATGGTAGGTGTTCCAAGAACATCCAAAATCAAAGTGAGTTGATGATGATCTACAAAACCAGTGTTAAAATGAGCGTCCTTGCAAATGGGATAAGGTGCCACGTACAATCCTTTCCTGGGAAGAGAGGTTTTCCGCTCAGCATTTCTGCCAAAATACAACCCACACTCCAAACATCAATAGCCTTGGTGTATTCCTTGAAGGTTAACATGATCTCTGGAGCTCTGTACCATCTCGTAGCAACGTATTCGGTCATAAAACCAGAGTTGTCTTCAGTGCTGGCAGCGGATCGAGCAAGTCCAAAATCGCAAACCTTCAAATCACAGTTGGCGTTAAGCAGTAAATTCGAGGGTTTAAGATCTCTGTGCAAAACATTGGCCGAATGCATAGCTTTCAATGCACGCAGGGTCTGGTAAATGAAGTATTGGCAGTGATCGTCCGAAAGATCTTGCGTACGAATCACACGATGCATATCAGTCTCCATAAGCTCCTATTTCCCGGCACCGGTCAGTAAAGGTAAGCTATTACCCATCGGTAATATGAATCACAAACCTGAATGAGATAGACTTCGGTGAAGGTCTCATAGTTCTTTGGCTTCTGAATATCCAGAATACTAATGATATTCTCATGATTGAAGTATCTCAACAACTTCATCTCACGAAGAGTTCTCAAACAGAACATACTGTGATCGAATGGAGTAATCTTCTTGATTGCAACCTTCTGGCCCGAGGGTTTGTGGAGTGCCGAACTAGTCAGGCAACCATTAGTATCTCCACCGGACCAAATGAAATATAAAAAACATACCACACTACTCCATAAGCCCCTTCGCCGACAACATCCTGGATTTCATACTGGTCGCTGACATTGAAGGAAATTTTCCTTGAAGAAGAATTATGTCTAGACATTTTCTCTCTGCTGTTCTTCGCAAATGCCGGTTCACGAAATTTTATAGCGGGAGGGTGTACTGAGAAAAAGCGAGAATAAAGTGAGAAATATCTCGGGGCCTTTTCGCTAAAAGGGAGATAGGTAGATATAAGGATGGAAAAATGGTTCCGGGGGCGGGCCTGGCGCTGGGAGTATCTGTAGCAGGATAGGACTTCTAATGCACAAGCACGGGTTCCAACATGTCAGCATCCAGGAATTACTATAAAGCATCATAGCAGGGGGTATTTATAGGTAAGAGGAAGAGCAAGGAGAAGGGACGTTGATGGTTTCGGGTATCAATACGAATTGCGGGTAAGAACAGATGAATGGATAGTAACTTACAAAAGGTGAAAGATGTCCCCGTCAAATAACGAGTGTTCTGGTTATAAAGTCAGAAACCAATAAAGGAACGGAAATCTCTCTAGGAGATAATGGACAAAGGAGGATAACGAGAGCGGAGTGGGGGAGATGAGGAAAGGGGGAAGGAAGGAAGTGAGGATAGAAGAGGGGAGGGAGGAGGAGGAAGCTATGGTAGGTGGGGGGTAAGAGCTCAGTTGAAGCGGATCCCAATAGTAGGCCCTGTTCATGGCGCAGACTGAGGGGCTTATGGTTTACCGAACGAGAGCTATCAAACCCCACAATTTCACAACATCTAAACAGGGGAGAGGGTTCAAAAGGCAGGGCATGGAGTGAATGAAAAGAAGAAAGAAAAATGAAATAACAAGATAAAAATTACAATCCGGTGATGAATAATGAAGGGATTTTCATCAAAATATGCGACGCATATGTGAAATAGATGGTAATAATAACGGAAGAAAGAGAAACAAACCTCGTATTGATGAAGATTAATGTGAATGGCTGTATTAGAGTGTTCGGTGTATTTTGCTAGACCGGAGGAAAGTAGTGTTAGGATAGCGGGGGTGTTGATACCTTTGCTTCCTTTGTTCTGTGGCCTGGTCTTCCTCCTTTGGAAATTGGATTTCTATCAGCTGTCCGCCTTTGTCACACTGAACCTTTACTTTGAGAATGATTCGTTCGGTAGAAAAGAGGAAGGAGGTGTCTATAGCTTGTTAGTCGCCGGAGAGGATGAATATGAGAGAGAAAACCGGTGAGGAAGCGACCCGAGTATGGAGGGATTAAGGGTATGAAAGATTGGGGAATTACTTAAAGCCTTCAGCCTCGTTGTTAGTCGTGAGGTTGTTTGTTGTTTCGCGTAGCTTCGTCCTCGTGGCTTCGTTGGCTGGCGTTGTCAAAAATTGACTCCGCCACTATTTAGTCTTACGGCGTACCTTCGCTAGCACCCGGTCAGTAAAATGCTTGATAAAACAATAAATAGACATCGGAAATTCCCCGTCAAATTTCAAAAAAAAAAAGAAAAGAAGAGAATTACCCACGTTCGAATGAAACCTCTGTATCGTGAAGGTAGTAGGAGAATGGTGGGTTGAGAAGAAGGAGGGGGATTTACTGTTTCCTTCCAGTGAGGGGTTACCGAACAGCGAAATTGGAAGGGACAACGAACGGCAGCGGGGAAAGGAAAAAGAAAATCGTCTCTGATTTCTCCGGCCCTGTTTCAGATAGGTCAACAATAACTAAACATTGCTGTGCTGTACCGTACTCTTACTCTACTCAATTCTTTAATATACTCAGTCGACCGGCGTCTACAATATCGTACCATACAGAATATACATCTCAGTTTCTATACGCGCCCCACAAACTTACGCTATTTTCAGTAATGAATGTGGCACGTGGCTAAGTACGCACCTTGCCCCTTCTGTTACCGTATTCCCTGGCAAAGATCTCGCTTTGCTAGCTTCGTTCCGATTCGGAACAATGTTATTCCAAGGCCTCACGTGACCCACGAGTGAGGGTTGATGATGGTTTCAGGCCGGCGGGGGGCTAATATATCTGAGGTCGGGATAATCCTGATTCAACTATATGAGACAGCAGAAGGCTGACCGACACAGCATAAAAGACTTTAAATTGTACTTAGATTGATATTTTTGCTCTCTCTGGAGGCATGATAGCAAATGCACTAATGGATAAAAGTGGAGGAGTAAAATGAGTACGGCTTACTGTAAGCTGAGCTCGAGCTCATTGAGACGTGCAAGTTGGGGATTCCCAATCGACCTGCTTCCGTGAACTAGGTTAGATTAACTTAGTGCAAAATTTCTCAGAGTGGCTTTCTTATGCAATGCGGGCCCCAAGATCGACCATACTCGATGGTTTATTTGCTATGCGGACAGTCCACAGCCCTAACCCTATCCTGCCGGGAGAAAAAAAGTGGAAATGAATGGGTGACAAGTGTAAAATGTATGCGAGAGGTTTTGGAAGAGGAGTGGAATCATGTTACTATTGCTGAAATAAATAAAGAGATACAGAGGCTTCCTACTGTTATGGAGCACTGCCTCAATGTCCATGGTGGGAATAACTATAATGGTTAATTTATGTTTTTTTACCTCTCCCTCTTGGCTTCGGAATACTGTAAAATGTCCATTTCTTTTCTTTCTCTCCTATTCTATTGAATCTTATATAAATTCTCCTATTTAGTAGCTTTAACCCAGTTCAAGAATTATATTTCTGGCATCAAAACTGAGTCTTCTGTGGTAGTTTTTTCTTGCTATGTTAGTGAGCATGATAGCGTAGTATTGTGTTGTGTGAGACATCCGAGGGTTAGGGTTGTGGACTGTCCGCATAACAAATCAACCAGCGAGTAATATATACCTTAGTAGGGGAATTGTACCCCATGTTAACGCATGGAAGCCCCACATAGACCAAGTTATGGCCAGAGAGCAATTCGGTTGGAAAAGAGGAAATAGCGTGTATCGGCGTTGAGCCGTACTTGTAGCTGTAATGGTAGCGCGTAAAAAAAAACAAAAGGTACAGTGCCATCTTTATGATAGCACAAACTCTACCATCACGAACCAAATCCCTGTGGATCCGCGTGAGAAGACACGTCTAGACTCTAGAAGCAGATCTGAAAACATCCGCTAAATCACTCTATAAAACCAATGTAACCCAACACTTCGCACAAGTGACGTTCAATGATATGAACCCCGCCATTACATGACGAACCCCCAACCTTCTAGAAGCCCAACAGGAACAGACAGGTAATGCCTCACAACCAGAGGCCAATTGGCGCCACGAAGGGTAAATAGATACGGTGAATAAATAAATAAAAACCAGATATTCACGCACCAATGTCGTGAAACATAAATGCGGACGGCCGAGTCGCAGGGATTTGTGCAAAACAGGTGCTGATAGGCAGTGGGGGGTTGGTGAACCCAGGGGAGCAAAAAGAATTTTTTCTTCTACCCCCATCCGGAGGCAATGGCAGGGATTGCTCTGGGTCTGTAGTGAGATCAGGGATTTCAGCCGCAGGTCACGTCGTCTCACTCGAATACAGAATGCGTTGATTGGAAATGTTTTCAAAAGAAAGAAAGAATGCATCTCTCTCTTTCCTTATAGAAGAAAGGATCTTGAGCTCTAGCTTGTATTTGGGCTGTGAGGGTAAACACCTCAGAACGTGGTAAGTCAGATATTATCCCTGACAAAGTAAAAACAAAATCAAGGTAAGATCGAACGAAAGCAACCGCACGAAGAAAAGAGGATGTTCAGAACATACATTGCATTTCGCATTCCACCCTCATATAGGGGTGCCATTTGACGTTTGCTACCGAATAAGATGTTTCTGGCATTCGCCTTATCTCGGGGAATAGACTCGATGCATTGATGAACTGTTAACAACGCATTGTGATTTTTATTTTTATTTTTATTTTTTAAAAAAAAGTCTCACTCCTACGTAATATGTGGGCAGTGTGGAACACTAAATATCGTCAGTCCCAGCCCTTGGAGGTAGGGACTAACTTTTTTGTGGTAGCTGTCCTCGAGAACTGGTTGAGCTGCAAACTGCACGACAAAATACAGCGCAAGCACAGATAACAGGGACAAGGGGCAGGGGAACGAGGTCCAGTCGAACTCGTGATATCTTGTACCACAATGTAATATGTGCTTGCCATGTTGCTCGTTCTTAGAAAATTGGTGGCGGCCACGAGTTCTGTTGTGGTGTTTGCGGGTAAAGGTTGTCCGGTATGGTATTGTGCGGTATGATGCGGTAGATTACCGTATCTCCACCATATGGCACAGCGGAAGTCCCGATATCCAATTTTGCAATCAGGGACCGATTCCCGAAAGCCCAATTGACCGTTGTATGATAATAATGTGTGATGTTAAATTTTGTTATAATATTTCGGCTAGGTTGTCTCGAGTGTTAATTGACTAGGTCAAGGTTGTATTATTATGGCTTTACCCAAGGAAACAACATTTCATATGATACCGGTATAAGTGCCTGAAGATATATGATATTTAAAAAAGGAATCTGAGGAATGGGAATTGTGATATTCATCGGCTAGGGCGGAAACGGGTAGGCATCGTCTGATTCCACCAACCAGGCGGCGGGTAGGATAAAGAAATCATACGGCTTCGTGAAGGTGAACAACTAGCGAGTCAGGTAGAATTTCAAAAGCGGGGGAAAAGAAACACGGCTGGGAGAGGCAGGGCGAAAGAGAGATGAGGCGGGAGAGGATGAAATGAGAAAATAATATTGGTACCGGTACTGAGAGAAAAAAGTCTCAGATAGGAGCGTTGTTACGTCATACAGGCACTTGCACCCAACAGAGTGGATTGTGAGATGTCCCGTGGTGTGGGTCAGAGGTGTTATGATTTTTTTCCTTCCTTCTCCCCTCACAATACCGGATTGATTTGCTTGGGGTTATTATTTCAAGAGACGGCGAATAGATGAACTGTGTTGTTAAACCGTCGACTTTAACTGGTGTTCCATAGATGCACTGTCATCAATTATAATAATTGGAATGGAAACGAGTGGATCATGGTGTTGAAGTAGATTAGAAAAAGATGCGAAGGGGGGGAGTACGAGTGAAAGGGGGAAACTGCAAGGCAGAAGTGGGGCGGGGACGTGGTTGTATGTCAGGGACGGGTGGTGGGTGAATGGCCGGAAGGTTGATACCAGAGAGAAATACAGGCAGACAGACAGGGCAGATAGCGGTATCATATCATAGACAGGGAGAGAGAGACATATTATCATACAGAGGTAGACTCGGACAGAGAAACATACACATTAAGGCGGAGAGACAATTCTTGGCATTATACGGTATAATGATGGTTTGTTTATTCTAAGCTCTTTACTCGAGCACGCCTCTGTGTTATTTCTCTTTGTAAATCGTCTGCACTTTCTGCCAGCTGTTCTTAAACTCAAGAAAATGTAAAATAAATACATGACATTGTATTGTATTATTCAAATATTTCAAATTGGGGGTATCAGTAGGCTTGGAAAATTCACCTGCCACAAGGCAAAACACACCAAAATTGGGGTTTTTTGAGTCTCCTGATCTCAACAGATTACCATGACATTAACTTCAAAATAGGCTTACAAGGTGCTGAGGCCTCTATATATTTTTCCCCTATTTTTACCTGCTATGTTTATAGGGTGAGGTGCATTCAAAGTCAGTGAGGTCTGTTGCAATGTATCTTTCACATACAAAATAGCCTAGCTTGGCAGCTACTTTCAAGTCAGGCACATCTCACACTTCACTACTCTGCAGAAGTAAGAGTGAAAGGTTCCAAATTCCGTATCTTGAGTTTTTATGTGCTAGGGAATTTATTATTATTTTTTTCTGCATTATTTCATAGAGGATAATTGGGTGGTGATGTCTTGAAAGATGCCGGTTTTGGTATGTTTTGCCCTGTGGCAGGTGAGTTTTCCAAGCCTACTGGTATCATAACAAGAGTGATGCCCGCACCATGATAAATCTGGCCGCTGCTGGCGCATGCATGGGTGGTTGCCCGCCCTTCTCTGCAGCTTTCTTTATTTATGTGTGCCCGCTAAAGAGCTTTCTATCATAGGAAAGATCCGTCGGTAGCTTGCCCAACCTCAATCTCTCCATTTGTGATAATTATATCAGAATGCGCAGGTAGAAACCACACACTTGTGCGCTTCACGCATATCATCGTTATCGAACATCCAAGAGAGAAAAAAATCTGTGGAAATAAATAATAGTAGCGGAGAAAAAAGAAAAGGAAAAAAGAAAAAAGAAAAAAGAAAAAAAAAAGGAATAATACCGGTATTATGAGAATCTGATGAAAGAAATAAGATAAAAAAAAAAAAAAAAAAAAAGAGTCCTTGCCATTAATCCTTCCCCGCCAAACCACCTACGATAAGGAAAAGAGAGAGGACAAAAAAAACAAAGTCAGAAAAGTCACTGAACACGGCTGCCCAAACGACGCCATTTAATGTGGTATAGTACCGGTACTTGTACCGTCACCACCATCCCATCGCCAACAGCACTGTACTCTACCGTTTTGCACCCCAATCTGCTCTGTCCCCCCCTCATCACCAATTTCTACCTCCATCGTTTGGCCTGACCTTGTCTTGTCTCGACGTTGAGCTGCAGAACTCGCTCGCCTCCTGCACACTGTTGTTGGACTAGCTCTGCAGTTCTTCACCCACACACACTTTTGATATTCTCCTTACTCGCTCCCTGTCTGGCCCCCACTAGAATATATATATATATATATATATTTCATACTACTCCCCTCCATATGTTGCCCTTCGATGACCCCGCATCGGTTCATAGAATTGGGGATACTTCTACCACCTTAGCCCACCAGCTGTCCGAGTTTCCCTCCTTACCAGCGACCAGTGAACAGAACGGAACAGATACAGACCCAGCAGAGATGGACCAACAACCGCCTATCTCACATCTACCCCCTGAGCTTCTGGTCCGAATTTTAACCTTTGTTGGTTTGGGTGGTGGCCCGTCCGCTCTGAGGTCATGTTTGTTGGTGTGTAGAGGTTTCTACGAGATCATTGAGGACCCTGCTCTCGACAGGTATTTACACACAATCTCCTTGTGAGCTTTAAGCTAGTTTAACTTGTCTTTAGGCATATCTATAAAGCTGCTGCCTTTTCACTTTTATCTTATGATCCGTTGCTTTTCCCTCCACCTTCTCTCTCGGGAACCCGCGTACCTCCCAGTCCGATCACACCTTCAACCCAGAAGCAGACCTACAAGGTTTTGGCTCGCAACTTATTCCTGTCTCGCCAGCCGTTCCCCCACAAGATACATCATAAATCTACTACATGTGTCCCAGAAATATGCCCAACAACCCTACACGGGCCTAACTACGTGAAGCGTGATGGGGGGATTGCTGATGATTTCCATACCACTACCTTGCCCGGAAATGAAATGATAGCGGCGGATGCGCTGCCACCTTTATCGGTGGATCCTGCAGGACGCAAAGTTGTGCGAATAATCGATTTCGTTCATTCGTGCACTGAGGCCTCCCGAACCTTCAACAACAATACTGCCTATGTTGGTGTTAAGACGTGCGGCTGGAGCGACTCTCTCCCTCCAGGAAGTGATACAACTGTTCGCCAAGGAGAGACTGCAAGCTGGATACTTTTTTCTGACGACCCGAGAAATTTTTCCGAGTGGCGCCGTCGTGATATGGTCACTGTTCAACGGGCAGCCATTGTTGGTGGGTCACCTCCGGATCACCCTGATGCTCTATCAACTCGCGAATTACAAGAGGACCGGAGAATGGAAGATGAGGAAGCGGAAAGCTCTAAATTATTGAGAGCGGTTGAAGCAAATGTGCCGTCAAGCCCGGTAGAACTGTCCCTGCGAGGGGTTTTTGAGAGTCCTTTCATTAGGCCCTCCGATCATGATAAATTTATTAATTGTCAGAGACGGGGCTCTCCGGAAAAGAGTATCTATGCGAGCATGTATAAAGAATTTGGGCCACAGAGTCCGAAAAAGAAACATGAGTCGAAAGACCAGAGGGGACAATATACTCCCCCCCAAGGACCATGGCTTACATCTGACATGATGCTCTGGGTCCTGGATAATGTAGCAGACGTGGGGCTTACTGGGTTTGGGAAAAGTCTTTTACATTCGGATGCAAACCTAAGATTAGTGCCAAGGCTTGTCAAAAAGCAGGTGGAAGTCGCGGCAGTGGAACGACTTGCGATCGTACCTTCGGACAAGGACGAGGTCGTCGTCAATATGAAGTGGGAAATGCCTAAGAGTATTAAGGATCTTAGCCTTAATCCTGCCGACGATCTTGATTCTGATGAAGGCTGGGATTATGGTGTGGGAGAGGTTAAAGTGTGTTGGGAATTTAGGAGTTGTGGAGCTTATCTTATTGTTAGTGATGACAACAGCGGATGCCACGCTTCGACTATTAGCTGTTTCGCCGGACGAGCACCCGAGGTTTCTAATTCGTCTGGGAAGCCTTCTCCGCCTACGCCTGTCTCAGATATTAAATGGCAACGTAGAATGGTTGTTAAACCTTCCGTTTCGGCTGCCGAATATTGGCTAGACAATGACGGCCTTGCAATCAATGCTTCTGTTTGTGCCTACTCTACACGACGCCACGTTATGCCAGCCACTAATTCTGGTCCCGAGAAACACCGTGCTGTAATGGAATTTCATCTCTTGAGCTTACAAACTGGTGATACGGTTAAGATACTTAATCTTGCAGAAGAAGAGCGCGATATCAATCGCCATTGTTACATGTGGTGCTCTTTTACTCTTGGCGACGGTGTTCTTGTTGCTAGTCTCGGTGGTCTTGGGAGCGCTACTGGTATTATAGATGAAGATGGTCACTGGGATCCTACAAGCCATAGAAGACAATATGGTTATGAAAATGTATTTGTCTGGGGTCTCGGCAGTGGGCCTGGTCCTGCTCCAGACCTCACTCCAGTTGCTGGACCTTTCCGCGGGGACATCAAAGGCGAAGTTCATATGACTAGACCTACATCACTTATTCCGGCTCCGCAAGGATGGGGCGACGTGGACAAATACCTAGTATTGTCCGGTTGCGGCCGTTACCTAGGCATAACAGCAGATTGGAAAACTGCTGTGTGGGATCTAGAAGAGAGATCCTTTGTTGGAGTTTGGCGTGCCAAAAATAGACGTAAGTTACCTATCTTTCTTTCAACTACATCCCCATTCCCAAGCTAACAAAACCAAGACATACTCGATGATTCAATTCTAGACCTCGCCGGCCGTAGTGAGTTGCCTGCCTGGAACGGTCTCTGGATTAAATGGCGCGACGTTACCTATCCAAACAACTCTTCCAATCCTATCCCTGTCGCATCCGGTATGGCGTACATCAATGCCCGCGAACTCCGCTGCGCCGTCGGCGGCGTAGAAAGAGGTGCAGAAAGTCAATGGATTGGTGAATCCGACTCTGTCTTTGAGGGCGACGATAGCAGCACTGATGAGGAGAGCGACGAGGAGAGCAACTACATCACTTTCGGTGAACCAATCGAATGGACCTGGTTGGGTGGCCCCCCCGCTCTGCAAGAGGACGGGGAGGCCAGCAGCAGCACCGAAGCCCCCGCCGAAGCACCTCTTGCCGAAGCACCCGAAGACCTCGTTGAAGCACTCGGAAGCGATGGTGGGGACGTCGGATACATGGGGTGGGCCCATTGACTAGCTGGCTGTGTCCTTGCGTACATTTGCCTTTCATTACTTTATGGCTTGGCTTGAGTGAGGCGTGAGGACACGGACAAGTTATTTATTTATTTACCCCATAGTTGTTGGAGGCGAATGGGATGGGATGAGATGCTGGTTGTGTTGCCCTTTTTCTTTTTATTAAAAATAAGAAAAAAAGAAACCAAAATGGTAAAACTTTTTAAACGGATGGGAGAAATGGGAGAATATATAGTATGTTAATTGGGTGGTTTGGAGTTTCCTTCTATATCTGTGTCTGTCTTAGCTACTTGGTTTGCTTTACGTTATATTCTTGACGTCGGTGCAATACTGGCTGGAGTCCTTTTTTTTTTTCTTCCTCCCCTTTCCTTCTTCTCTTCTTTTTGAATATAAAAAAGGAACAAACGAAAAAAAAAAAAAAAAAAAAAGGCATGTTTTTGTATGATAGGATATCATACAAGTAAAGTAAGGTAAAATAAAATAATTCAAAAAAACAATATACATCATCAATTATTCATGTGCGATCACTCGTGTTCTGATTTTTGACTTTTTGCAGCAACGCGCGATAACTTAGCTTACGGGAGAAATAATTGTGGACGGTAGAAATCGGTTCAATAGCAAGATTATCTGACACAAGGCAAAATAGAGAACGACAGGAAAGACAATGACCCAACTATTTATTATATCAAGGTATTCCGGGAATGCCAGGTACACCATCGGCTTTCCCGCAACAGAGCAGGAAACAAAGATGCGCGAAGAAATATATAGGAGAGATAAGGAGAGCAATTAATGATTACCCGTCTGGTGTGGAACAGATAAATTTCCTGAATGGGGGGGGGGGGCCTTTGAGGAATCCATATATCAACAGTTTTTGTTCATGGCGGGTATGATATGAGTGGTCGTTTGGTACTTAAGGAATGAATGATCCAGTCAAGGCTCTGCCGCTTCAAGTAAGTGATGGTTAGGATGTGTTTGAGCGCTGCGCTATCGGTGACGTTGAATTGGTAGAGAGTACTTGCTCGCAGGCGTATGAAGCGTCCAGCGTCAGCGCGAATTCGGGAATTTGGGGCCGGCCCGGGCGACGTGCGGTCATGATATTATGCCTTCCCTCCATCTCGAAGGAGAATAGCTCCTGCTTGGCCGGGTGAGTTTTTTTTTTTTTTTCTTTCTTTCTTTTTTCGCAATTGTAAAGAAGGGCTATGATATTCTGTAGCATGAGACGTTCATAATGGTTTAGTCACGGCAGGTAGTTTAGAAGCGGGGGATATTCCTGGGGATTATCGAGTGCTGCTGCTCGGTGGGTCGTATCATACTCTTGACTGTCTTGCACACTCTCTGTTTGTTTTCGGGGGTTTGGAAAGATGGGGAAGTTGTGTGAGGTGGGGTGGGATTTTTGATACTTGGTTAAGCCGGTCTTGGGAGTTGCTGGGTGGGTGGGTGGTTTGTGATATCGGGGGTACTATCTTTGAGAGAGAAAGAAGGAAGAAGGAAGGAATGGAATGGCTTGGGGGTAAGTACCTGTAGTATGCCCAGCACGAGATGGAAGATATGATACTGTATGAGATGCCTTCCTTTCATTTCGTTGTCTTGTGGCCATTCACGGAGTTATTCTGGAGAAGGAAATGTCTCCAAGCTCTTTACCGGATTGACTCTTCGGAAGTCACAAGAACCCAAACCCCTCTTGTAGACTGTGACTTTTGTTACACTCTCCCACACACTCGCCCATCCGCCATTCTTCTTTGGTGATCGCTTTTTCCCGTGCTATATATAAAAAGCCGTGAAGGTCGGGGGCAAACGAAGGGATATTGACATAACACTTCGCCAGGAGCGTCAATCATGCTTTTTTTTTTTTTGTTCCCCCTTCCCTGTATCACAATAGATAAGATGTGTATTCCACAATCTCGACTACTTCAGACATACTGTACTCTTATCCCCTTTTTGAAGAGTACAGTAGGGAACTCTAAACATTTCGTTACCAATAAAAATATTCTTTTTTTTATTATTTTTATTTTATTTTTTATATGCGTGCCCAAGAATCTCTACCGGAATATCAGAGACAAAAAGTGCTTGCTATTATATATCACGTACAGTACAGTAGAGTACAGTACAGTGCTGGGAATTTCTTGTATATCGTGCCGGATTGCATTTTTGTTTTTTTGTAGGTGGGTGGGTTGGCTATTACTTATTGTACGGGTGCTTTATTAAAGAGAGAGTGGCTTGATGAAGTGGTGGCCTTGAATTTCAATGCTTAACTCTTTGAGTATCGGGCATGTAGATATCACTGATCGTGGGGCACTCGTACAGTAATGTGAACAAAAATATTTTTGTATGATAGGATATGAGCGGGGAAGGGGGGTTGAGCTTTTCACTCATGTTTCATTACGGTGCTGTAGCTGCTTCTTCGTTCATCACTCGCAACATCTCACTTCTGTCGGAAGTTCAATTGACATATCATAGTCATCACTCGCTTGGAACAGCGAAATCACACTTCCTTGAGTAATAAGTTAAGCTTTCTATTTTAGGTAGAATTATCTCCGGGTTTAATCAAGTATGCTCGATTATTCCCCTCTCTCGCTTCACGTCCCGCGATTACTTTCTAGCTTCTAGCGCGTGCGGGGGCTGTTCCTTAATACCCGTCTAATACTATGCGTTGACCTCGAGCATTGTGCTTTTAATTTTTAAAGGTTACTCATCTTCCCCGAATTTAATAACCATAGTGCCTTCTGCTTCAAATCCCTATACTCACCAGAACACCGGGATACATACGCCCGCCAGTGCTGCTAAGCACACTACCGACCATCCAAGCTGATGGTGATGCACCCTGATAGTGATGCGAGATCGAATTGTTATCTAACTCAATAAGTAAAAGTGGTAACTCGCGTGAAGGAGAGAATATTATGACGGAGACACCGGAGTATCATATGGCCGCAAGAACTCAGAGGCGGGGGGTATCGTTTTAAGCTCTGCGGTTAAGGTTTTGTAAACTTGGCGGTTTGGCTCCTAAGTAAGGGGCTGCCACGAGTCCTAGAGATGCAGCCCCGCCCGCGAAATCCGGGCATGGTCTGGCTGCTGCGTTGCTTGTGGGTTACCGTACTAGATATGTTTGGTGGGGCTTCAGAAAGTATGTTACTAGTACCGGTACTCGAATGCTGGTAGAATTGCAGTTTAAACCCAGGTATTATGTAAGACCAAAATTAGACTATCCACACAGCGCCTGTGAATGGCAAAAGTGCCAATGGAGGGTAGAAATGTGGAATAAAGGTCCAGAACTCAGTCGCGGCCTGTAGTAGGCTGCCAGTAACTTGATCTGAAATTTGACAGGTAGGGTTGTTGACTGCTCGTTCGTTTAGGCGGTGTGAGTGCTTCGGGTGTCGGATATCACTCGGGTTCGGATATACAGTTGTTGGTTTGAACTCCGAATTATATCGTCCTCTGAGAGTGCTTACAGTACCTTAATAAGTCCACAAACTGTGAGCTCCTCTTGAACCCACTTTATGACAGTGGCCCCCCTGCGTACATGCTTGGTTGTATCCTTAGGGGAGGAAAGGTTTCTTTTGGAACTCTGCTCGTGAGAAGATCCTGAGGTCGCTTAATATACTGGTATCTGGAAATTAAATCTTCGAATTAGTAGAGTCTGCGGCGACGCTAGACAAATTAGGACATGAAAGCTAAGAGCTGATGTTGGATAAAGCTTGAGAAAATACCGAGAACCACAAAGATGGACATCTCAGGAAGGAATCTCCTAAGCGAATCTTCGAAAGGAAGAATTCAAAATCCTACCAGTTACCAACCCCTATAATCCCCTCAGCCGCACTGCATTCCAACCTTCCAAGGTTGCCAGGTATGATACCGTAGTGGTCTCACCTGCAGTACTCGTCGATACCCGTACTACTGTGCTAGTACATTGGATTCCTCGCTGGCAATCCTACACATTGCAGGGTAGAACTCGGACTGTTTGTGACTGAGAGTTTCAATTTCGGTATTGGGAGCCCCTAGATGCAGTTCTTCCCTACCGCACTGTCTCTTATCGAAATTATTTTCTTACAAGTCTAGCGCGAAGGGAAATCAACTTGAAGCTGTGGTTCGAATTGAGTTTTAAGGTTTAAGCTTGATGGCGGGGATTGGTAAGAGTCTCCTCATTCTATGGTTCTATAAGGCTGTCGTATTTTGCTCCGGAGATCCAGGAGTGGGAAAGAACTACTTGAGGTAAGTGGTGCGATTCTGTGAAAAGGATGGTTGTCTCTAACCATTTGAGAAATAAGTTCCCTCGTAATTGACAGCCTGTGTGACAGGGCTGGGAATAAAGATATCGCGGTTGTGGTTGTGGTTGTGGTTGTGGTGGTGGTGGTGGTGGTTCGAGGTGGAGATGTAAGTGTGGTGTGTACTGTACGGGAAAGCTTTGCTTTGAAAAAAAAGACATTGTCATTGAGGCTGAGGTGGTAGCACAATGAAGCTTAGTTTTTACTACTGTATCTATATTACATACCACACCTCCCACCCATCTCATCTGTCAAAAGATATTGAGTTATGATAAAGTAAACTGTAACTTAACGAGAAAATGGTAACTTAATGAGAAAACGAAAACCTCTAGACAAACACGAAGGCCCTTAGGCTCCATGAATAGGATATCAAGTTAATGTACTACGCAACCCAATGTGCTTGATGAACCATTTTCTATGCTCAATGACAGTGCCATTAACTGGCAAACTCAACTGGACGAGAAGAGTGTTGAGCTGGGGACCTATTGCCGCATTCAGATTAAATGATTTACCACTAATTAAAGACACTTACCAGAAAGTGCTCCAACATTAGTACCTGTTGCAGGAGACCCCTGAACAGGTTGATTGTTTATATTGTGTAAAATTTCTAGATGGGTGTCAGAATGATTCACAGAAGAATTAAGCAATTTTGCAAAATTATTGTGATCCCTGGACCCACTCAATATTAGCTGGATCCTCAAAAATTAGGAAGCATGCTTACAAACATGTGATCTGCTGACCGATTTTCACCAGTTGCTGGCCTTGCTGCTGCATTGCTTGTTGCATTCGCTGCAGGGTTTGTTGTAGTATTTGGATTAATTGTCGGCCATGACCAATAGCAGGGAGGTTAGGCATCAACGTAAGTTATTGGGCCAAACCAACTACTGCATTGGGAAGAATTTGGAAGTTTGGTTTGAGCCATGCCAGTGGTGTCGTGGTGTTGGGTACTGTGAGAGAGGTTCCCGGAGGAGGTGTTCGATAAAAAGTGCAGGTCCGGATGGATGTCTTGGCAAAGTGATCTTTTTCCTCACCAGCTTAATAAAGGAAAATTAAATGAAGGAGAGGGAGAAATACCTTTATACACCATTGTGATTTTATTATCTTTTGTGTAAGGAGAAAGTAAAGAAAGCTTGTCTGCTCTTTCCTCCACGACATTTCTCTGCTCTTAAATACCCCTTTCCCTCTCTCCAAACAACTAACATTCAGCATCATCATGAATAACACGCTCGACCGCGAGTTCACCCTCGATGTCCTAAATAGGCAATGTATCAAGGCAGGAGTCGCGGAGTGGCAATCAATTGAACGAAATTATAACCGGTCCCTCGTACACATAACGGGAACGAGATCCCAATCGACATACACTCTTGGCTTTATGAATAGTGAGAGGAAGCTTTTCCAGGGTTGGAGGGCAAGGCTTTCGCTTCGGGAAGCAATGCGTTTCGAGAGGCAATATTCAACATTGCTCATGAACCATAAAGTTAATGTTCGAGAGCCCTTATACAATCGAACCTATTACTCTCTCTTAGCTCGTGGTCGCACAGAGTGTTCCACGAAAAATATTTTCTTAGGAATTTGGGCGGACCAAATGTTCTGGTCTATGGATCATTACAATGGGACATGGAAAGGAGATGTATACGTTCCCCATACAGTCGCTGCTCTGTTTTGCAAACCGTCTTATTGGAAGCAAGAGGTGGAAATAAAGGTATCATTGGATACAGGGGCGATTGTCGGTTCGACAACAATCAGCCTAAGAGAACCATTCACTGAGTTCAATAGAGAAGTCTTTGAGGATTCTGTGGTGACAGGAAGACCGACCCCCGAGAATACTATCTGGGATACTCTACCAGGCATGGATGACTTTGGCTTTTTTCCAGCCGAACTTCCTGATGCTGGTTACCAGCTAAGGAAGCATTCTGGCGCTGATTGGCTCTTGGAAAAGTCAGCAGTGTACATCTTAACCCCCGTTCTCTGACAAGCTTTGCAATGGAAGCCGAGAATCCCCAAACATTACCTTACCTGCTCCTACCCACAAAATCTCTCCGAAACATACAAAAAAAGCTTTCCGGCTCCTTTTCGCTTTCGCTGTATCAGAGGAACTAGTGGAGTATAAGGAGAGTGGAAAGAAGATTCCTATCAAACGCGTATTTCGTGCAGATGCATTTGTTGTTGACGAGGTTTGTTGCAGGCTTCTACAAACTGCGTTTGTATTCATTGCGTTATGGACTGCGGCACTCTATTTTAATGTTCGCAAACGCCCAATTAATCTTGATGGTGATCCAACCTCCTTGGCAGTCACTATGATAACTATATCCACCAGTTATTCCTTGCATTCAGATCTCCAGGATACCGAATTTATGAGCCAGCATCTATTAGAGGAGGTCCTACTGTGGAAAGGCCACCAATATCATTTAAGGCTTATTGAAGGTATCGGGCCACGAATCGATAGAATGAAGGAGTCGAATTCTTCTTTGTCCGAGGGATCTACGCGTGTTTTGGCTTTATCTAGTTCGAAGGAGGCGATGAGGCCTGTCAAACGGGAGCCCGAATGGGAGCTTACTATCGCCTTTGGAGCAGCAGTTTTGATATGTTTCGTGGCTCTTTGGACCGGCCTCGTTTATCTCTTTATATACGACAAAAAGCACAAAGGTAGGAACTCCGGAGGTCTCCTGTCTTTAAGTTTGACCACTGACATGTATCACAGGTGTCCCACGTATTGGAGGTGCCTCATTTGTGTCTAGGCTACTCTTCGCATATTTACCCACCTTGATAGCTGTCTCTATAGAGCCCCTCTGGGTTCTCCTGGGAAGATATGCTTGTATGGTCACACCCTTTGAGCGCCTAAATCGAGAGGGTGAGGTGTCTGGTAAATCCACATTAACAATCAACTGTGAAAGAACACCCCCGCACTTTCAGCTTTGGCAGCCTTCTCTTTCAGAAGCACTCTCGTCGGAGTCTTGGCCTCTGCTATCCTTCTTGCAAATTTGCTCGCGGTAGCACTCGGTGGCCTTTTCGAGCCCCTCATGGCGGTCAAATTGGTCAACGACAACTACTATAATGTCAAATAGCCTATTCTACGGCCCCAGAACATTTCCGTCCCAGCTCAGGAAAGACTCGGAAAGTCTTTCCCAGAATTGCAAATTCTCCCAGAACCAGAGGCCTTCTATGTTCTCTGGGGCAACTTATCCGGACACCATGAATTACCACAATGGACTTCTGAGAAGTATTACTTCCTCCCGCAAGTTTCGACTAAATACGGTGGTGCCCCCGGACATCAAGAGGTTGTGAAGAGGAGGGTCAAGACAAGAGGTTTTGGAGCTGAGGTCAGATGCAAACTTCTCAAGAATGAAGAATTACTCTCAACGTCTCAAGCGAATCCTACCACGCCGAGATAGAAGACGAATTTGCCGGGAGAATGACTTTGAACCGCGCCTTTGCTCCCGGTGTAGGAGGTCGCCGGGGGTCTGGAACTCGACAGACTTCATAAGCCCACTCACAAACTGGAGCTCCCCCCGGGATTCTAACTGCTGGGGCCGCTTCAGCTACCATCCGGCGAGCTTAGTAAAGCCGAAATGGTCGGCCTAACGTGCTCACAGGAACTCCGTACAGTCGAGGCCTGGGTAGACGTCTCATCAAAGGAGACCATCCTTTCAGTCGAGCCCCTACCAAACACCGAAGGTCCCCTCTCAGATTCCTTCTTCAGCGCCGACGCTCTAGCCACAGCTAAAATGAGCGAAATCCCCGTTCAATCCTCGCTAGACCTCCCCTTCCGATGGGGCCTCGCAAATTCCGGTTCGAAGCTCAATAGAACTCTTGGAACACTGTTCACAGGAGAACTAGACCCAAGCTTCGAGCCCCATCCACCAAAATGGATAAACCATCTAATGCAGCTATCGGACCCAACCATGAATCGCCAGGAAACCCACCTCCCCAATGAGGCTACTCTTGCCGAGACATTCGAAAAGATATTAACTTCCCTCTTCGCAATCTACCTCTCCATACACTCCCAACCACTCTTCCTCCCGCCCCGAATATTCTGCAACTGTCTACCTCATCCTCCTCCATCTTCTTATCCCTCTTCTCTTCCTATCCCACGCCATCGTCCAGCGACCCCCCACCAGACCCAATCGCTAGGCACACTTACCTGAACGACGACCGCGTGGTGCTCTCGCCGGTAATGTTCACCATTGCAATAATAATATCATTCTTCATACTAGTAACGCTACTAGTATACACTATCCCCCCGGGCAGAAAACTAACGCACTTGCCGACGACGCTGGCTGCGACGTACGCTCTCGTATACGCTAGCAATTCCTTGGGTGATTTAGCAGGAATCACAAGCCCCGGATATAAAGAAAGGCTGAAGGCTTTCGAGGAGTTGGATTCTAGGTATACCTATGGGGAGTTTGTGGGTGGGGATGGGAGGGTACACTTTGGCGTTTTCAAGGAGGCTGACGGAGTTGTTTTGCGATGAGGATCTTGAGTAAGTATGGAGTTTGGTGGAGTTGATTTTTGAATTTAAAATTGTTTTTTAAATTTCATACTGTAAGAAAAAAAAACTGGTTAACTGGTTATTTATTAATGTAAAAGTTTGATATATAGAGATAATACCAGGAGGAGTACGGATTTCTTTTGTTAAAATTTGTTTGACATCAAATTTTGTAACTTGGCGACAGGAGCGGCTTTTTCCTTTTTTACCCATGATACATTCACATGTAATTCTTCCCCATTCACTTCTTCCGGTTCTTTCTTTCTATGTATTGTACCATAAGGCACTTTGGTAGTTGAGATTCGATCATCCCGCCATTTAAAGAAGAAAAAAAAATGAGCAAGCCTGTTTACCAGAACTGTGCTATAAACCCCATTGCCTTGTTGGAAATACTAAATAACTTGTCAGCATCACTCCACAGAACATAATCCCAAGCGATTCGCCAGCGAGTGACAAACCATGAACTCTCCCCTCACCCCTTCCCCCCCGCTGTGTGACAAACCCCATCACTAGTCTTCCCCCTCCATGTAACCTCGCCCAGCAGCAGCCAGCAGCTACATATCACACCGGCCACAGCCATACACTACCGTAGAGCAATACCCGAACGATAAAAAAACACAAGTAGACCCTCGACCTTCTACAAGGAAAGCTATTGAAACCACCACACTCGATGACATAAAGTGTAGCGATAGCGAACACTTGAGTATTTCCTTATTGAAAACCGCCACCGCGCCTGGTGAGTACGACGGGACCCTACTTACCTCTTCGCCATGAAGCGAAACAACGTCCTCTCTCAGTCTCCCCCTAAATTCCCCCTTCCTTCCACAACAACCCCCTCACTCTTATTAATCCCACCTTGGGACTTTTCCAATACTTTATACATTCCCCCCTTTCCTATTCGGTCATAGAGCGCACTTTTTTTTTTTTGCTGCTGTGGCGGGCGGTGGAGTACCTTTTCAACTCTTCCTCGTCTGTACAAGTGGATGGAATGTTAATGCATTGCCCTACTGACTGAGGAGGGGGTTGTATTACGAATTGATGAACCAGTAATTCTGTGATGTTCGGGGGGGGGGTAGGTACGTGTGTTAGGATGGGCTGGAGTGGTTGCCGTCGAATTTTTGAACGGATTGGCGTGGTATGGTCGGTGATGGTGATTGCTTGAAGGTTCGGGGGGTGAGTTAATGCGGTGAGGGTAAATGAGGGTGGGCTGGAAGTGCAGTGGTTTGAAATAAAGCATTTGCTGGGGATAAGATAGATTGGGTAAACGGGGGTAGTAAAGCATTCCCCGCTAAGTTACTGGTAGATGGGGTTCACGCGGGGGGGTGTCATGGCAGCATTAGCGTTTGCATGATTTTTTTTTTTTTGATAGACGGGTGTTTATTAAAGTGTTCAACGGTAAGTTACTGTGCTTTCAAATTATAATATGTACGGTAGTTAATGCAAATCATCACAGAAGAGCATCGCTGCCACGATATCATAGAGAGAACGTAATTTACAGTACCTTCTCATAATCGTCAAGATACTACATGAAAAGACCCAGAAAGAAAAGAAAAAAAAGAAACACCCAACGAGGAAGAGAGAAAATGCTAAGAAAACCAAGCAAAAAAAAAATTCCCTATGCAGCCCAATTTCTACACCAAAAGCTTTGCAAACCCAGACAAAAGAGAAAGGAAGGAGAAAAGGGAAGCAGCAACCCAATTCACAAATTACCCCGCTCAGCCTGCTCCCTCTCAATAGCTTCGAACAAACTCTTGAAGTTCCCAGCGCCGAAGCCGTTAAAATTACACCTTTGGATAATCTCAATAAACACGGTTGGCCGGTCCATCAGCGGCTTTGTGAAGAGCTGGAGTAAGTACCCGCCTTCGTCAAAGTCAATGAGTATGCCCAATTCCTTGAGCGTGTCAAAGTCCTCCTTGACACGCACGCCGCTCTTTCCGAGCCGCAGCTTCATCTGCTTGTAGTACGAGTCGGGGACTGTGATGAACTCGATGCCGCGCGCTTTCATATTTGATACGGCGGCGATGATGTTTGTGGTGCGGAGGGCGATGTGCTGCACACCGGAGCCGGAGTAGAAGTCTATGTATTCCTCGATCTGACTCTTGCGTTTGCCGTGCGCGGGCTCGTTGATGGGCATTTTTACCAGTTCGTTGGGAGAGGCCATGACGACGGATTTTAGCGCTGAGTATTCGGTGCAGATGTCCTTGTCGTCGACGGACCAGAAGCGGTGGAAGCCGAGGGCTTTTTCGTAGCTGTTTGTGCTGTTAGATATTGCTATGTGGGAATAGAAAGAAAGGGGGGGACATACTAGTCACAGACGGTGTCCATCTCGTACCAATCCTGATTACCAACGCAATGATCAATAGCCTCCAAGTGAACCGCCGGTAAAGCATTATCCAGAGGATCCTTTCCAGCAACAGCTTTTCGAAACCCAGGCATGAACGCGCCGGTATATCCCCCCCGCTGAACAAGTGTATGCGTGGTATCACCGTATGTCGCCACAGTAGCAACAATCACCTCTCCATCCTCATCGCTCAAAACCTCCGGAGCCTTGACCCCGCGAGCACCATTCTCTATAGCCCTCTCGTAGACCTTTCTCACATCATCAACTTCGAAGGAAACGTCCTTAACCGCATCTCCGTGCGTGGAGAGATGCTCGTGAATCTCCTTCAGCAGGGCTACGTCCGCTGCCGCAAGCCCCGGTGTTGCGGGCGAGCGAAGGGGCGATGTGAGGACGAAGGTGATACCCCCGTTCGAGATTACGTGCGATGCTGTGATTCTGGAACCGGTTTCTAGACCTTTGTAGGCGAGTGGTCGGAACCCCATTCGGGCAATGTAGTATGATGCTGCTTGTTTTGCGTTGCCGACATACCTATTTTTTTTTCGTGTTTAGTATTTGAAATTTCCTGGGAGAAAGGGGATGTGAGAGAATGGGCGCTTACCAGTGTACATGGTCATAGCCTCTATAACCTGTCGTCACCAAGCCTGCAGATGGCGATTGTACACCATTCAGAGGTAGTGCCTGACCATTTGAAGTCAAGATAGTAGGACCAGGCGGTGAGGAGGAGAGAGCAGATGGAGGCATTTTATGTTGTTTATTTGTTTATTTTTGTTTATTTATTTCAATTTAGAGTAGAGAATGTGTGTATGCGTGTCTCCTTGGTTTTGTACTTGTAGACACAAGAAGGATAAACGACGTGATAGACGATGATGGAGGTTTAACTTTTTGATTGTCAAAAAGAAAGAAAAGGGAATGAGAGTGGTGGCGGTGGGATCAAGGGATTTATATCCACCACCAACTCTTATTTACAAATAGAAAATCTCATTCCCAGGATAGACCGGATGCCTTCTACGGCAACTTTCTTCTCCGTTCGTCGCCTCACATGGTGGGTTCTTTCTATCGTGCAAAGCTTCCACAAACGGTGGCGGTTAGATGGCCGGAGAGTAATACAGCTTTTGACGTCGTGCCCAAATACACTCGGTTAGACGCGGATATTGACGGTCACTCAAGATAAGTGGTTGACGGTTAGAAGAGGAAGTCTAGAAAGGGATCCTACGTTGTTCTAACCTTTGCCGGATACCCCTACATAGGCCTATCGTGGAGCTCTCATGGAGCATTGTGATCCTGGAATAACGTGGGCATATCACACATGTATGAAAGCGAAAGGGTTCTCCGTCCTATCTTCCTAAATATCGTTTAACTTGCTCAAGAGGAAATCCCTGACTCCCGTATTACGGTAACTATTTCATAACCTCAACTGGTCCCCTTCTGCGAAATTCCTCGCCGTGCGTCGCCCTTCTCGACTTCATACACTTTTCGATACATACCGTACACGATGTCTACACTCACAATTAACGACTCTACCGTTCTCACACAGCTCTTTGACCTAGAGTCTGCCCCAACATCTGCTTCCCCAAGCATAGACCCCTCACTCCCTAGTGATCCGCACATTCCCTCAGACCTTCTCCAAACCCTCAAACAAACGGAGCTGAAAGCAATCAAGCTCGCGGAATCTTCTCCCACATCACTACCAGAGTCCCGCAAGCTCCTAGAAGAGCTAACAATCACACATCCGACCTACGCATCAGGACACAACAATCTTGCACAGGTCCTACGAATGCTCTCAGCACCTGCAACTGAGATCCTCCCGCACCTAAACGAAGCTATCAAACTATCTTCCCCTCCAACACCGACTTCACCACTTTCCCCCTCGCAGGCAAAGATACTGAGCCAAGCTTACACGCAACGCGCGGCGATATATTACTCTATGTTTAAGCAAGAGGGGGATGAGGACATGGAGGCAGCAGCTTCTAGGGATTTCTTCGAAGGGGGTCGTTACGGGAATAGTATTGCTAGGGAAATGGCGGTTCGGACAAATCCTTATGCAAGGCTTTGCGGGGCAATTGTCAAGGAGGCAATGAAGAACGAATATGGGGAGTGTTTGTAAGAATTATTTTTGGGTTTATTTATTCATACAGTACTGTATAGCACTAGGATAGGGCGTTTCTTTTTTTCGTTTTTTCTTTTTTTCCCCAATCCATGGAATGTCGGTTTGGTCGAGTTACTCAGCATCGGGAATGATTGCGGCTGTTGAATGCAAGATAGAGGAAGTTAGACACGAGAATGAGATTTGATTTGATATGATAGCATGTTATGAGATAAGTTAGCAGCACGCTCAGGTTCATTTTCGATGTGATACAACAAGCAGCAAGATACGGCAGACTGCAAGAGCGGAAGCCCAAATGCAATCAGCCCGGTGAAGACTGCATGAAATGATGAAGCTGCATCGCATCCTTCTCCTTCTCCTGCACTGTAACGTATCCAACGGTGAAGCGGGACATCACTGGGAAGCGGGACAGGACAAGCCAGTCACAAAAGTAGCAATAACTCCATCAGTTCTCAGCCCAATTGAACAAAACAAAAGGGAATAAATGCACAGAGAGTATGGGAAGGTAGGAATGAATGAAAATTAATGAAAAAAGAAAACAATAATAAAAGAAACCAATAAAAGGTGAAAAAAGACCAACAAAAGGTAATGTAAGAAAAGAGAAAGAAATGAAGGCTTTGGGTTGCATAAATGCATGCAGAAAGGAGTGGTAGGTAGTCTTCTACTAGTATCATAGAAGTAGTAAGGGGGATGATGTTTGGGGTTAGTGAAGCTAATATAAATTATGGGGAAGTTGCTCATGATCTAGAAACTTCTCACCCTTGGCAACCATTTGAAAATCAACCAATATTGTAATTCCTCAGTCAGTTTGTGTGATATCAATTTGAAAGTTTCTAAGAATGCACTTCAAGATGAGAAGAGTTTAAATATTAATTTATATTTCCAGAGTGTTTTATGATTGTTCTCCTATCCTGGTTAGAACTCCTGTAATAGTATATAAATAATATAGCAATAATTATTGAATAAAAACTAATAAACATTGGAAAATAATTCTCAAAATAAACAGAGTTACTTCATAGATTATATATTATAATAATACAAAGATTTTACCCATATTCTCTTCTATATTATAGAGTTATAATATTAAGTCAATCATACAAAAATAATATACATATTAAGTGACTTTTACCACATAATACTTGCTAACAGGATACTTTCTAAGACCTGTAATCATATGCAGTGATCCTCTTTATTGTTATCATAAAGGTATGTATACTGAATCTTATATCAATTGGTAAAATTTTCTATATTCCATTTATTACTCTTGAAATTGTATATAAAAGAGAGTATAAACATGTAGCCTAATTTGAGATCTCAGGAACTAGATTACCAAATAGGCTGAAGTTTGGTCTATACTTACTCTAGTACCTAATAACTCCAGATAATTGTTTCTGATCATCTAAATCTAGTGTAGTCTCTTATGTTATACGCTAAAAATATCAGTTTTTGTATGTAAAATGCTTAGTAATTTAAAAGGAATAGTAACTGTAAACCTGTTACTCTATGATTATTTTAAAACTTGAGAAAATATATATTTAGTTCAAAGCATTTAGTAACACCTTAAAACTTGGTCTTACTACAGAATTTATGTTGATATACCTTTTTAGTTTAATTTTTGTTGATATAAAATATATACCTTATAAAGATACATGGAATATGCATAAATTATGTTTAGTAAAATTCCAGCTAGTATTAATATTAAAGACCTATTTACAATGTACATGGAAAATCTGAAATAATTTGTATTAATATTGAACAAGTTATCATATATTTTCCATTTTTATTAGGGTAAGCAGGATCTAGGTCATGAGTGACTTCTTTATAATTTATATTAGCTTTACCAACTACAAATATCATCACTCTTGCTACTCCTACTAGTAGAAGGCTATCATATATTATTATTTTTATATACTAAATGCTAGTATTCTCACTAGTAGTTATACTCCATGTATATATTTATATGAAGCTGAGATAAATTATATCTCAACCAAGATCACTAGAGAGCTCAACTAGATGATACATAAATATGTACAGCTGTAGCTCTACTAGTTACAATAGCTCTTCCATATATTGGAAGAAGTGGAGAATTAAGTTTCATTTATTATATGTTTCATCAAGTTATTATGGTAATAGGTCTAATAGTAGTAGGTAGGAGAATTTCCTTAATATGATTATATTATTTATTTGTTTGGATAGTCATCTCATTAATGGTATTTCTATAGAGGAATTCAAGAGATTGGGAGATGGTTATGATATGATATTATAAGGTTTCTTTATGTTTCTTTAAGGTTTAGAACTAAACTCTATTGGTAAAGATTGGTTATGCAGATTATATGTATACTTAGATAATCAGAGAGGCTAGCAATAGATATATAAAGCCTGGAGTTTCTCCTGTTATTTAGTTTCCTTACACAATCACTTATATACATAAACTACTACTTGGTTTACAACTAAAGTCCTAACATACATCCAACCTATATCTTGAAGGGTAAGAAGAAGGCTCTGATTGGCATCTAGGTGATCCTGTGAATAGTTACATTATTCTACCAAATCATTGCTTGATTGAGATATTTGTAGTTTAACCCAGTAACATCAAGAATGATAGCATAGATGTTCCCTACTATTTTAAGAAGTGGTGGTTTGTTACAAAGGCTGCCTACTACCCTTTTCTGCATACATTTATGCAATCCAAAGCCTTCATTTCTTTCTCTTTTCTTACATTACCTTTTGTTGGTCCTTTTTCACCTTTTATTGGTTTCTTTTGTTATTGTTTTCTTTTTTCATTAATTTTCATTCGTCTTTACCTTCCCATATTGCTACTTTTGTGACTGGCTTGTCCTGTCCCACTTCCCACTAGTTACCCTATCAACTTAGGATGAGGTCAACGTACCGTACTTGCGCGCAAACTAAGTTATGGTGCAATGGCGATGACCTCACTGCTTCTCACTCGCCTTTCCTTTCGGTTTCCATCGGTATGGGAAGGAGCAGCCAATAGCCCTGGTATCCTACAGCTCAACCCTGAACGAAATGGATGCTACCTGTGCCGTGTTAGCCCCGCGATAAGAGGGTGCAATGGATAACCCTACATACAGACTGTACTGTACCCAAGCTTCCTTCAATCCTCCTCAACCAATGCATACACAAGATCTAGAGGAATGAGGAAAGCGGGGGAATCGGTGTAGAGTAATACCGTAGAACAGCCAGCTTTTCCTTTTTTCTTCTTTTCTTCCTTTCAATTTTTCACTTGGTTGGTTGGTCCTTCTTTGTTGGGACTTCATGTGACGCGATGATCGGATTTCCGAACAACTGCGTTCCAAAAGCCGCTGCTACCCGCGTATTATGTGTCCGGCTCCTTCTCTCGCTCCTCAGCCTTCGTGATGTGGGGAAGGAAGTGTACGGTAAGACTATTAAAGGGAAGAAAAAGAAAAAAAAGTTAGAATGGGGCATTTTTGTATTAGTTCTCTTTTTTTCTTTTCTTCAATTTTCCGCTTCTCCAGTGTTACTACTTAACTCCCAGCCCTTCCTCCTCCTCCCTAGCCTTTGGTTGGTATATTGGTAGAGAGAAGAAAGAAAAGGTTGAAGTTGCGTTGCTTGCTACTACCGTGCCCTATAGCCCCAAAACTCTCGTAAGCGGTAGCTATGGCTATCTTTAAGAGCTCCATCCGGTCGCTGGATCATATGCCTATCACCATAGATATGATCACTTTTCTGAACTTGGTAAAATTACTGTGTACATCCTTTGCGGTGTATATCTCGTCACTGGTGCTTTACCGGTTATTCTTTCACCCTCTGGCGAGGATTCCGGGACCGTTTCTGGCGAAGATTACGGACTGGTATAGTACTCCCTTTTCTTTCTTCTCCATTGGATTTCAGGATTAGTTGTTAATAAGAGTGTGAATAGGTATACCGTCTACTACGCTTACCGCGGAGACAGATATTTGGCACTTTACAAAGCTCACGAGAAATATGGCCCCGTCATCCGCTTCGCACCGAATCTGATATCTTTCAATTCCGCCTCGTCACTAAAGGCAATCTACGGCCACTCACCGCTCAGTCGATCTCTACAAAAGTCACAATTCTACTCTGCATTCCCGGCTGTAAAGGGCGTGTACAACACCCACAATGCAATCTCGAAAGTCGAGCATGGTCGTAAACGTCGTGTTCTTTCAGCAGCTTTCTCCGACGCAGCGTTGAAGAGTGTGGAAGATTTAGTCCTTAGCAACATCAATGTCTTCTCCAGCAAGGTTAATGACGCATTCAAGCAGGGTGTTGGCGTAGATATGGGTGACTTGTTCAGTTGGCTCACTTTCGACGTTATGGGTGAACTCTGCTTTGGAAAGAGTTTTGCCATGCTGACGGAGGAGAAGACGAGGTTTGTTACTGACTTGATTAGTCAGGCGGCTCATAATCATTATATTGTATGTTCTCTTACGAATTCCTTTGGTCTCTCACTCTTTTGCTAATAATTGAGAAACAGAATGGAAACTACCTACCATTGACCACATTGAAGCTTTCAAAAGTCCTCTTCCCAACAATCTCCCGCGACCGCTGGAGATTCATCGAACATTCCCGAGCCTGTGCGAATGAACGTATGAGCTTGGGAAGAGGATACAAGAAGGACTTTTTCTACTATCTCCTCGACGCCAAGGATCCGGAAACTGGTGAAGGTTTCGAAACTAAGGAATTGTGGGGTGAAGCTAATGTTCTGATGATTGCCGGTTTTTTCTCCCTTCATGTTCCGTTATCAATATGTCCATATTAATGTGCTATCTAGGCTCCGACACAACCGCGACCGCCATGTCCGCCGCAATGTTCTACCTCTGCCGCAACCCGCAAATACTCGAGACACTAAAGAACGAAATCCGCAGCACATTTACTAGCAAGGACCAAATAGTTGGCGGAAAAGAGCTCGGCGACTGCCACTACCTAAAAGCCTGCATAGATGAAGCCATGCGTTTAGCACCCCCAGTTCCCGGTCTCCTCCCCCGTGAAGTTATTGCCAAGGAAGGTGTTGAGATCGACGGAATTTATATCCCCGAAGGGGTACGCCCCCACCGCTCTACCGTCTCAAGTGCAGGGAAACTAACTGTGGAACAAAAAAGACCGTAGCAGGAACTCCCATCTACGCCCTCCACCACAACCCCGCATACTTCCCTGATCCATTCTCATTCAAACCCGAGCGCTGGCTATCAACCTATACCTCCAACGACGACGTGGAAGCCGCTCGATCCGCATTCACCCCGTTCTCCATCGGCCCAAGAGGGTGCATTGGCAAGAGCGTGGCTTACATGGAGCTCAGACTTACCCTTGCAAGACTACTCTTCGAGTACGATTGCGAGGAGGTTAAAACGGAAGGGAAGGCTGCGCTCTGGAGGGAAGGGTACGCAATGGTTGATGGAGAATATAGGCTTATGGATCACTTCACCAGTCGCAAGGAAGGTCCCATTGTCAAGTTTTCGAAGCGGTAGTAGAAGGGGAAGCTGGGGTGTTGTGCGGGATGAGGAGTGTATTATACTTCTTTTAGTTTTCCACCTCTTTTAACTATTTTTTTGTTTTCTTTCTCTCGGTCTTGGGGTTGGTAATGAGATTTTTATATTGGAGATTTTTGTTTTCTTTTGTGAAAATGGGGTCGGGAGTGAGTGGGTGAGTGAGAGTTGTGGTAGTGGTGAATGTTATTGACTTTGCTCAAATGTCCGGCTTGTTTTATTGGACAAATCGCAAGAGCTCTCATATTCCGCCTTAGGGATTCTTTACACACTAGTTGACAGGTTGTACCTATGGCATTGTATGGTATCCCGCTGTTGTAAACTAGCACGTTAATTTTATCAACCACCAAGATGATCTTTCGACTTAGATCCAGCTCTCGTATGAAAATACTGTGAAAATACTACCCCTTCCCATTCCCACTGCGCTCGAACCCAGCCTCTGGTTATCAAACCCAACCCCCATACACTATCCAAAAAGGAAATTTTTTTTCAGAGTTTAAGTTAGCGTCATACACAATCACTCTCTTCCTCTCTCCTTGTAAACGACTACTCAGCTTATAGCATACCCCTAACGCAGAATTAGCAATCTCCTAATGAAGTTATCATGAGTTTAAGTTGTGAATATCATTATAATACTTTTCTCTTATCCAGCACCCTGCGGAAACCCCTTCCTTCTCACGACTAACCTTACATCTGTAATAACCGACGTCAAGATAAAGTGGTACAAGGGGTATTTGGCAGCTTAATATTTATATCAGCATTGCTCCTCATTCTTTAAAACTTCTAGTTTTATCAGTACAATCTTGTTTTGTGTTTTACTAGTGGTCTATCACGCTGTAACCCCCCCCCTCCCCCTCCTCCTCCTCCTCCTCCTCCTCAGCAGAATAATAGAATAGGATAGAAGAAGCGGAGCGCTAGAGTAGAGTAGACACCGTGCAGTAATTAGCCTCTTTCAATTCCATGGGCTTTACTAGGAATCAAACTCAGCGCCATTCACTAACATACTCGTACTAAAGACGTGAATTCGGTTTGCATTTTTTGTCTTCAAAGGGGGGGTCTACGTTGGCTATCATATTAGCGTACCGCCGCAGTCAGTATATATCGATTAACTAAAGCCATTTTGTCATCACCCTCCATGGAGAGTGTGCATGTAAAGTGTGACTGACTGACAGACTGGAGCACTGGGAGGAGGGAGTTTGGCGAGTGATGATGAATGATTCGAGATGGTTAATGTATGATAGACTCTCGATATGGTATCGGAAAATGAGGGGGAAAAGGCTCGATGGGAGAAATTTCCAGCTTAGTACAGCGGGGGAGTGTGTGTGTGTGAGTGTGTATTCTTACTTTGAAGTTTTGTAGGGTAGGTTGGATAGGTGAATATTAATATTGTATAGGGCTGGAAAGGAGAGAGGTGATCTCAAGTGGAAGAAATTGCTGTACACTATCTTCCTTTCTGCAAGAGTAGCTCGTGTTGTTGGTCCCGCGGGACATCATATTCTAACAAGACTGCTTTGTATATGTTTGCTAAAACTAAAGTTTCGTTGCGATTGATAGTAAAAAGATTGAAAGAACGGGAAGCGCGAAAAAGTTTTATCTGAATTTCTTGGAGAAAAAGAGGAGAGAGAAAGACATGTAAGTTAACCATTAATTTTAGCTCTAGCTCTCCCAATGCATGCTCTCGATGACTGCGCGCTGATGTTTGAGTATTTTTATTAAGCCACCTGGTTTACCCCGCCAAAGTTGTTTTCTCTCCCCACCACCACGAAGTATCGGCACTGGTCCTGGGAATACTTCTATCTAGAGTCTCAAGCGAAGCGAAGCTGAAGGATACGCTACTGAGAGTACTTTAACCCTAGGTAGTCCTGCCACTGTACCAGAGTTTTTAGTAGGACCTTCTTTCGGTCTTTGTTTTCTTCGTATTTCAGCTATCATACAAAGTTTCCCTTCCCGGATCTCTTGGCAAATTACTAAGCAATATCTCGTCAGGGGTGTAATCTTAAACCTTATTTTCATTCTTTCAAGCCCAGGGGTAAGTCCCGTTTCACCTAACTAAAGGTATCTAGCTGACCGGCATGAGATACTCCCCCCAGCCAAGGGCCCCCTTAAAGAAATCCACCTCCTGACCACCTGCCACAAATACATCATTAACAGCCTACCCACTGCCCCGCAGCCACTACTTCACAAAAGAAATCCTCCCCGGCAGCTGACCATCCCCCCCCAGTATATCCACAGGTTCAGTCCTCCTCCTCGGATGTTCCACCACACTTAGCGGGTACATGGGCACATTGACCTGTTCATAAGGCAACACTGGTTTTCAGACTAGCTAGCCTACGGCCCACCAATCTGGGTCAGGATAATGCCTCCGGACCTCCCCTCCTTTCCAGCCAAGAAAAAACAGCCACCACCAATCCCCAAAGCATGATTGCCTGGAAGGCCAGGACTTCCAAATTTGTGTAACCACACCAAGGCCACTGGGATATGCCGGCTGGAAGTTCCAAGGTGTGGTGGGTAGTTTTGGGGGTCAAAGTCATTCCCTGCAAAGTGGGAAGGTGAAGACACCCCGCAGATTGGAATCGCCTGGGGGTCACTCAGGACTTATGATGATTGCCTAGGAGAAATAAAAAACTCAACTCTTAAGTCTTACATGCTGAAGGGCGGTCATGATTTCCTAAAAAGGATATCTGGAATGATTGCAAAAAAGAATGGAAGGCTATTGGAATCATGTTCGTGTCTATACTAGGCGGTGTCGATAGAGAAGGTATGGACTTGGGCCTTGAAAGGCTCCTCAAACTATGAACTGTAGTCCCAGCTGTCTGCCAGCACAAAAGAGAATGTGGTTCCAGAAGGAGGTGCCTTTGAAGAGGCAAGAAGTGGTGCTCTCAAGGGAGCTTGTATCATGGGCGGTGTATCAATAGCTGAAACAAAAGAAAGCGAGCCAAAGGCGTGAGCCTAAGGTAAGAATAAAGACTCTGAAGCCATCATGAAAATCACTCAAAGGGCATTGATTGGGTGAACCCCCCTGTCCCCCCAGATGAGCCCTAACCCACGAAGGTGAGAAAAGGGTGTAATCTCGGCAGTGGTGTAAGGACGATATAGCCAAGTGCAACTGTACTTCCTTGATTTCTGCAAAGCAACAAAGTTTTTGCAGTGGGCTCGGGCTTTGCCAATCAGTGTTTAGTTAGTTTGGGGGTTTTCGGCAGAATTGGATGGACCCTTGTTGGGTGTTTTGTACTATGGTACGCGGGTGGGGTTTACAGTAAGTGCTCTACTATAGTCTTCTAGGATAGAGGTTATCCATGGTGGTTGTATTGTTTTGGTAGTTGAAGGGAAGGGAAGGAAGAGTGGTATTTGGAAGAGCGGGAGCGGAGGGTGATGGTTTTTTCCCGCTCATGGCCGGATGAAGGTTTGCAGCGCTGCTTGGGGTATTGTTTTCGGCGATGGCGATGATGGTTTGGCTTATCCGTACTCGTTCGGTCTTTCTTCGCGTTTGCAGTTTGCACATGGGAGTTATCGTCCATTTAGGACGTCAATATCCCATATAGATTCTGTGACGGAGATACTTCCCCCCTTGATTGCGCTCGTGTAACTACCCAGAAAGCTCTTTTCTAATATCACAGTCTAGTCCACCGAACCATCACACTGAAACAGCGTTCTAATAAGTTCTCAGGATACGTGAGGTAGTAGAGAGTTTCACAGAATTTGAAGTCGAAAGCTGAAGAAGTAAACTGCCTCGGAAATCAGTTTTTTTTTTATTCCTCGCTCTTCCGAATAAAGTAATAGACGGAGGTCGGCGATTTCTGCTTTGATAAGCACAGGTTTATATACTCGTGTACTTTATTGCACACGTACTGTATAAACTCCTTGTAATTGTACCTTACAGTGATAACCAGTATCATAGTAATAACCACACTCCCAAATAAAGGCTTATTATCCACAATTATGATAGTACAAGCCTTGACTACCATACGGTAGACAAGTCTACCACGTCATAGCCCCAGAGGAGAAATTGGGAAGACATTCCATATATCCACCCTAATCGATAATGGTGCATGAGGCTGACTGGAAGAACAGCAAGAGCGGTAAAACTCGATGGAGAAACAACTTTGAGATGATTACCAGGGCGTAGAAAAGAGAGTGGTTAAGATAGGTAAAGAGCGTAGCGAAGAGTAATCCTTGTTATTCTTGTTGAACTATGTGCGATATCCCGGTGTTTAAATACACAGAAACGAGAAACAGTTATGACTGAAAGATGTGAAAACATAAACGTAACTGTGATACACTAGGGGTTTTCAAAGTTAAAAGAGGAACGGATGGTAAGATGATGAACACTGGGACATGCATTAGTGTGTAGTAGTCTACATATTCACTGTAGCCAATTGTATGATTGGGTTTTTGGTAAGATATTTGAGACCCCCGGAAAAGAAAGAAGGTAGACTAGTGTATGATGGTAGATGGTGTAATCCGGAAAGTGAAAATTTATCTAGTTATGTCATACGTCATCATATAGGAATTGTATTAACAACAAATCCTTCACATCAGAAGAACAGAACAGAGCAAGGGAGGACAGAATGACAGCGAGAACTCACAGCACACATTCCGCATGGACCAAAGATGAAACTGAGCAGCTGGTTCAATGGCTGGAAAATCCCGAAAACCTGCAAAAAGTCCAAAAAGGATCTGGAGTTTCAAAATCGACAATCCTGACTGAAATTGCAGCTCAGATTCCTATGAAACCAGTTGTGAAAGTTGGCTATAAGTACAACAACTTAATGAAATCATACAAAGTAGCTGCCAAGATGAATGATCAGTCAGGATGGGGCCTTACACAGGGAGATCTGGATGAGGGAAGGTGGACATTAAGAGGTATGTATTTGATTCTTAAAATTTTATGTACATAAAAAAAAAAAAAAAAAAAAGAGAAGCAATGAAAAGAAAACTAATTATAAGATATGTACATAATATAGAGAAAATCCTATCTCGATGTCCCTATTTCTTTCGTTTAGATCGTATACTTGGGGATCGTCCAAATGTTCGACCGCCTGCCTTCTTCGATTCCGGAGCTGATGCCCACGTTAGCGCGATCACTATGGAGAGGATGTTAGGTGCTATTATACCTTCGACAGAAGTAGAAGGGCAAGATGAGAGAGTAGGAGATATGAGGGTAGGGGTGAGGGAGGAGGAACAAGAATTTAACTTACGACAGGAAGAGATGTCAGGAGTGGGATATGGGCAAGGGGAGGGGTGTGACAGTGATAGTCCTCCTGATATAATTAGCAGAGGCAGAGAAGAGAGAGGAAGGGGGAGTGAAAGTCATGGGTATGAGAGAGAGATTGGTGGAAAAGCAGGGTGGGAGGAACTAGAAAGACAAGAACCATTAGTACAAGAAGAGCAAAGATATCAGGAAGAAGCGAATGAAGGGGAAATAGAACGATGGGATGAGGAGGAAAGTGAAAGAGGAGAGGGAGAAGGAGTAGATCTTGTTCCGGTTGCAGTTCTACAGGCAGTTAGTGATCACACCACAAGGAGAAGTAGAATAGCAAGTACAATCCCTATTGAAAGAGGTAGGATATCTTACCAGACTTGGATGAATATCTACTAAGATAAACAATAGGAAGTCAGCAAGGTACGCAAAGGAGAGAAGAAGAGAGAGAAACATCCCGACCAAATATAAGCACACAACGTCCTATAAGCACACAACATCCTGTGGCAGCAGAACCAGTGAGAAGAGGATGGCAGCCATCTGCGATTCGGGGTGTGGGCAAATGGCAATTTCCAGTCATGATCGAAGATGATGACAATAATGCCGATAATGGTACTTCTAAAGTACCTCAAAAGAAGAAGACACAGTCAACTGCCCTAGTCAATGCAGTTAGTATTCTTGCTTCAGCAAAAGCAGAGGGGGAAGAGAAAAAATTTGGGTTTCTTGCTCAACACTTCCAGCAGCAGGCTGAGCTCAGAAATCACGAACTGGACTTAGAAAGAGAAAGATTGGAAATTGAGCGTGAGAGGAACCAAGCAGAGCAGAGACGTTCCGAGTTGTTGATGTTACAATTGCAAGCTTCACTTTGAGGTAGAATGGGTGGACGAGGTGGAATGGGTAGAAAAGGTGATAGGCAAATGGCTCAAAATAATGGGGAAAATAATAATATGGCTGATACTGAAGATATTTTTCATGCTTCAAATTTATAAGAGTAATAATTTACCAAATCTTTGTTTATTGTATTTCTTTTTTCCTTTTGCTTATTTTGTCTTAAATGTAATTTTCTCTTTTATTTTTCTTTTGATTATTGTAGTTTATTGTATTGATTATTTTTGTTGTCTGAAATATGTTACGTGTAATAGGTGGTGGATATTTTCATTCCAGGACCAGGAATAAGTTGTCCAAGAGTTTTATTTCTGGGTTTTCAATTTTCATACAGATTATAATTACAAATTGATTTATTGATATAAGAAAAATTCCCGCATCCTATTCCTCCACTCAGCCTCCTCTCTTCGCTCAGCTTCAGCTCCTAAAACCTCATCCTCATCCTCATTTTCACCGTTTTCCCTCATATCTCTCGCAATTCCATTTCCTCCTTGCTGTATATTAGGTATCCACTCTATATCACTTTCAAAATCACATAGGAAATTATGTAGCACAATACATGCCATAATCCAAGAAAGGACTCATATATGGTCTTGTCCTTTTCTAATATAGATTGGTATACCACGAAGTGAACCCCATCTATTTTTCAAAACTCCAAATGCTTGCTCAACTCTTACTTGTGCTTCAGCAAATCGTAGATTAAACACCCTATATCCATCCTGTTCCAGACTTGCCAGCAGTTCCTTGTAGGGGGTCATACAACGTCTTGTAACTCGGTAGGCTTTATCTGCCAAAATGTACTCATCAGGGCGGGAAAAAAAAAGATTCGGCTGTTTGAAAAATGTTGTACAACTAAAAACAGTTGCATCCCCTACAGAGGCAGGGTATCCTCCCACAATATAGGTAAATCTCCGCTTACTATCACAAATCGCCTACACATTTAGAGCATACTGCTTCTTGCGGTTGAAGTATGTCTCTCCATGATACAAGGGCCCATATCAAAGCATGATATCAGTTCCATCAAGAAATCCAATACAGCCTGGGAAACCGCTTGATTCCTCCACTGCTCTTCTCATCTCCCGAAAGTCTCCACTCTTGGGCTTTGGCCACTTGACCAACTGCGGAAGTTGTTGAACCAATGCTATGATACATCGATCACAGTATAGCTGTATTGTTCCTTCCCCAATCCCCAGCTGTGCCCCTCCTCGAACTATTGATGCCCCTGCTGATCTGAGAAAGTACAGAGCTGTAGCTAACTGTATTTCAATAGGACCTTGAGGATTACAGGAGTTATTTGCAAAAATAGGATCCTCATGAACGATCGAGAGGAGGGCTAAAAATGATTCGCGGTTCATTCAAAAAATACCCGAAACCTGTCTTCCAACATGGTATATACCTACTTCATGTCAGTTTACCTTTTCTTTTGTTTATTCTTTTGTTTATATTTGTTCTTTATTTTATCTTTTTCAATATATTATAAATAGTAATTAACTTACATAATGTGCAAACAGGTACTCACTATGGGAAATTGGATTCCGAAGTGCCAAATATCATATTTCTGATATAACAACTCCTAAAAGTTCAATTGCTTCACCTATCCCTTCTTCATTTTCTTCTCCTCCCCAAGCTACCAAATCAATTGCTGATTGTCCTAACTGGTAAAAAGGTTCATAGGAATTGACATGTGAGTAAATATGTTGAAGCAAACTCCTTTGAACTCGAAATGGGGGGCTTCTCGGCAACAGGACTTGGAAAAGAATTTGGAAGTCGTCAGAGTCAAATAGGCATTGAATTAAATTTTGAAAGAGCCATGTATCCTGAAGGAGTTGGGTGAGTTGAGCTTTTTCTGAAAGGCGAGGCATCTGGTCTTGTTAATTGTTTGACATTATGCTACATTTTACTATAGATTATCTTACATGACAAATAGAAACTTTACACGTTGCCTTTTACCGACCTCCAGACCACGGTATCAATACCTAGGAATGGTATCATCATGGTATGGTATTGATATGGTATGTTAACCACTTTTGTTCATGCCAAGCTTACCTTACCTGCTCAAGTACGCTAGGAAACTCCGACTTTTTTAACTTTGAAAACCCCTACTCTAACAATCAACGACACTTATGTCCATCACTTGTTATAAATAAAACTCATAAAAGGAAAGTATATGCAAAAGCTATCTGAAAATAGAAATGATGCGACTATAATAGTCGGAAGAGTGTCGCAATTACAACCAAATAACTATCCCAAGTTCTAACTAACTATTGCGCTATTTTAGCAGAGGGAAAGTACCTCATCACCCTCAATCTTCAACACACCCCGCTGAATACTCAAGTACACAAGCCTATCTCACCATTCCAGACATCACTAGTACCATAACTTACCAACTCCAGACACAGTACTGGTGCAAATATTCAGCGTTACCGCCGATAACTCGGAAATCACACCTGATGCGAGATGACAGCCGGGGGCCGGGGGAGTGAAGGAAATCGCATCTCGATTTGTCCATAGTTACTTGTAAGTTAGACTTCGCTTAGATCTGGGATAAGTTTTTGAGGGGGCTCTTGCTCGATTTGATCCCGTTTCTATGATGCATTGCAAGAGATGGTGATCCTAGTCTGCAGGGAAGTTATGTAATGCAGAGTTGAGACGTAACTTAAGCTTGTGTTTGGGCGCAACATACTTGAGTGATAGAAGTGGTGTAATAATAGTACTACGAGTAGTGTAGTGATCTAAATTGTATAAGACTTGACTATCATCTTTGGTAAATAGGGCAAGTGTTAGACTTTGAGGCTCCTTGATGGTAGACTAGGATAGAAGACGAAATGAAGGGAGCATTCCCCAACAATTATCATCAACAACCTTTCGAACCGCCCCCCCCGGTTTCCTCCTATCAAGTAGCACTTGTACTTGCAGATTCAACGCCACATACAGTACTCCTCCCAATCCGCTGCTGTGAAACAAAGAAACATAGGAACTTTACGGCGCCCTGGAAGTATAAAGACTTTAAGTTTTGTGGCTTATTCCAGCACAACGAAATGGCCGCTTTGCGGCTAAATTAGCCAAGAGCATACTGTAACTTATAGTAGAATATAGTAAACTTTAGTATAATAGCAAATTAAGATAGAAACTACCCTGTAAATCTTGATGTTTCGATCAGAGCTTCCTGTTCGGTGGTTTAATTCCCCTCCCACCACCATACCCCTTCCACTAAGTTAGCACCTACACAGAGTGAGTACAAAATATATAAAATCTCCACCCACCCGTACATACCCGACATGAACCGCCATTCCAGAAGAACAAGCAGGTAGCTACCCTCCTCTCCTCTCCCAGAGGCAGATAGAACTGACAAACATGGCCCGCACGCTGGTACTAACCCTCTCAGTCCTCTATCCGGCGGCAGTTGTCGCCGGAGAGCACGACCACATCGCCGCGCAATTCGGGCAGAAAGTCATCCCGAGGACATGGGACCAGTCATACATTCTTGCAAAGACCTTCGTGGATCAATTAACCACCGCCGAGAAAGTTGTTTTGACGACGGGTACTGGAATATCGCTGGGGCTGTGTAGTGGGAATACGGATGATATTCCGCGTTTAGGGTAGGTTGGGGGGACATCAATTGTGGAGGTTATGATAGAGTGATTGACTGAGAGGTTGGGGATTAGGTTTTGGGAGTTGTGTTTGCAGGATGGACCGGTGGGCGGTCGAGGGACTGATAAGGTCTCTGTGTTCCCGGCTGGGGTTACGGTTGGAGCTACTTGGGATCGTGGGTTTTTTGTTTGTTTCTCGATTGGTAGACTGGGTATGTGTTCTGGGATTGACACTTTGGATTTTCTGCCGTAGGAGAGCTCATGTACCTGCGTAGTCGAGCAATGGGTGTTGAGAACCGTCTCAAGGGTGTAAATGTCGCTCTAGCACCCGTCGCTGGAGCCCTTGGGCGGTAGGTCTCCGAGATCCCCCCTCCCATACACAAGATCATTAGAATCCTAGCTAGGCTCATGAGTGCACCAGCAGTAGCAGGCCGTGGCTGGGAAGGTTTTGGCCCAGATCCATATCTGGCTGGTGTCGGGAATGCCGAGAGTATCAAAGGTCTTCAGGACGAGGGTGTAATAACTTGTGCAAAACACTGGATCGGGAGCGAGCGTATGTTTCTAGCCAACTGGTTTCCCATTGCTTGTCCACTTCGACTTAACGAAGGTTATTATAGAGGAGGGTACCGCTTCGCCCTCGAGAATCCCCCCAACCTCGACAGACCAATATTCCAGAGCATCAGCAGCCAAATAGATGGCAGAGCCCTCCAAGAAGTCTACGAATAGCCCTTCCGAGATGCTCTTGAGGCTGGTGATGGAAGGGTGAGGTGCTCTTACCAACGGGTAACCCACCTCCCTATTATCAAGTCCAATTTCTTCACAGACTGAGTGTCCCCAGGTTAACGGGGAATACACCTGCGAATCCACAGACCTCCTCCGAAACCACCTGAAGGGCAACACCGCCGGCGGTCTCGGTTTCCGCGGATTCACAATGACAGACTGGTTGGCCGCCGCCGACGCCGGGGAGCCATCAACAGCAGGCATAGACATGATCATGCCCGGTGATCTCGGCCTTGCAGGAAAAGCCACCGCACTAAAGCCTGCTTCCGACGGTGCTCTTCAAAATGGCACTAGACTCGATGAAATGGCGACGAGGGTGATAGCGTCATGGCATAAGATGCAACAGGACGAAGGGCTGATCAGCAACATCAGTTTCTCGACCTGGAATGCTGATGATACGGGTATGTTAGTTGAAGAAAAACCCCCTTTCCGACAGACAACCTTTTATCGACTCCATTGGCGAAAACAAAAAGGCGTTTGCTGGACAGAGGCTATATTGGCACAATAAACTACCACGTCCAAGCTGCATAACCAATCCACAAAACACTGATCCGTGGAATGGCGGCGGGGGGAGCCACTCTGCTAAAGAACGTCAATAACGCCCTTCCCCTGAAGAATGTCACATCAATGGGCGTCTTCGGGAACGGCGCAGGACCAATCCCCGCGGACTCCTGCGGAACTTTTCAGTCCTGTTCTCGGGGCACGCTGGCACTTGGATGGGGCAGTGGGTCCGGAAATTTCGATTACCTCGTCGACGTAAGTCCCCCTCACACCCCCCCCCCCCACACAGCAGGTATGATTCTAACGATTCAAACAAAAACCCCTCCAAGCAATCCAAGCAAAAGCAAGCACCGCGGGGATCACAGTACTAGGCCATCTTTAAAGTAATCGGAACGTGAGTTACCTGACTCCAGGAGTGGGTTACGACTTTACACTCGAAATTAGGCCCCAGCTGACACATCGGCCATACCATAACCAGATCACCTACCTTTTGCCATTCCGAATACTTAAAAATTGTCTAGTAGAGAGCGCCCTGGGCGATTATGCATACGCCGAGATGCGCCAAAAGGCTGCAGGAAAGGACGTCTGCTTAGCGTTTATCAACTCCCTCTCGGGCGAGAACACAAACGCCGTTGAAGGCAACTTTGACGACCGAAATAATACCACGGTAATTTCTCCCTTCCTCTTTATCTTTCACCTTCCCTTCCCCCACTCTTCAGAAATGCTGACAAAGGTTGTAGGCATGGCGTGACGGCGACACCCTGATCTCAAACATTGCCTCAACCTGCAAAAACACCATCGCCGTAATCCATTCCGTCGGCCCAATTCTAATGGAACCACGGATCGACCATCGAACGTTACGGCTGTCCTAGCTCGCCTCCCGGGCCAAGAATCCGGAAACTCGGTCGTGGATGTACTCTAGGGCGCTGTAAACCCCAACTCCAAACTACCTTACACATCGCTAAGCGGGAGGAGGAATACTGCTGCAGGGTACAGTACGCTTGGACGGGCTTATTCTCCAAGCAGGAGTTTTCGGGGGGGGCCGTTGTTGAATTATAAATGGTTCGATGCGAAGGGCGTGACTCCGAGGTTTGAGTTTGGGTTTGGGCTGTGTATGTTTTGCTCCCTCCCTTCCCCCTCACTTTGTTTTCTGGATGGGAGGTGCTAATCGGGTATATAGCTTATGCTGCGTTCTCCTACGCTACTACCCTTTCCATACCATCGCCTAAATCGCCGGGTGCTACACCATGTCGGAACCGTTCACTGTGTCCGCGCAAATCACAAATACCGGGTCGGTGTTTGGGAAGGAAGTTACTCAATTATACATTACTCTTCCATCATCTACTAATTCACCAGTCAGGCAATTGAGGGAGTTTGTCAAGCTCTCTTTGAACCCGGGTGAGAGTAAAGTTGCTACGTTCAGAGTTACAAAGAGAGATATCAGTTATTGGGATACCGGGAGAGGAGTGGCTTGTTGCCAGTGGAAACTATGGCATCTCTGTAGGTGCTAGCTCTAGGGATTCGAAGGCTACTCGGAGTGTGAGTTTTTAGGGGTTTGTTACAGTCGGGACCTTTGTTAAGAGGGGTATGAGCAGGGAAAAGGTTTTTTTGGAGGGCATTCGGGTTAATGACTCGGTATAGTGGAGTTTCAGGATACGATATATACACTTATTTTTCAGTAGTACCATATAGTAAGTCTAGTTTATCTAGTTTAATTGATTGCTCATACCATGTACTCGAGCACATGCACAGCGTGTATTTAGAATCTCTTCTTAGTGGGAGTAGCTAGTTCTCATAAACCCCACCATCTACTCAATTTGAGCATCATACTTCTGTGTTGATCGATAATTTCAAGTCAACATCTATACTCTTTTTAAGCCCCATCATTCCACTCGCGCTAAAAAAAAAAAAACCCCCCCCTAGTAGCCTAACTAGCAGTACCTGATTGACCTGTTTTCCCCACGGGAAATACCCGTTAGCTTAACTTTAGCTTCCCCGTGAACCTGACTATCCAAGGCTCAGTCTAGTTCAAGCTTATTCCATAACCCTAACCCGCTGGAGTCAATGACATCACACCGGAGTCACGGAAAATCATTTCGCCGAAATCCAGCTCGCAACCAAGAAGTTGAAAAACGCAAAATCGATGAACACCAAATGACGTAGCCTCCCCCCTTCGCAAATATAACTTTATCTCACCACCCTCTTGTTACTGTAAGATAATACAATTCTAAAACGCCAGAATTGCCGACCCAACCCGAGAGCAAGAAGGAAAAATAAACCATCGATTGCCAAAAATGCCGTTGAAGGATACCGTCAAAGCCGCTGTCCGGGACGAAGTAACGGGGGTCACTGCCCTCGCAAAGGAATCCGCTGCCACAGGTACCTACCTGTACCCACTGCGGGGGATTATATACTTCCTTACACACCGTGCCCTCTGGAAACCTCTTACTTCGCGTCTGCTCCCATTGTTGACGCTCAGCACGGGAGTTATCACGTCCATGTTCCTTTTCACCTACGTGCCGCAGTCATTCCTACTGACGTTCGTCAATGGACCCATTGCGTGGATTTCTACAATTGCTCTTGTGTTGAGTGAATCTGCAGCGATCATCACTGCACTGAGCAGAACCTTCTTAATCGATGAGGCATTGGTGGACATATTTGATGGTGTGTTGCTGCTGGAGGGTATGAGTGCGCTTGTAAAAAATGGAAGGGAGTTGGAGGACGGGAATGGGGTTATGGGAAAGCTGGGGAAGATGGTGAAGAAGCCGTTTGAGAAGTTCACTATCAAGAGCTTGGTTAGCTATTTGATTTGGCTGCCGGTGAATTTTATTCCCATAATCGGAACTGTGGTGTTCATTTTTGTGCAAGGTTTATTACCGAGGTTTCTGGAGGGGAAGCTGAGATGTACTGATGGTTTTTTTTGCAAACAGGAAGGAAGTTAGGGCCTGTTTACCACGCTCGGTATTTCCAGCTCAAAAGCTATTCTAACCAGCAGAAGAATACGTTTGTTGAAAGAAACCAGCCAGCCTATATCAGGCACGTCATGCTCCAGTCCAGATTTAACAGGAACACTAATTCTGCTGTAGTTTTGGCACAGTATCGATATTACTACAGTTGGTTCCTATCGCCAGCATCTTCTTCTCGTACACAAATACCGTTGGTGCAGCATTGTGGGCTATTGATATCGAGAAGGGGAATCGCCCTGCAGAAGGAAAGAGGGTTGGGGGTGCCATTGCTGATGGCGAGAAAAAGGAGTTGTAATGAACTGTGGGGTAGGATGAATTTCCTCTGTAGCACCGTTAAATGGTGTGGATTGGGTCTTGGATCGGCGAACGGATAGTTATTCTGGTCCCTGAAGCGGACCTTCCTGTGCATTATTAATGATACGAGGGTATGAACCTATTAATCAGAACAGGCAGGGATATATTTGGCTTGTTAACCTGAAATAACTATTCCATAAATTCTTGCCGGATCTTGTATCCCGTTATTGTATCAAATTAGCAAAAAAGAACTTTCGATGTGATCTTTCTGCGAAAGTCCCACAATAGACGCAGATGCATCACCTTAACTTTCTTGGTTCTTTGGGCATTGCCTCCCTTTTCAGGGCTGCATAGCAGCTTGGGACCTTACATGTTGTAGGAAATCTTTCCACATAGGACTTTTCTATGGGAATAATCATACAAGTGCCAGGGGAGATGTTTTCGCACAAGATAGGGATCATTTTGCAGGTTAACCTAAATTAACTGTTCACTAACTTTCTAGCGGGTATGTGGGATTAATAACTTAATTCCTAAATCAAGATCCTTAAAAAGATATTAATAATTAAAAATAAAGCAACAAGCTGAACTCAAATAATTAATTACGGATACTTGTAAGAGATCTGAAAGGATATCCCACAGTACTGTAGACCTCTCCCTCCGGAAGGGAAGGCTTTTCGGTTCGGTATGCTAAGGGTTGGCACGAAGCTCGGTCACTCTTTTCTCACCTCCACAAGGGTTAGGGTCTGTTGTGCCGGCAGGGGGGTTCACCCAATCAATGCCCTTTGAGCGATTTTCATGATGGCTTCAAAGTCTTTATTCTTACCTTGGGAGATTCATTGTTTACGATGCCCCTTGGCCCATTTTCTTTTGTTCAGCTATTGATATGCCACCCACGATGCCCTCAAGGCCACAGCGTTCGCTCTTTTTAGGGCACCAGTACCTGGAACCACATTCTCTTTTGCTCTGGCAGACATCTGGGACTACAGTTCGCAGTTTGAGGAGCCTCTCGAGGCCCGAGTCCATACCTTCTTTATCGACACCGCCTAGCACACACTATTACAAACCCGGCATGGTTTGTAATGGTTTTACATGACATACAATTATATGTCATAGTATTTTATTTGTTAAAGGTTTTTGCACATGACTCGATTGAGTCATATGATATTATGTTTTGCACTATGACTCACATATGAGTCATAGGGTTTCACATGATTCACAGTTGTGAGTCATAGCTATTTATGTTTGAATTTGATTGGTATGTTGAGCGTTGACTCATAGGTGCGCCTATGAGTCATAAGGATTAAGAGGCATGACTTCGTTTATACGAGTCATGAGGTTTTGCACATGACCCCTTTAAGGTCATGGGACTTTTGCGCATGACCAAGTATGGTCATGAGGTTATATGTTAAGCGAGTGCATGAGTCACAGTTGTGACTCATTTGATTTGTAAGCAGGTTGCTGGAAGAACTATATAAGGAGGTCGATAGGACCTGATAGTTAGTTCTTCACGCAACCACCTAAGTTATTTCCTATCTTATAAGTTATCAATAAAACACCTTTACGCTCTTTACTACAAAGGCCAACAATCACAAAGAGAAACAGAATCAATACTAGTTAGCACTATAAGGACTTAGTATTGACAACGGTCAATATCTAAGACATAGTGTAAGATAACAAGTATTGAGAATTCTCGAAGGAAAGAGAATACAATAAGAGATAGGTGAGTATTATCTCTAAGAGAAAAGCTAACGATAGGCTCATTGCCTGTTGCGAGATATAAGAAAGGAGAGATCATATAGCAGATCGTAACATTTGGTTGCATGTTCAAGCAACACCCAACGATAACACGGATTTCGAATACGAAGACCAATCCTTAGAACTCCCAGAGGTTGCACACGAACTTGTAAGAACAGCCTTGGAAAGAGGGAGAACACCAAGTCCAATTACACCAGAAGAAAGGTCACCACCTAACAAATCTTCAAGCGAAGAAGAAGAAAGAACGGAAATGATGTCGGGCCAAGGGCAAGCAGCAGGACAAGCAGCAGGACAAGCCGCAAACCTGCCACCAGCAGGAGGAGAACCGCTTGGACAGCTAGCACAAATACTACAAGCCATAAACGTTCCGAAACCGAAGGTTAAACCACCAAGCACCTACACAGGGGATAGAAAAGAACTCAGGAACTGGCTAGCAGAACTGCAAATCTACTTCCAAGCAGCAGGATGGGCAGAAGAATACAATGAAGAAAAAATTACCTATGTATCCAGCCTACTAAGGAAAGAGGCAAGTTCATGGCTCACACCCTATACGGAAGGAATAAGAACCAAACCCTGGAACAACTGGGAAGAATTCAAGGAAGCGATTAAAAACCAATTTGGGGAAATTGATCCAAGGGGAACAGTGAGAATACAACTCAAAGATATGATCCAAGGAACTCAGACTATGACGGAATACTGGAATAAGTTCAAACTGGCCCTAACAGAAGCAGAATTGGACGACACGACAGCAGGAGAATGGCTATATGTGGGAATGAACCCAAAATTGCAAGAAGAATTTGATCACTATGACCAAACAATCACGGCAGCAGACCAATTAGCAGTATAGGCTATGAACAAAGAAATTCGACTAGCCTCACTCAAACATCTACGCCAGGCAAAGAAAGTCAAAACGGAGACACATGATACCCCAAGAAACTACGATGGCACCTTTAGGGCAACACCAAAAGAAATCTCAAGCGGGGACCCTATAGACCTAGATGCAACAAGCAGAAGAAGGTATCAAAGACTACCCCAGGAAGAATGGAAGAAATGTACGAAAGAAGGACTGTGCTACCAATGCAGAAAAAAGGGACATTTGGCAAAGAATTGTCAAGTCAAGAATGCCAACAGTAATAAACCAAAGATCCGAGAAATGGACGTGGAAAAGGAGGAAGAAGAGGCTTTAAACGACGAAAGTTCCCAGGAATAGATGGTCTGGGGGACAACCAAACAAAAACCATCAAAAGGATGAAGACGTCCTCAGGAAGAGATGGACCAGGGGACGACAAGACAAAAAACATCAAAACCACATACCTCAACACCGCTTTAACCAACAAAGAACTAAGAAACCTCGAATCGGACCACATCATGGTCAAAGTACAACTCCACAATGGACAATAACAGATTTCCACCAACGCAATGATCGACTCGGAGGCAACTGAAGATTTTATAGACCGCAACTTTGCTATAAATCATCAATTACCTTTAACGAAAATCGAAAAACCAAGAGATATATACATGGTGGATGGAACTGTATCGGATGCAGGACCAATCACCCATGTTACGGAAATCCCCATGGACATCGGAAGCCACAAAGAGAAAGCAACTTTCCTAGTAGCCAACCTTGTCAAGCATGAAGTCATCCTTGGCATGACATGGTTGAAAGACCACAACCCAAGGATCAATTGGAGAAATGAAGAAATCACCTTCAATAGCGATAGGTGTAAGGCAGTATGCCTTGATGCCTCCCCAACAGTATACACCGTACCAGAAAAGGAAGCAATTCAGCAGAATCTGAAAAGCCGGATTCTAAAGATCAGCACTAAGGAAGGACCAAACTATGAAATTGTGGTCAAAAGGCTGAGAGAAGATGCGAAGATACCTATGAAAGGCTCGCAAAAGGCTGCAGGTAGCGACCTGTTCAGCATAGAAGAAGCAACAATCCCAGCAAGGGGACAAAAGCTCCTTGGAACAGGAATCTTGATGGGACTTCCAGAGAATACCTATGCCCACATCGCACCCAGAAGTGGTTTGGCAAGCAAAAATGGCCTTACCATTAATGCTGGAGTCATAGATGCAGACTATACAGGAGAAATTCGGGTCCTATTGGTAAACCTATCAGAAGTGGATTATGAGGTCCACAAAGGAGATAAGATCGCCCAGATAATTGTTGAAAAAATAGTTTCAACACCATTCAAGGAGGTACAACAACTTCAAACCACAGAAAGGGGCAACCAAGGATTCGGCAGTACAGATCACCAAGAGAAAGAACTATCTCAGGACAAGAAAAAATTATCGATCGCTTTCATCTCAGCACAAGCATTCGGTAGGATGCACAAAAAAGGAGAAATCACCGGAATCCTAAAATGGGACGATGCAAGACTCACGCTGGCGGCTATGACAATTAGCACTGAACTAGCACTACAAAAGAAAGGAAAAGGTGGAAAAGAAACCTTAAGACAAATAGTGCCTAAGGAGTATCACAACTTCTTAGATATATTTGAAGAAAAAGAAAGAACCGAGTTGCCACCACATAGGACAGTGGACCACAAGATTGAAACAGAAGCACCGCCACCATTTATGAAACTCTACCCCTTGAGAGGGGAAGAGCTCAAAGAACTCAGAGAATACTTGGAAAAGAACCTAGAAAGACAATGGATAAGACCATCGTCTTCATCAGCAGGAGCACCCATACTCCTTGTTAAAAAGAAAGATGGAGGCTTAAGGCTCTGCATGGACTATAGAGGCCTAAACGCAGTTTCAAAAAAAGACCGATATCCGTTACCATTGATAAGTGAAGCCCTGGATCAACTGCAAACGGCGAAATATTTCACCAAACTCGATATCAAGGATGCCTATCAACATATAAGGATTGCCAAAGGAGACAAATGGAAGACAGCATTCAGGACGCGATATGGACTATATGAATATATGGTCATGCTATTCGGATTAGCTAATGCACCAGCAACCTTTCAATGATGGGTCAATAATGCACTTAGCAAGTATCTGGATGTCAACTGCATTGCTTACCTGGATGACCTATTGGTATATTCAGACACCATGGAACAACATCGAAAGGATGTGGCCATGATACTAGCAAAACTCAAGGAAATTGGAGTTTGCCTCAAACCCACGAAATGCGAATTCCACAAGGAAGAAACCGAATACCTAGGATTCATCATCAACTCTGAGGGAGTCCGAACGGATCCTACCAAAACGGATGCCATAAAAGTATGGACAACACTGGAAAAGGTCAAAGACATCCAAAGCTTTGTGGGATTCTGCAACTTCTACTGAAGATTTATAGAAGGATTCAGCAGAATAGCGAAACCACTTTACAACAGAACAAAGAAAAATCAGAAGTGGGAATGGGGAGAGCCGGAGCAAAAGGCCTTCGAGGGCCTTAAAGAAAGACTCACCACAACCCCAATACTAAGGCACTTCGACCCGGAGGCACCTATTATGATTGAAACTGACGCATCTAATTACGTCTGTTCCGGAATAATATCACAACAAGATAAGGAAGGACTGTGGAAACCAATAGCCTACAGGTCAAAAACAATGACCAAAGCGGAATGCAACTATGACATACACGACAAAGAACTGCTGGCAATCATGCAAGCCCTCAAGGAATGGAGAAAATATGCACAAGGAAGTCCTCACACAGTCAAGATCCTCACAGACCACAAGAACCTTGTCCCATTTACAACTACCAAAGCCCTGAATGGAAGACAAATAAGATGGAGCGAAGAGCTAAGCCAATACAATATCAAAATCGAATATCGACCAAGGAAGGAAGGGGCAAAACTGGATGCCCTCACAAGAAGAACAAATGACATACCAACAGAAGGAGACGATCACATTACGCAACAATAAAGGATTCTGTTACCGAAAAAACAATTCTTTGTGGATGAGGGATATGCCTCAAGCTCAGAAGAAATCAATACTATGAAACTATGGACAATAGAAGACCAAGGAACTGAAAAGAATATCAAAGAAAAAACATCACAGGATGTGTTGCTCCAAGATATTCGAAAAGCCATAGAAAGGAAGGATAAAGAATACCCAAAAGTGGCACTAGGATCATGCGATTGGAAGGAAGGATACATGTGGTATGAAGGAAAAATCTGGTTACCAGAAGACGAACCAATAAGGACAGAAGCGATAAGAAGGAATCATGACACACCACAAAACGGACATGGTGGAACAGCCAAAACATCTGAGTTGACACAACAAACATACTATTGGCCAGGAATGCGCCAAGACGTTAAGCGATATGTCAAAAATTGCGATATGTGTCAACGAATAAAACCAAGTCGTCATGCGCCCTATGGACTATTGCAACTACTACAAATACCAGAAAAACCATGTAATTCCATCAGTATGGATTTCATCACAGACTTGCCACTATCGAACAACCATGACACAATATGGGTCGTGGTGGATCGCTTGACCAAGATGGCTCATTTCATACCCTGTCGAAAGGATATGAAAACCAAACAATTTACACAACTATTTATGAAAAATATTTTCAAACTACACAGATTACCGAAAGACATCATCAGTGATGGGGGATCTATATTCACATCGGACATATGGAAAGAGATGACCAAAGGATTGGACATCACCAGAAAGATAAGCACAGCATTCCACCCCCAAACGGATGGTCAGACAGAGCGAACGAATGCCTCACTAGAACAATTCCTAAGGGCATATGTAGAATACTCCCAACAAGATTGGGAAGGATGGCTATCATTTGCAGAGTTTGCATACAACAACACGAGACAAGACGTCATTAAGACAACACCCTTCTATGCAAATTATGGACATCACCCCATCAATGAGCCCATGGGACACATAGGCTTACCAGGAATATTGGAAAAGGATGATATCAGCCGACTACATGGACTCATCCAAACAGAAATACGAATGACACAAGATAAAATGAAGGAAAACAACAATCACCACAGAAAACCCGATCCAAGACTGGAATCAGGAGATAAAGTCTGCTTAATCACAAAAGATATCCAGACTACGAGGCCATCAAAGGAACTGGATTATCGAAAAATCGGACCATACAGGATCATTGAAAAAATTGGAGAAAAGGCTTATAAGCTAGACCTCCCAGCCTCAATGAAAACAAAACATCCAGTCTTCCACATCAGCAAACTCAAACTTTATTCAAACAATCCTCTATCCTCACAAAAGAAACTTCCCACTCCTCCTATCGAGATAGAAGGAGAAGACGAATACGAACTCGATCAAATAGTCGATTCTAGACTATATTACGGAAAACTACAATACCGAGCCCAGTGGACCGGTTACTCTGCACAACACGACCAAGAGTGGTACCCAGCAGAGAATTTTAGCAATGCTAAATATGCAATCGAACACTTTCACTGAAAAAACCCAGGGAAACCTAGTCAAAGAGGAGGAACAAATGAGCGACAAGGACTGGATCAACCTAGCCGATCTCCCCGCATCTACGCCAATTACACACGAACAAGAAGAATACAACCAGAAAAACTGGACTGGTTGCTTAGATGATGGATGCCAAGTACACTTTACGGAAAAAGAAGGGGCCAATTACTGGCCGAAGAAGCACAGAACCCCCCTACCACCACTCCAACCACCCATGATGACATGGGAAGAAACGTCACCATCCCCGAGAACACCACCCCAGTCGCCATGTGACAACAATATCTTTTTAACAGCAAAACAAGTAAAGTTTTCAGGGACGAAAACAAACAGAAGGGGGGGCAAAAAATCTTGGCCCAAGGTCAAGAAAGATGGAGAACAGTTGGAAGATTGTCCAACAATAACCCATACCGATTCCTTCGAGACGAAGGAAACCTTGAAGAGAAAGGTCAAGGAAAAGGAGGAGCAAGTTGCAAAGCTGGAGGTGCATAAGAGATGGTCAAAAGGAGAGATAGCAGGCAAGGATATCAGGATCCGAGCCCTGGAAAGAGAGCTAGAAAGAGAACGCTATGCGAGGAAGGAGGAAGAAAAAAGGTTTAGTAGGATTGCAGGGGACATGGCACACATCCGCAGAAACATAAGAAAAGATGTGTACTATGAAGGATACCATCATGAATCCTCAAGGGACTGAGGATTTAGGGAGAGGGGAGCTAGTATTACAAACCCGGCATGGTTTGTAATGGTTTTACATGACATACAATTATATGTCATAGTATTTTATTTGTTAAAGGTTTTTGCACATGACTCGGTTGAGTCATATGATATTATGTTTTGCACTACGACTCACGTATGAGTCATAGGGTTTCACATGATTCACAGTTGTGAGTCATAGTTGTTTATGTTTGAATTTGATTGGTATGTTGAGCGTTGACTCATAGGTGCGCCTATGAGTCATAAGGATTAAGAGGCATGACTTCGTTTATACGAGTCATGAGGTTTTGCACATGACCCCTTTAAGGTCATGGGACTTTCGCGCATGACCAAGTATGGTCATGAGGTTATATGTTAAGCGAGTGCATGAGTCACAGTTGTGACTCATTTGATTTGTAAGCGGGTTGCTGGAAGAACTATATAAGGAGGTTGATAGGACCTGATAGTTAGTTCTTCACGCAACCACCTAAGTTATTTCCTATCTTATAAGTTATCAATAAAACACCTTTACGCCCTTTACTACAAAGGCCAACAATCACAAAGAGAAACAGACTCGATACTAGTTAGCACTATAAGGACTTAGTATTGACAACGGTCAATATCTAAGACATAGTGTAAGATAACAAGTATTGACAAGTCTTGAAGGAAAGAGAATACAACAAGAGATAGGTGAGTATTATCTCTAAGAGAAAAGCTAACGATAGGCTCATTGCCTGTTGCGAGATATAAGAAAGGAGAGATCATATAGCAGATCGTAACACACACACACACACGATTCCGATAGCCTTTCATTCCTTTTTGCGCTTTTCTAGGACCCATAAACCCACCCGCCTCCGGCACATAGGACCTAGGGGTTTAGTTTTTTATTTCTCCTAGGCAACTATTGTAAGTCCTGGGCAAATTTAACGCCCAGGCAACCCAACGCGAAGGGGTGTCTTCACCTCCTCCCTCGGGGGGATGGCTTTGACCCCCAAAATCATCCACCACACCTTGGGGTTTTTTTTCCAGCCGGTTTACCCAGTTGCCTTGGTGTGGTAACACCACGTCGGAAGCCCTAGCTTACCCCCAGCCACCCTAACCCTTCGTGGCCACTACGATGGTTGAGCTATTCACCATTCACGATTTGGCAGTTCCTAATCGGCCCCCAACGACTGATCTCCGCCTCCCTGTCCCAGAGGATCTTTGCAGCAAAAACCTGCAGTACCTGGGTTGCTAGCATTGCCGGTATTGCACTGCCTCCGGCAATGCTGGCCACCTACGGTTTTGGAATTCTTCGCCTGGTTGCCGAGCGCCCCACTTGAACAACCTCCTAGCTTGGACTCAGGGGCTCATGCCCCCCTACATTTGATCATTCCACTCTTTTGGCGGTTGGGAGGGATTCTTTTGTGGTGGAGGGTTTGCGAGAAGGCGGGCAGGCCTTTAATGTTTGTGTTTGTGGCAGGTGGCCAGGAGGTGGATCTCTTTATAGGGGCCTTGGCTGGGGGATGTTTCTCATGCCGTTACATAGATGCGATTTATTTCGTGAAATGGGGCTTACCCCCGGCGTTTATTTACTAGTGTAGTGGACATGGTAATAAAATAAGGTTATAGCTCGGTTACACACTCTCTCTGCAAGTTCCCAATATGCTAAAACAACCAAGTGCAAGAGAATAAAATTCCCACTGTCCGGGAATACTTTTCTGTCTCTCAAACTATGACCGTAAAATTAAAAATGTAAAGAAAAGAAGAAAAAGAAAAGAAGAAACTATCAAACTCTCGAATTCTCTGCTGTATCTGTCCTGCTGCGGTTCTGTCTTCTGTTTTCCCTCTCTGGGGATGTCCCTCTTGTGGCCCTCGGCTGCTGTTGTCTGCGGATGTCTGATGATTGGTTGACAACTAAATTTACCGTACCACAGAACATTCCCAAGTGCCCCACAAGGCTGCACCAGTCACGTGCCCTAACCCTGAAAACAAACTAGCTAGGAAACAAAAGTCACGGCCATTAAGCCCTAGCTACAACATGGGGTTTACCACCCAACTCTAGTGTTATCATACATAATTTCTCCTCCACTTTTAGGGTTCCGGCTTGACGATTAGGAATTGCCCGGTCCATTCATGGCTGAGAGGAACCATCGGCCAAAAGTGTAGGAGAGTGTAAAAGGCAGGAGGGGATACATAAGGGGTAAAGTCCCGATAATAATTCTCCTGATAAGTCTCTGGAATGGTTCTCCTTTATGCTTCCCTGAATAACCCCTTTCCTCAAATTGGGCTTGCACTAGTTTAGGCTCAAGAGCAATTTAAATGCGATTCAAGAGTGGATCCTCGTGAGCGGCTACGAACCCACTTGCGACTCCCAGGTGGCCACATTACCCTCATTTTCCTTAAATGTATGAACCAAAAGCAAAGGAGAGCCCGCTTAGAGGAAGCAGGTTGGACACAAACACAGAACAGTGGTCGGAAGAGGAGAGGCTGAATACCAGTATCCCATTCCCCCAAAATCCATGCCCTACAGACAACAAGATGACCTTCATTCGGCAAGCAGAGCCCAGCCCGGGTATGCAGAAACCGGAGACTAGGCAAGTGTTGTTGCAAGGTGGGCATCCACTATCACTCGAAATGTGGCTAGTTGCCGCGGCTTATCGGTTTCACGAACAAGCTCAACTTCACCTGCGGAAGCAGAAATCTCAACACGACACCGAAGGTTTTGGATGTAACTTTCACACAAACATCGCCTCCTCTCCAGGCTCATAAAAATATAATATTTAGCTGAAAATTCTGCGAATTCAACTAGCTCAAAGCATAGGCGAGAGAGGAGGGTTCAATATATATATTTGGCATGTTCAGGTTACGGATAAAGATTCTTTTTCGAACCCTAGCACAGGCTGGATTGTGATAACTATTGGAATGATGTACGAGGCTATCTGCAAAATTCGCTGACACCCTACCATTTCACACTAAAAATGGGTATTTTCACATTGCCAAACCTCAGCTCCATCGCTCTACAAAAAATGGGAAAATTTGCTAGAGCCTTTAGGGCCATCTAGATATTACCACCCATAAGTGACAAGCTCTGTTAGTAAATGTCCATGGTGCAATACCAGAAATAATGATAGTGGGCGAATGGTACTTACAATTCTATATGAGAGTGCCATACAAAAAGTACATTGCAACAGTGTCCAATCTGGGCCCTAGGCTCTCAGCCATCATGGTGGAGTGGGAAAATTCTCATAATTTCTATCCAGAGAGTCTAGGTAATTATCTACATTATGACATCAATTCCGTTAATTCTATCTTGCTTTCAGATGAGTTATGGGTGTCCAAAACCAGCCATCTTCGGTGTAAAATAGTAGGGTGTCAGCGAATTTTGCAGATAGCCTCGTACAGTTTCCAAAAAATCCAACTAACAATTTGAATTTCTAGAATTAAGTGTAAGCTGCTTAGATGTTGCGTTCGCTTGTTCACCTCCCCCCCCCCAAGGGGGAAATCAAGTGAGGGCGCATCTTACGATATTATTATTGTCAAACTGGATGTTCAGCCATGGCGTACATGTCCATGAGAGGCAAAATTTGTCTCGGTATCTTAAATAATTGCTTCACACGCGTACTTTCTATCCTGACGGGTCAGAGGACATAAGGTATGGAGTTGTCTCTCGTCGGTTAATAATTTTTGTCAAGCAATCATCCAACGCTACTCCCCGGTTTTCGACAAGTTCCTCAATAGAGATGGTGATGAAACTCCTATCATACACCGAATCTTGGAGAGACGGGGATATACAGGGCCGATCCGGTAAACCTTGGTGAGTATTCTCCTGCTTATTATTTCCAAGATACTGAATTCTGTCTAGAAATTTGTCAAGTCGCTATCCTGATATCAAGTCATAGTATGACTTTGCGAGTAGGGACAAAGAGTCCCAGGAATCATGTCACCATAAAAACTTCCAGGAGAATGCTTGGGAGGGGAATCACCAGATTCCAAGGCTCCTGCGATTTTCTTTCAAGCCGCACCCACACTATTTAAAATGGAGTAGGGTGCGATCAAGCCTTGGACCCGACAGTACGGTACTGTAGAGTGCACTCGGTCTCCTGATCATTACATCTTGAGACTCGCCTTCTCGGGAAGATGTCTGACCCCCGGCACTGTGGCGATGACCCCCAGAAGCTTGGACACGCTTCACTTCATGGGCCATATACTATGGTACATCTAACCAAAAGCAGCTTTTACTCTCAGCACTCCGATCGACCATGAAGAATTTCCGGGAGCCGGACCACCTGAACTTGCATTTGCTTGAATACAAGTACTCGAGTACAGTAGTCTACAGGGTTCCCGTGCAACGCAAAGAAGTGCAATTTTGACGTTTAAGCCACTAACTATTGATTAATGGCAACTGGTTTAGTCCTCGATCAACACTCCAAAGTCCCCCCGCCAGCACGTAAAGGGGGGGAAATGATTCCCCGAACGGGATTTCTCGAGCGTCAAGCTATGCTAACGGAATTAATGAAGCAACCGCAACTTCTATCTATACCAAAGTTTTTTTTATAACTTATGGTTCCTCATACAGTGGGATGTGATTAGTGCAGTACAGGAGCGTTGGTTGCCCCATCGTCGGTTGCTCCATTCATAACTTAACATACTGTCAGTGTCGGAGCTCAGTGGGACAACGATTTCCACTTCGGGGATAAGAGAATAAATTTGGTGTGATTGTGAGATAGTCGTGCCTTTAAGCATTCTCTGTGTTGCAAAGGAGGCAAGTGGTACATTGAAATTTCATAGGACACTAACATCAAGTGGGCCGCGGCCAACAAGGACGAGAAAAATGCTCTTGGGGGTGGCGACCGCAACGCCTGGGAATTGCAATAACATAATTCTCGCTGCCTGTTCGCTTATCGTCTACGCTATGAGCTATACGGAAATTCGCAAGAAGTAAATTTTGAGAAATCAGACCTATTCTCAGTGCAGAAAGCATTGTATGGAGACTGGAGATATAGACGCGCACTAGCAAACGCATTCTTTTGCTTTCCTATGTGCTTTTTAATCTATGAGGTGTGTGTGTACTGCCCCGACATTGTACACCCTTAACTGATGATTATTGCTGTTATTAATCGAATCAAGTCCAAGATTATCAAAAAGGATTTGTTTGAGTTTTCCACGGCAAGCCCTCAAACTGAATATCTGTAAGTGATGCATGGGCATCTAGTCATTTTTGTGGAGGAGACTTAATGTCTTGTCTGCAGTCACCATGTCCTTGCTTGTTCTGGCTACCATCCTTACTAGTGTAAGCACTTCCCAACATAAAATGAGATTTGTTGGTAGAGTTTGCCTCGACCCGGTATTGCCCCTTAAGCATAACATTTTTTAGTCCAAATCGAGCCTATGGAACACGATGTCTTTCTGATGAAAGTATAGATAGGGACACAAATATAGTAAGAAAATACCTTTATTCCTAGGTTTAACTTAAATATTAACATTGAAATTCAACGCTATTCCCTAATCTGTGTGCAGATTTCGCAGCTTTTTAACGTGGTTAATGACATTAGGTTAACCTCAAATATTTACCAAAAGTACTATGGCCGGGAAGCTCTTGTTGTGACCTGACCGGTAGAAAACATCTCGACAACCGCCACACCCGAACTATTTCTAATCTCGCAATATTCTAGGGAACTAAAAGGCAACAAATACAGACGAAGGGATGGGTGAGCTCGAAGGGCTTAAATAGTGAACAATTCCAAATTCGTCATGAAAGTACTCGTATAGTTGACCTTTTATTCTCTTCGCCCATAGTTTAGTCTCTAGAAGAGCTCAAGTATTCCGGATTCATGAGTTTTTGAGTACAATACAAGAGGGGGTTGCCGTTCTCTCGCCCTGTACCGTTTCAGGTCCTCATTCTGGAGGTGTAAAGTACCCATACAGACCAAGACAGCATAACCGAGAGACCAACGGGCTCGCAGAGGTGGTACGTCCCTTTCTTAGCGAGAAAGATATCGCTTGGCCCCTATCCAAATCCTATAGAGCTGCCCAGAAATTCCGCGTGCTTTCCTCCAATACTAGGCAGAGTGTATTGGCTAGGGGCGCCCGAAAATCCCAACCAACGTTCGAGGAAAGCCATGACCTGGTATTTTGTCCCACGACCCAGGCGGTATATGGCAATTAGGACGTTATAAAGTACAATGTCTAGAGCTACTCATTGACTTAAGGAGTAAGAAACCAACGCAGGCCGTTGTTCTGATAATGCGATGAATCGAAGTTCTAGAGGGGTTGTCCTATTGTGATGGCCGTTGTTCGGAAAACTGGCTTGCACGGGCGCCCTAACAATAGCCAAAACTAGTACAACTGAGAACTCTCAGCAACCGCGAACCTTCGCAGCAGACGGACGCGTTTTTCTTGTGGATCGCCGAATATCTTTAGCCAAATAGTTCTATCGGAAATTCCAATACCTAGGCATGAAAGGTTACGAGAAATAGACCATCTTTGTAAACTTGAGATCCAAGACAGATCTAAGATCGTACCTTGCCAATTCCATGCTCGCCGGTCAATATAATGGAAGGTCAAAACGGCAGCACCGGCTCACTCCTTGGCAGTTACTTTTGGTTACGGAACCCAAGAACCTGGATTGAATTTTCGCGGCTAGATCGAAACATATTGTTCCAACACCGCTTGACAATTCACGACCGGTGGCAGACCTCGGATCACAATACCCTATGATAGAATCCAACGTTTGTACATCGAGGCAAGCCTTATATCACCACATGTCTTCTCTAAAAGCGGTTAGCTGACCAATGATTGCATGCACTGGAGGAAAAAGAAAAAAAGAGAGAAATCCGGAGGCTAGAGATGTTAATTGGTAAGCTCGGAGCTCTTAAAACGCGGCCAAAAAGACCTTGAATCCACATGCACATACTTATTCACAATCTTAATATCCAGATTCAGAATGAAGGATCGGAGTATACCTATTGGATATTCCACTGCTCGGAGACTCAATCTTGGAAGTTATCACAATGTATGACTACACCCCACTATACTGTTAGGCTGTTGTGATTGCTTCACCGCATCTCAACCCCTTGATCTATGACCGGCGAGTCTCTCTTTGCCAAACAACATGAGGGTACATACCAGCAAGGTTGTTGATCTCTTCTAGAAGCAACCTCAACAAGCTTAAGTCTAGTGTCAGGTCAACAACTTCGGGTTCGAGGCTAGTGGTACGGCCAGTTATACACAGAATCCATAAGCAAGAAGGAACACGAAATGCCGTAGGAAGTACATCCTCTGAAGATTCGTATCGACCTGTATACAAAATGGAATTTGAGCTAACCATTCTCTATGTTCTCTGGGGATCTCTGATACCTGCGTATGCCTAATAGAAGGCAGATTAACTCAATTCTGACAACCAAGGTATTTAGAAGAGGAGTATTTATGTCCTAGACCTTTGGATTGAGAATCGTTATCGCGTTCAACCTACTAGATCTCTTCTTACCCGTCACCATAACCCTCGACATCGTTCGGACATGCTTGAGGAGCCAATTTGCTCCTCCGGGAAGGTCATCGGAACAGCACACCCCGATTAAAAAGGAGCCTAAGCATCCTGGAATACCAAGGGCCCAGACAGCTAAGCAATACTTAAGTGTCTTGTCGGAGTTTGCTCGGATATTACCTCGCGTGCACAACCTGAAGGCCTCGAGGGATATCTAAGCAGGCGAAGGTGCAGCGAGGACCCTACTTGGTGAAAATGTGAGTGCTTATTCCCTCGAGGGTGATAATGTGAATAGGTATGGCTTAGACCTTCTTCTACCTGAATGTCAGAGGAGCGTGTCAAGGGACCAGCTCTATGGCGCTTACCTGCCATTATTAATCCTTTAGTGCCAATTCCCAATCTCGGAGCTCTGCAGAATACGAAGTGCATGGGGCGGCATCGTATGAGCGCGTTGGTTGTTACGGTGTTGTGTGTGTGGTATGCTAAGATTGATCGAGTGTCGAATTATTATTTAGTTCCTCCAAAGGTGGCGGGGTGTTTGACACGGTTCCGTTTACCGATTGAGATATCAAGCACCCCGCCCTTTCCACTCCACTCAGAGCCTCGCAAAGCAGTGCATATGGCAAATAGGACCCATTAAGGTTACAAATTTTTGCTGCGGCTTTTTTCGTGGGGAAGGCATACAAGCGAATCACCACTCTCTGTGCAGGTGTGTCCGGTAGATTATGGATGGGTTAGGGGACCTTTCTCTCTCTCATGCTCCAATCTCTTCTTCGCCACATTTGATTGATGTCTGGAGTGGCGATACCACATTTACTGATCAAATTCGCTAATTCTGTTCCTGGATAGATAAATTCCGGCCCAGTTAGATAATAGGTTTTTGCTTTAGGGAGCGTTTCTCATACCCAATTTTTATCAACAATCATTAGTCAATCACAACCCATTGTTTGCGCCAAACCCTCGAGAAACATGGCATCTAACTGAGCCGGGGCTACCAGATCTAAGGACGTATTTAGCGGATTGGTCGGTAGATACGGTATTAGAGGGTGGTTGTTGTTGAAGCCATCGGTATTGGGGGGGATGAGCGATACCTGTGCGGCTGGTTTCGGCCATAATGATACAAATCCTCAGCCACCACGGCAGCCAAGCACTGGAAGGCCAAGATACCGTACAGTATTTTGTCATTCTTCCCTGTCACTTGCCTTAATTCTGAGCTGTACTCAAGTAGGTTATGCGAGACTGGTGGAAGCTTATGCACCTAAGTTTGCGTACCGGCAGGGGAGACACATCGGGTTGCTTGCATTGTTGAGCCATGATAGTCAGCGACCGGTCCACCAAACCTTGAAACGAACGTACTCAAATCAGCGGTCTGATTTGCTACTTCCTGATTCCTGGATGGAACCTGATTTGTAGGACATCGCCTAAGGCCGCAGGCCAAAAAGAAATGGTTTCAACGGTGAACAGCTCAAGCGATGTATTGCTCCGGTAAACGGCAGACCGTGACGAAGGGTTGCCAGGGAGGTACCCCCCCCTACAGATGTTATAAAGTAGGCATGGCCCGCCCATGAAAGTCCCCTTGGCGACCATCTCTCCATTCCTTTTTCCTATCTTTGCCCTTTCATCGACAACCAATTTCGCACACACACGACTATTGATAAGTTAGGACTTAGAAAAAATACTTTCTTCTGCGAGACACTATGGAAACCACGGCATCCCTTGTGTTCGATGGGGCGGGTTTTTAGAATTCTTGGCTTCATTACACAGGTATGCGATCCTATCCTAAATTTACGCATTTTAGGTCTGTTGGAGACCACTGTTGCTACCTGAAACATATCATTCCTCGGTAAAGTCTATTGATTTGCCATGGCGAGTTAAATGTTTTGAAGCAAGCACTTTTTCATACAAAATGAATGTTTTCATACTAAAAATGACTATCGGATCCTAATTTCTCCATTTTACAAATTTTTATTGCAAGGGGCCATCATACGAAATCATTCGTTCACACTCCATTTATGTTCAGAATCTACTGAAGCAAAATAATGGGCTCAGTGTATCCAGATGTCCGATCAAGGGTGCAGCATATCCACCCCTTGTCTTGTGGCAGAGCTCTGGCCTCTTCCACTTTCTCTATTTCACAACAATCAAGCTTTAGGACATCAACTCTGACTCTTATAAAAGCTCACGAAAAACCTCGTACCTTCCAACGATGATGACTCATACGCTGTTGGCTAGTCTCAATTTCAACTCTCTTCCCGGTTCTCATTACCGCATCCTTTCGTAAAAATTTTCGTAAAAATCGGATTGGAGCTAAGGGCAACCGAGCCAACGAGAGAGCACGAAGACCCCCAAATCGCCACACTTTAAGCAAAAGTCGAAAAGCGGTTGGACTGACCCTCCTTAGCACGAATCCGACTTTTGCGAAAGGATACGGTAATTCAATATGGCCGCGGCTAGTTTTCTGGGAGTGATCGAGAGGTGGTATTCACAGTCAACATTGGCAGTTTCATAATTATCATCAATAACCATCAGAAATTAGATCATTTTGGCCCGGTATTCGCAGCCGTGCATCTAAGAAACGGGGTGAGGTTTCTACAGCCTATCGTTAATACATCTCGAACCAGAGGGTCTCTCTTGGAGGCGATATAAATCGGTTTCCCTTTTCACTGTTCCGGTGCCGAAGATCTTACAGTAGCCAATGGAAATTACAACACGGGGACGTTTCTGTTACCGTATAATTTGGCAATAACGCCCCCCTCAAATAGCGCCCCCCCCATAATAACGCCCCTCCTTTCGCCGGGAGCAGAACTGGGGGTGGTCATTTGCCACTTTATCACCAGCAACGCCCCCCCCTCCCTGGGTATCCCGCTCCAGGGCGTTATTGCCAAATTATACGGTATCCTACTCCAAAGTATCACGAGCGTACGTGCTCGGGAAACCTTTTCCGAAGGGTTATGCATACCATCGCGTAAATCATGTGTTCATCTACTACGGATCTTGCCCATGAAACAAAGCTGTGGAGGGCTCCAAGATATATTGGTTCTAGACAATCATATTTTACATATGCCGTTTTCGGTCGGTTCACGGAATTTATATCTTTCTACTCATGCGTCTCTGCCAAGAATGCCTCCGCAAGCCGAAAATCTGGTGAGGACTCCCGCAAAATATCGGCTGGCAGAGGCATTCTTGGCAGAGACGCGTGAGTAGTGATGCGGGATTCTGGATCGCGTCCCCGCTTATCCAATCGAGCTTTAGTATTTAGGTGAATCATACCGGTATTTCCATTATCAACTTCACGACGCCACGTCGGTTAACGGACATTGGCCCAGAACACCTTCCAAGAATTTCCCTGCCCAGGTGGAAGCAGGCGATCGGGCGATGCCGTTTCGGCGAAGAGAACAGCGTTCTCTGAGAATTTTTCTTGAGAACCTTGCTTTTATCTTTTTTGGTGGGTATGGGCTTTTACGGTGTATCATGGCATGGTTCTCCGAACCATTTACGCTAGGATAACGCTCAGGATCTCGATTATACCTGATTTCAGACCTCTTGGGCCAGGAAAAAATTCTAGGATACTAGCACTAGAAGATGAGAAACCAACTCCTTGATGAATTCAATAGTGGATGTTCTTTTCGAACGGTAGTTTATCTCAAGGTAGGGATTGCGACTGATCTCTTTTGTTCCCTATAATAATTTTAGTGATTGATCCAGTAAGGAAAATGAACTTTTTGATCTGGGAGGGGAATTCTGCCTACCGTACAACGAGCAGGTAAGAAGTGAGGGGTAAACTGTGTATCATGCACAAAATTTATTAGTAGGGTGTGATAGTTTCGACTGTCCAATCCTTGGTTTTCAAAGTTCGATTCAGAATGCTTTGTTGTGGGTGGGGCGGGCGTTGATGCTGTGCTGCATCTATTCCGAATACGGCGGTGGGGTCTTCGCCGGTAATGACAACATAGTCCGGATCACACCACAACCCTCCAGATGCGATTGTTTGTTTTCTCTGTTCAATCTGACCAAATGGAGTCTAACTCGCGAACTATGCCATCGAGCACTCGAGCACGCGGCGGTAATCTTTTTTCGTGCAATTCAAATAATCCTCCTAGGAGGGTCCAAGACTTCTTTTGTTTCGATTATTCATCAACGGACATCGCTTGGCTCGTTCCATGGCTATGTGGCCTTACAGTCTTTTTGAAGGGGCTTGGATCTGATATACTGGTTGGAGCACCTATCACCCGTCTGACCGAACTGGCAGTATGCCGCCAATATCTCAGCATCCACAACCCTGACCTGATTGACAAAGATGGCTATGTCGATGAAATTCACTGCAAACTGGATGATATCCAAGTGGAGTTGGCATTGATACTTGGGGTTGCTAGACTTCTCAGTGCCCTTATCGGTACGCGTCAGACCACTTTTTTTATATTTTTTTTAAAAAAAAAAGCCTTCCAAGCCTTGCGTCTTGTATCCTCTCTCGGCATTCAAGCATGCAAATTAACGCTGAACGACAGAGTTATTGGTGTCTGTGCCACTGGGGATTGTGGCAGATAGAAGAGGCAGGAAATTTGCGCTGACACTTAATGTTGTGGGAGGATTATGCTACTACCTATGGGTTGTTATTGTTTGTCAGTTGCATCTGCTACCCAGTATCTAATATCTTGCTCACGCGATTTACACCTTGGAAAAGGCATATTCTACGACTTTTTCCCGCCTAGGCTATTGGTTACCTGCTCGCTATTCTACGCTATCGGTGGAGGCCCTCACATGTTTTCTGCCTTCATCCTAGCCATGATTGCAGATGTTACAACTGAAAAACAAAGGTTCGGGAACTGTTGTGGTCTATGCGCAGTCATGTCTAATCAGACTATCCTTACGCTTCCAGGACCCGCCACTTTTACGTCGTTCAATCTATTGTACAAGTTGTTCAACTAATATTCCCGGCCATCGGCTCTCTGTTTTTGGGCATTGGATTGTGGATACCATTTTATGTAGGGCTTTCTGCGATGGTCATCCTCATCAGAGTAGTGTTTGTCATCCCAGAGACTGCTGCTGCTCCCAGAAATCCTGCACCTTTACCAACTGAACAAGATTCCTTGCTTGGTTGTTTAGCTTCCAGCCCTTTCATACCTACTACTATTACTCCAGAGCATGCAGAACAAGCAATGATCACTAATGTGCATGAAGTCCCGCCCTTACATCCCAAGCTTTCGAGCCGTGTTCAATTTCTCGATCTAGCCTCGAATCAACCTATCATCCCACTTTCTCTCGCCACCTTCTTTTTCGCAAATCTTTGCCGAGGGTCATTAAGTGTGCTGCTGCAGTACATTTCAAAGAGATACGGCTGGCCACTTTCTCAGGAAGGTTGAACTTCAGTTTCAAACCACTAAATGCTAACTCATTGTTCAGGCTGGATACTTGATTTCACTAAAGGCACTCTTCAGCACTATCCTGTTCTTGTTAATTCTACCATATCTTACACACTCGTTGACGGCGTCCTGGGGCCTATCTACTCAAAACGCCAACTTATTAGTGGCAAAGATAAGTATCAGCTTACTAACTTTAGGATGCCTATTAATCGGTCTAGCCGCCAGTGTGCCGTTGCTGATTATTGGTATGGTGGCAACTCAAGCATTCCCTTGTCTTAGCTTACACTGATAGCTCTGTTCATCATGTCTTTGGGATTCGGTTTTGGGACTGTGGTGCAATCTATCGTTACTTCAATTGTCCGCAAAGACCAGGTTGCTCGGCTTTACTCTACCATATCTGTCGCTGAAACTGCCGGCACCCTAGTCGGTTAGCCCTTAGTGGCGCTTGGACTTGCTGTGGGCTTCCGATTAGGTGGTCTAGCGGTTGGGCTTCCATGGTTTATGTGTGTAGTGAATGGGCCTCAGTTTGCGCATACATTCCTCTTAGCTAGTTTAACAGGTTCACTGTTTTCAGGTATTGTACGCCATTGCTGCGCTCCCCGTTTGGTGGATGAGGGCTGAAAGCTCAGTGCCTGCACATCTAGTTCCTCACTCTTAGGTTGGGGGAGAATATATCGATAGGGCACAAATCAGAAAATTGGTAGAACACAATTGCCTCAAATACAGAAACGAGTAAGAACTAACTTAAACAAAATAAATAAAACACCTCTTGAGTATTTGCAAGCCCGTAATAAAATAAATTCAAACAAGATATGACTGAAAAATTCAAACATTCAACATATTTTGGCAAAATATGCCTTCTAGTGTGATCTGAGCTCGATAGCCGCCTGCTTCCTTCAATATTAATACACGCACTAACAAGTAGGAAAAGATATCTCTTACTGCTCCTTAGCATACCCTGTAACCTCTTGCAAATTAGACGCATCACTTCTTACAACCTTGACAGACCCAGCAGATACGAGCAGGCCACAACTTAGAATCATCCATCCTCTCATGACACCCGAAAGTCCACACAGACTCCACAGCTTCACTAGGCTCAGTTTCAGGGGTGATTGGTAGTGTGATGCTAACTCTACCAACTGTCTTCTCCACCCCGAACGGCGCGTCATGGATCCCATCATCAAGCACCGTCAAGCCCACCAAGTCTTCAATCCCCAACCCAACCAGCAACTCGTAGAGCTCCCTCACAAAATCCTGATTGAACGAGACACTCAGGAAATTCTCTACAGAGGGAGGATTGAACCCGAACTCGATGGGGTAAAGATGGCCACTCGAATACGCCCATGATCTAGGGACCACTTTGCCACCGAACACCGAGTTTCCATTGGCCTCAGGCACGAGCCAGGGTGTAGTCACGTTCCCGAACTCCACTAGCTTCTCGTCTGGTGTCATGTCAAAGTGCTTGTGCAAGACCATGACCCCGAGGGTCCTATGAACGCCATAACGGATAAAAAGGGATCTTTAAGTTGATTTGAAGGGGGTTTTCAGTCAGGTTTATGGTTGGTCTCTAACATGAACAAGGAAGAGGGGTGGAATCTTCTTGAACATAGGAGATTGCTTCGTGTACAAACCTGACCTCCCCTAACATCTCTTTAGCTACTGCCTTCTCTTCGAGGCTTCGATAAGCTTCATCTATCTGCCGCAATTGATCAAATACTTCGGGGTGGTATGGATGGGGGGTGTAAACGGCAGTGGCCATTGTCTCGAGAAGGAAGAAAAAAGAGTAGTAAAAAAATCAGTAGTAGTAGTAGAAATTGGGTAAAGCTGATAAAAGACGAATTGAAGCAAGAAGAAAAAAGGAATAAGAATATCTCTTCACTTCTCGTGTATCAGATGAAGAGGTAGAGCAGATAGCAGCTCGTACGTCCTCGACTTCCTTCTTTCCGCCCATCATCGATCCATCACTGGGGTGTTTATATAACCTTGGAAGATCAAAAACCGTGACAGTAATAGGTGCTAATTTCCACGCGGACCAAAAAAATCTGCATGCCATTAGGGCTCTTGAACCACCCCCCCATCCCCTCCACCGCTCCAGCTGCGGAGGCACGACCAACAAGATTCAAACAAGTTTACTTTCCCCTTTTTTCCCCCTCCATCCTCTCTCCTCTTCCATTTTACACTTGTCGATGCCATCCCCGAGTGAAACGCATAAAACATATTCCTCTCTTTCCTACGCACAAAAACCCCGCTCAATTCCCTGTCGTCATCCACGAAGTACTCGAAGAATGGAGAATACGAACGAAAAGAAAAGAAAAGAAAAAAACAAAGATCTCCCAATAAAAATTGTTCCTCCCTTAATTGGCGTACTCCTTGGAGTGAAAAAGGGGGGGGGGACAGAAGTCTACATCAAAATGAAATCTTGGTCAATAATCACCTACCTATGTACAGCCGCATTCGCAATGTTCTCGTACCCTCAGAATAAAAAGGAAAAGTTTATTAAAAAGAAAAAAAAAGTTCTCGTACCCTGGTTGGTACCAATACCTGGCTTGGCTATAGCAGATGTATTATGATGTAGTGTAACATCGACCCCATACTGAAGATCCGCTATGGATGGCAATGCAGGAAGAATGGGAGGCAATTGACCGGGTCACTCTTGGTGGGCTTGTAGATAGTATGCCTGACCGGGTGGCAGCTGTGATTTCAGCGAATGGTGGACATACTCGAGTACTAAATGGTAGATAATTTAATTCTTTATACTCGTTGATGTTTTGCTACATAATAATACATCTATTATTGCCAAGCCAGGTATTGGTACCAACCAAGGTACCAGAACTTTGCGAATGCGGCTGCATGGACCCGGCAGCTCTGAAAAGAAGACCAATTCCACCCTCCCCCCCCCTTTCTCTCCATCCCCCGTCTATGATACAAGAAAGAGTGAAAGGGTTTAACTTTTTTTTTTTTTCCAAGGGAAAAAAAAAAAGCCAGTCACGCTTTTGGTTGGACGTTAATTCTGTTAAAACGAGCAAACAGGGTTTATGAAAATAAAAGGAAAAAAAAAAGAGAAAGAGACTGCTAAAGTGCCCGGTGCATGCGCATAAATGCAGCGAATGAATGGGTATACATGCAAAAGGTAGAAGCTGGCGGTTCAAAACGGGCTGCTTCGAACTTGGCGCAAATTTGCTCTGTGGACTACGCTCTAGAAAGTGGTGAATGGCGAGAGGGAGGGATGGGAGGGGGAGTGAGTGAGAGTATGTGTGTGAGTGAGAGATAGACAGACCGACAGAGAGACGGGTATGTGCGAACAATCAACTTGCTCGATTCCTTCCCAATAGATAATTGTCTTACGAGTTGAGCATGGCAGATAGCAAATAACACGGGAATACTTGCCATAAAAAAAAAACCTGAAGTTTGTCTTCCCTTTCCCATGAACACACGATATCAAAACAGCTGTGACATCAGACATCTCCACCAGAAGAGATGTTAAAGGTGCCGTGGATGGTAGATACGCTACCAAAGACTTTTCCCCGATATCGAAGGCATGATAGAACTATTGTGCGCTCCCGGTTCACTGCCCCCAGGTAAACACATAATTTTCGAGTTTTGCAGCTTCACATACAACCCTTTCAATCAAGATTATCGTATGGCCAATCAATAGGCAACCTGGGTGATCAAGGTCGGATCAATAGGCGAATACAACCCGATAGCCAACTCAACCCCTCCTTCATTCATACATTATCTACGGAATAACTCCCACCAACAACCTCTACCCAGATTTCAAAGAATAGAACGAAAAGTCACGAGAAACAGTCCCCGTCTCTCTCTCTCTCTCTTACCTCCTAAAGAATCCATTCAATAACAACGATAACACCAAGCAACACGACATGTAAATATTTGCAAAATTCTTGTGTAGGGTGTCGGGATTAATAATCTCACCCCAAGTATGATACAGTACTCACGAGTTTCCGCCAAGAAAAATGCCGGCTGCCGAATTCTTGTGAGGAAGTGAGAATAAATCTCAAGTTCACCTTCACCCAGCGTTTTTCTTGGCGATAACTCATGAGTACTTTCCAACAATCAAGCAACGGATTTAAGAGAAGAAAAAAAAAAGCCAAATGAAGCCCAAAAACAACGTTCATAAATCCCCTAGGGACGTTGCAATCCAAGAAAAAAAAAACCTTCTTCCCCCAATCAATCAATCAATCAATCAATCAATCAATCAATCGAAACCCTCCAACTTATCACTAATACCCATAGTCTCCCTTCTCACAGGACACAAAGATAACTAAGGAACAAAACCAAGAATCCCATACCATCATTAACCCCCACCACCCCCCCCCCCCCTCTCTCTCTTCCAACCTGATTGATTGATCTAAAGCATGAACCTGTTACACATACCGTAGAAACTCCAATAATCGGCCCATGTGCTATGTTGCCTCCTCTGGTAAGGTCTGGTGTTTTTTTGTTTTCTTATGTCTCTCAGAGGGGCGGAGCAGCTCACCTTTTGCTCTGTTTTTCGCCCCTTTTCCAGAGTAGGGAATTTTCGACGACATAGCACATGGGCCGATTATTGGAGTTTCTACGGTATTGATCCTCCCAACCAACTCCACTTTTTTTTCCTTTTTCCCAAAGAAAGAAAAAGAAAAAAAACAAAAGGGCGCCATAGAGTACCGTACAGTATAACTAATTGTAAGCCAGGTATTGCGATTAGATTAGATACGACACCATAACTCTGAACTGGATAAGTTGTTGCAGGAAACCTAGCGTGCGCATTATATTCCCCCCCCTTTTTCATCCTCATTCTCATCCTCATCCTGTTCACGTTTCATCATGGATTACTTTAATACTAACTGTAATACTACTACTACTATCCCCAACACGACATAAAACCCACCCAACTTATCTACCCAACAAATCCCACCCACTCCCCACCCCGAGGGCTGAGAAGAAAGGAAAGGAAAGGAAAAGGAAAAAAAAAAAAAAGATCAAGAAAAAACAAAGCTCCAAGTTAGAGCCTCCGGACCAGAAGAAATTAGCAGGCGGGCAGACTATGTATGACATAACCAAGTCTTGGGCACGCAATAACCAGGCTTTCAGCAAATGCATGGTGTGATAATGGACAAAGCTGTACTGCACTGTACGCTAGCGTCACGTCCCGTCCGCCAAGCCGCACATACATAAACTGGTATTTTATATGCTTCTGGTGGGTGCAGGAATTCCTTCCTCCCTCCCTCCGCGTCATGCAAGCAAGCAAGAAAGACACCTTGTAGCACGAGAGTTCTTGATTGACTCACTGGTTGGCTTATTCCAATTAGTGCTGTGTAAATCAAGGGATTACATGATGCAGTTGAACGGGAAAGAAAGAAAGAAAGATGCAGGTCGGGAGGGAGTGAGAAAACCAGATGGGATTTTCAAGGGAATCATTTTGCAGATCATGTATAAGTATGTAGGGATAGTGCGAGGTTAAAGTTGTATTGATAGGCCCTGTATAATACGCATGATAGTTTTTTTCGGCACTTGTATGAAGACGTAGAGTTGTTTCTAGGCCTACGCATAGCAATGCGGGAGGAGCCTCGGGCTGAAGGTAGTGCGGAAGAGCATGTACGCCCTTCTTGTGGATTCAACTACTCATAATCTCACACTAGATGAGCAGAACTGGCACTCTTTCTCACGATCCTAAATCAGAGAAATATCCTATTCCTAATGAAAATATAAAGACTCCATTTATCTGAAAAATTTGAAAAAACGTCCAAACAAAACGAAACTTCCCTCATAATAGAATAAAACAAATAAATAAGCAGATAGCGGTGAAAGGATAGTTTAATCGATGAAAATTATGGGCATCCGTGAATCATAAGTCCTCGCCCACCATTAATTTCGCAGAGTACGAGAATTTAAGACTGTCGATATCTTCCCTGCTATACTCTGCCAGTATCCTCTCTCGCAACTGTCGGTCTACAAAAACAGTTAGAAGAGTTAAGAAAAGTTGTGGTAGGAGTATTTCCTACCAGATACCTTCACCTGCTGGCCTATCGTCCTCATATATTCCAGCGCATACTGCTCCCCTCCTGCCATTACAACAGCCTGATCGCTGTACCAATCCAACGTAAACGGGACAAAGCCTTTAGTCACAGACCTGAAGTGGGCAACAAGGGTCTCCGTAAGAAAGGTATTCCGTTGCACTAAGGTTTCCGGATTATCTGAGAGTGGCCATAGCCAAGCTTTACGGACCTCGCTCGGATTGCGCAAATTCTGCAAATCAGCCGCGTCGATATATTAACATTTTGACCACCAGAATAGCAAAAGCTCGGGTGTTATTTGCCAAGACATTTGGGGCAGATATCCTCTTACCATTGTTTCAATCCGATACAATAGGTCCTTGGAGTCCGCAGCCCATGTCTTTAGGCTCCATGTATCCATCTCAAGCGTGCTGAGCGTGATAAACAAGGTGAGGTATATTGTGAACCAATCTGTGGAATTGCGCTTGAAAATCTTGGTCTGGAGATCCGTGAGGAGTTCTTGTTCCGTTTGAGCCATCCACTCTTCCACCCTAGCATCCAACTGCTGGTTGGCAAGCCTAGGTAATGGTGTAATGCCATAAACCTTAGACTTGGGATCTTGGATTGGGAACATCCCCACTTTGTTTGGTCCGTTGATTCTCCATACCCCCTTGAAGTAAATTATTTGCGCAGCCCAGAGCCGCAACGCTTTCCTAACAAGATAACCCTATTGGGGCTGTATTAGAATATTGCCACCTCTATAGTGAGTCTTAACACTCCTTACATTTTCTGGGTTGGCTGAAGAATAGTCACTGGCAGCCCGCAAAGTTTGTGCAAACGTTTGTTCATGCACCTGCGATCCGGCCAACGAATGAATTTCGGTTACGAGAGGGAATATGTGATCGTCAAAATATCCATCTAGCTTATCAAACGGAATTTCTGATGACACTGCGACCGCCGCAGAAGGGATCCGGGCGAAATCTGTTTTCCGTGACTCCCTCCAAAGTATATGATCTAAAAGCACGGAGTCGATGGGCCTGAATCGTTGGACTGCTACAACAATGGATGGTGGATAGCCGTTGCTAACATGAATGTACTCTACGGAGCTGGAGGGTAATGGAATCCATTCAGCAACATTGTGCATCGAAGGAACCAAACGAGCTTTCCAGAGCCCTGGCCAGATATATTAGCATATTTGAGGTAGTCCATGAAGGTTTAGAGGATGGAAAAAAAAAAAGTATTTCAGTCATACCTCGGGAAAATATCGATCTGTGAGCAAAATGTGCCGAAACACAGATATTTTTCCAATGCCTTAGGGACCGACAACGGTCACAAGGAAATCCCCCTCGACACTACAATGGAGCGGCGGAGATGATAAGCAAAAATTTGACTTCTGGGAGAGTTTAAGATATCGGTACAGTACCCTTTCCTTGAATATTTTGCAGCGGAGACAAACCCCCAACTTTCTATTAAGTTTTATCGCTGCCCGCTCCGCTTCCTCCATGGGTCTTCGTACGTTCTTCTTCGCTGATACTAAACTGGGTTCTGGTCCGTCTCCTGATTGAGACCCTGAATCTGGCGGACTATCGGCAGTGGGGACAAGCACGTAACAGCCCGGAAAACCAAGGCCTGTTTCTCCAAGTTCACAAGTTTTTAAGGAAGATCTCCTAAGCTTGGGACTTGGAGTTTCTGGGTCTTCTATCGGGGAGGCATGCTCACTCTTTGCCCACCGAATACCCTGTGTCCTATGGGCGGGCCACATCTGACGATCGTCTTCTCGAATGGGTTGCGCCGAACTGTACGAAGACAAGGGTGAGATAGCCGGTGGAAAATTACCAAATTGCTCCATTTCTACTTGGTCTGGGACAGAATTATTTGATTTTCCCGCGCCTTGGCTCGGAGTAAAGCCATCGTGGGAGGTTGGCCTAATTTGTGAAGCATAGGGTGAGTGATCCGATCCAGAAACCGGCGAACCCAAAGTCTCTGGATGAGACGGTGCAATGTAGAATGGCGTCACTAAAGGCTTCATTGATCGACCTGCATTTCTTGCAGAACTTTCTCCCATATCATTTGAAATTGGGGCGATAGGCTTGAAAACGAAAACAGACACAAGAGAGTCAACATACTGCTATCTGGGAAAATGTGGGAGGAATGGGTTATAAAAGAAAAAAGGCAAACAGACAGCTTGAATTCTCGATTCATCGTAAGTTACGAATTGTTGCTGTTGTGGTGCTGCTGAAGGGGATTCGTGGATATTAGGCAGGCCACAAGCTCTACTCAGCTGGTTAGATTCATCCATAGAAGTATCAAGATACCGTTGTTGCTCGTTATGGTGTTGGTGGTGCTGCCGGTTGAGATTGCTGTCCTCAAGGAAAGAAGAACGATCCCATACACTTCCATTTACCGCGAACGAAGCGACTGCCGAGAAATAATGAGGGCTCCCAGCACTATATGAGCTATCAAGAACTCCGCCTGCCCACTCAGGGTCGGATGGTTGCCAACGCGTTTCCCGAGGAATTGCACTAGAGCGGCAACGAACGGTCAAAAAAGGTGTTTCCTCGATTTAAAGCCAGCCAGCAAGATAGGAATAAATAGTATTCAGGGCAGGAGAGGAAAAGAATGGTAATAATCACGATGACAATCGCGATGTTTCATCCTAAAGCGGGGAGGGGCAGGGGAGTGAGGTCCTTACGTGGAGTTGTTCTGATCAACCGAGAGGTGCCGGTCCTGAGCACTAGTCGGAGGGTAGTACTGCTTGAAGAGGCCAGGTGACAGAGGGGTCCTATAACAGAAATCCGCCTGTGTCAACAAAGCCACCACCCAAAACCGGCAGCGAACATAGCATTATTTCGCTTTTCCTCTTTTCCACCCTTCTTTCAGAGCAAACTAAGAAACGAGCGAACAAGTGAGAAATTTTAGATGTGTAAAAAATTGAAAGCACCGAGCAGGGGATAGAGCACCAGTGCAGCAAATAATCCCACCATAAGCCTAGATAACGACAGAGTACAACCGTAGCAGGGCAAGCAAAAAATCAATGAAACCAGCAAGTATTTACGCCGTGGGAAAAGGGGAGGGTATGGTGACTCGGGGATTTTGTAGCCAGACATGATCCCTGTTTTTGATTGTCTGCTGCGTGCAGATCAAACAGGCAAAATAAAATATAAAATGTAGAAAATCATCGAATTTCAACAAAGAAAGCGAGAGTGCAGTAGCAAAAGATAAGATAAGGGAATTTGGGATTTACCGTGTTTCCATCTCAGCAGATGAAAGTGGGGGTAATGAGCCTAGAAATTGATTAACGGGGCTGCTCTTGTACAAAGGCAAAAAGTTGGGAGTGTTTGTTTGTGTGATGGTCTCGGTAGCGGTAATGTTATTATTACTGTACCGCACTTTGGCCAACATTTGACGTGATTCTAATTTTTCTGGTGTTCTTACCTTTGGAGGAAAAGCCGAATGATGACCGGGATGCGTAATTATTAGGGATTGAGTTCTGGTACGAAAGAGTAGAGGATGAGCCACCGAGGGGCCCGCCACGATGATAGCTTTGGTCAACGTCCGTAGCATAAGCTTCCTGCCGGCGCTGCTCTTGCTCAGTGGAGGCATCGGGATTCCTAGCGCCAAAAGCAGGCCGGTAGGACATCTTGCCTGAGCCTCCCCTTCCACCGTTCAGATTATACTTGTCCATCATCGCTGTCTGCCAGCACGGAAGAAAGGTCGTGTGAGCTTGAAATACAGCCACCAGTTGTGTGATTCGGTTCCCGCGGTTACTACCAAATTTATTCGCCGGTGGCTGAAGGGGGAAACAAGGAGCCGGGCATCAGTAACACCACCAGCATCCAACAACAATGAAGATGACCCATTGACTGCAGAGTTCACCAGGGACCGATGCTGTCTGGAAAGGTTAAATAGCAAACCGTAGGCTCCTGAGTGTATGAAGGGAAAACAAGAAAGAAAATAAAAAAGTCTGTGCGAGAGCAAAAGGGAGGGAGAAAGAAGGAAGGAAGGGAAGTCGGAAAAAATAAATATAAAAGGGAAGAAAGAGTAGCACGAGAACCGTTGCCATTCGGCACCAGCATCTCATCTTGCATGCGGGCTATCGGTGCCCACCTGTTTGGCAATTGAAAGAGCTGGCACATCAGGAGTGCTTGAATAACTTGATATGGCACCTTGTGAGTAACATGCTAAGTCAAATTCGGTTTGGTTCTTTCTTTTTTTTTTTCTTACATCATACCGTACTCGACTATTGTACTGGTACTTTCAACAATCTAGGAACAAGGTCTCAAGAGCTAGCAACTAATGACGCTGGGAGTCCAGATCAAATAAGTGAGTGAGGTACCCTAAGTCATACTTCTACGATACCGGTATTTGCGTGATTGTTGAATGCAGTGTTTTGCTTTCAAAAGCATTTCTTGATGCCGGTAAAGCATCGCCAAGACCTTATCTTATCCTCAAAGCTTGGGTTTACAAGTATTTAGCTACCGGTATTGGTACAGTACATCACATTAAAAATACTTGCCATCACACACTTTCTTTGATGATGACCTACCGTATTTGTATTTACTCGTGTACGGTAATCAACTATCTTCATCTGGCCTCTAAGTTAACCTTCGTATTCAGAGACAAGAACTCCTGGGAGGGCTCAGTGTTTGCCTGACACAATAGCCCGAGCCCGCTGGACGCGTTGGATCTCATTAACTGGTCGTCGTAATTCTGCAGTATTAACTTGTCAAATTAGACCTAAGTTATCCTGCTCTGATACACTCATAAACTGATAGTGGATTACACGAGTAAATATGGTACTCCTACTGCGGTACTGTGCAGTTGGGACAAGGTAGTAACCGGACATGACAAGAATTACTTTTGCTGTTGCAACGCAGATCACAATAAGTAATTCTTGTCTTGTCCGGTTACTACCTTGTCGCGACTATACAGTATGGTACAGTATCATCCCTTACTTACTGCAAGCAGATACAAGGGTAGATCATGAATTGATGGTACACTAGTAAAAGAACACTTTACGCTAAATAGTACACCAAGATACTGTTCACCTGAAGGAATGCCTATTTTGTCCACCATCAGTGGATGTAAAGAGAAAAAAACTTGGTTCATAAAATAGGCAATAACTATCTCAACATACCCATCATAGAGTCAGCTTTAATTTGACTCTGGCATAGTTGTGGTGGGTTTTGGGTTGAAAGGGTGATGGGTTGCTTGTTCCATTACTCTTGTCTAGAACCATCATCAACAACCCTGCTCCGTACCATCAATTCATGATCTACCCTTGTATGATACCAGTGTGGCAACAAAAGAGAGGTTGGACCCCACATTTGAGGTAGACTATCATCCGAATCAAGCAACACAATGAACGGCAAGATACAATCCGATGAGAAGCTTGAAAGTTCAAGGGCTGAGACCTTCTATTACTTTTAATGCACAAATTTCATTGCCCTTACCGTACCGGTCCTACTGTGCTCTAGTTCCATTTACTCTGATGTACTAGTACTGTAGTTTACATGCTCGGGTGTGAACAGTTTATTCTAACTCGCGTTTCAACCAACAACCCAGACTAAAGAACTTGAGCCCCTCCCTATCCTAAGGAATAATTATATCAAGTTTTTCTGGCGCCGTACTTAGAGTTTGGAAAAAAGCGAGCTGCACTCGGGCAAGATGAACGTGAAAGAGCGCGTGTCTTGATTGGCCGGATACAATACCCTTGCCACATTTTGAAGAGGAGGGAAAACCAAGCAAGCAAGCAGCAACAACACAATCAGGATCTATGATGTTTTGTTGCAGATAGGTATCTTCCCTTTCTAACAAAAGGCACCACGAATAGAAAACCAAGATCTTCACCCAATGACCCATAGCCCATAGCGGTTACAGTATTTGCGGTATATAATTTCGGCGTATCAAACTTCCAGCGCCCCCTCAACCGTGGCGCGCTTCCGGCCACGTGTCCCGATCAGCCAAATCAAGGTATGATAACTCAACGACGATTCTATTTTTCAACTTAATGCCTCAAGATACTAGATTTTGATTTTATATAATTTTTCTCATGATTCCCAGCCATGGAAACTACCTTCCTCCTATAATCTCTTGGCATTTTTTCTGAACCTCCCAATTGACACAATGCTTCACCCTGAAGCTGGGGAAATTGTTAAGAAAGATTGTTTAAAGTATGTGTTATCCGGTGAATATTTTTTAACTAAATTTTAAAGCCAATACAGTACCCAGTAATGTTAAAGATACAACGAAACTGCATAAAGTGAGCGACAACTTATGAACCAGCTTCGTAGTGCTGAAAAGTAGATATATAGAATCCTTCATTATAACAATATAAATTCTTGCATTTCTTCAATGAAGCATACTTGATTTAAGCCATACTCATGGAATATCGGAAGGTATAATCCAGGTTAGAGAATGGGTGAGAGTTCCACCTCATTATTTTAATAAAACTTTTGTCTAAAGAGAGCTCACGGACTTAAATCTCATCAAAATGGGACTCCAGTCAAACTGCTGCCTACAGAATGATAGAATTGAAATGAATCATTTATTTTTTGAGCAATTGTTTCCTGTACTGTACATGAGTAACCACTCATCATATCGTCTTGGGAAGATTAAGTTGTCGAACTTCCGCAATTGTAACTTGAAGTGACATAGCTGATCCTAGCAGCCACTCCTTTCCCAACTACAATTGAAGGGATACTGTAGGGCGCTAGCCAGTAAACAAGATCATTACCGTGCTACTTACTGCACTCTAGTACCTTGCTGCGGAACAGAACCCCAATTGGGCGGTCAGGGCTATCATGATATCAGACCATTCACCAAGTAATCAATGTGGATATTGTACTGCCCATTTCAGCAAAGAACTAGCGGATAGGCGGTGACTTAACCCACGCCTACATACCTCCATGAGATTCCTCTAATATCCATAAGCAAACTTTAACTCCGTAACTACTGTTAGGGCGGTATAAGGCATGGGATTGATATGGTGCTCTAGGCCTCGCTCGATTCTGAGGCAGGTCGAGAGTTTTTTTTTTTGATGTGGGGTAGCCAAAATCAACCTTCCTGAACTGTTCATGGTGGTAGAAATCATTCTCCTGGCTGACGTGTTCGTGCAATGTGGGGATTCAAGAACGCCCCACCAGCACTTTTCTCAAAAAAAAAAACAACTTTACGGTATCATACCATACAATCTCATCATAAACTATTTGGTAATGTAGAGAAGGCAGAAACTTCTGAATAATAGCAAAAATAAAAGAGAAGTTAGCAATCAAAGATTGAAGCTGTCAGTAACCTAGCGTCTTTTTCAAATTGTCCTATTACCGATACGTTACTATTAAGGGCGTTTCCAACAAACATTGAATCTAGTCGGGATGTTTGAGGTGGACCACCATTCGCTAGAGAGCCGGAAAGAAGGACAGAGAAAAATTTTGTTTAAAAAAAATAATTGTGAATAGGTTCTGAATGTGTAATAATTGTGTGGGAGGGAGGACCAATTGGGGAGGCTGGACTGGACTGTGATTGTGAAATCGGTTATACTCTGCCGGTATTGAAGATCCGGCGGGTTGATACCGCATATCACATTTACAGCAAAGTATAATGATACTTCGGCAGCGTTGTGACAGGCTCTGGAGCGTGTAACACCATCATCCCAACCCTACGTGCGATATAACTTATATCTTTACTATTAGAATTTCTCGTAAGCACAACATGTACACTACCTGTACCACAAACTGCAAAGTGCGTAGTGGCGCTAAATGCTGGAAGAAGTGAAAGAAGCATGTAAGGAGGGAAAGTCTCCCCCATGCGTGACAGCTAGCGGTACGGTAGTCGACAGGAGTGGGAAACAGCTCTTGCTAGCCGTGGCCTTAGGCCCCACCGGTCAAGGCAAGGAATAGGAACATCTTTCAGCGCTAGAGGAAATATCGATACTAGTAATGTCGTGACGTTTGTAAAACGGACTGCTATTGCATATCACCCAAATTCCGGCCAGAGCCTCAGAAATTTGGTGGTATGCAATAGCAGTCCGTTTTACAAACGTCACGACATTACGAGTAGAGACAATGTTATTCCCATTGGTTCAGACATCAAAAACTAGGGTACCGAAGTATCCAAGATCTTGGGGGTGTGGAAAGAAACCCAAGGACCTTCCCACCCTGGAGTAGAGGGAATTCCAATTGGTATTATAATCCTTAGATTCTGCATAGAACAGCAAGGTATGTGTCCATTGTGTTGTCTGCGACCTTGAAATTATTGCTCCTGTGCGATATCACTATTCCCTTTGAAAGGCAGATAAATTCCGAGGTGTGCATATTTAGCAATGTTGCGGGTGAATTCCCCGCCACTCTTTCCCCCCCAAATATTTCTCCCAAATTACATTATCTGGCATTGGAATGTTTCAGTATCAAGTGCAGAAAAGGCTACCGGCATGCAACTCTGGTACGGTAAAATATTGTTTCAAAATACCACTTAGACACTGGGATTTAAGCAAATTAACAGTGGGTTACTCGAGTATGTGGTATGATAGCACATCATCCATGCTCCGTATCCCGAAATCCAATTACCACACACCTGGTACCGGAAGTAATGCTTATCAGGCCAAGCGTTTATGTCCAACACCAATTGCCTTAATCTAGCCTTTTGTTTGGTGGGGTTTATAGCATTTACGAGCACTGCAGCCACACACTGGTATCGTAGCACACTTTCCCCCCGCATGCAGCCCTGGCTCGCTCCATGCCGTCCAAAATTGTGTGATGATGGGAGCAGGTGAGATCAAACAATCAACAAACCCTTTTCATACCTCCCATTCTTCAACTACCCTACTCCTGGTACATTCCCGGGTGGTGGCATCATCAATTCTCAATTCCTCGTTTGATCGGTCTGCTACACTACATTTCATCGCCCCGCCCAACATAGCACTTGGTTTGCCCTTGAATGCCCCCGAACCATAAAAAAAGAAAAGGAAAAAATATTGTGCGCGTTCCTCTTCCGCATGGAGTGGGGGACGAACATCTGTTTCGTTAATCATGTGAGAAAATAAAATAAAGCGGATAAGCCAGGATTTCCAAGTTTTTGGAAGAAAATATTTTCAACTATCCCGTATCCCTAAATTAAGTCCGTCCTCAGGTATGGGGACATGCGCTAAGCATACATACCATCAGGCCATGTCCTATGATATGAATCAAGGGATCGTCAACAAAGGGTTTGGCTTCCTTGGAGTATTGTTTTTATATTCTAACCACGGGTCGGCCCGTATAAACCTGCCACGAAAATAAACTTATGGCCAACAAGCTAACGGAAACACGCAGAAACACAGAAGGATAAAGTATCACGTCACAGGGCTAGGCTTTATGTGGCCCTCTCCGATTGCAGACGTACATACATATACCCACACATACATGCATATTCTGGCTCTTGCATGTTTGCTCGAAAGATTTTTAGGGTGCGGATTCAATTCTCGTTTCTTTATCCAACTCTCTCTACTCGAGTAGATGTTGTGTTGCTCGAATGGCTTTCTTCTGAATGCCGGTATCCCACAGACACGGCGAGCACAAATGTTCACATCATGGACCTCTGAAGTAAGGAATGTCAGAGAAAAGATCTAGGCTGCCGATGTACGAATTCCATCGCGCTCCTCTCAAAAGCGCATCCGAAACTCAACAGACCCACTCGATCACACATAGTCATGATCGATTTCCACAGACTGGGCATCCCAGTTGGCTTGTCTCAAGCCCGCTGCATTCTCCCCAAATCCCGAGGGAAAATGCTATTTCCCCATGATCCAGCTACCGAGCCTTCCGCTTGAAACTCGCTACCCGCACCCCCTTCGACGGAAATTAAAGTGCAAATTTGCAGTCAGCAGATAGGGTTGTGCTGCCCCGAATAAGGTGGAGTCAGAGTGATTCACATATAATCACTCGACCCATGATGAGCTGTGTCGGGGAGGATAAAGGCTCTGAGCTGTTGCCCATGTGATTAGACAATCACTAGACCTCCGATTGAGGCTTTTTTTTGGATGAGGCATTTGTATAGGATGTTCTCACAGTGATCTAGAACTGCAGGGGTTGAAAATGCTTTCATCTTTCAATGCGGGGCAGGAGCCGGACGAAAGACCACGTGATGCTGCAACGTCTAGCTCAGTGGCCTGGCCGACTATTTTCTCCCTTAATCAGACACTCTACTCTATTCATCATTAATCTTAAAATACACTACCGCTGCAAACTATTTGAATGCTTCTCCGGTAGTCTAAACCCCTTACCTAGGCATTCATTATTGAGAATGCCACACACATAATAATATGGGCACCTGCGGGTTGTTGTGATGGTTTGTATCAAATTATTTGACAACAAAATGGCCGGTCTGTTAGAGTGAATGTGTGAGCGTCTGAATAATCACACTATGATTGAGCATTCAGCCCGGAGGTGGAAAAAATGTTTATGTTGGTTTTCCGAATTGAAAGATTATCCAACTAATCATTTATATGGCAAGGCAATTGGAGAATAGCAAAAAATAAGAGTAAAGTCGGGAAAAGGCCGTGCATCCATAACTCTCAAGCCTGGATATTTGTGCTCAGTGAACAAGTCCACCTATTAGAGAGCAGATATCCTCCGGATAGTTAACCAAAAGAAAATACTATATGATGCAGGGCTTTGACAGCTGTAATCTACAGTCACTCTGCAAAAGTGTTCGTGAAACGGAGTTTCCCTTTGACGGAGATCAAAACGGCCTAAGGGGGGGGGGGATTGCGCAATCGGGGGCCTCTGTGCAGGAGGGGCCCATTCCCCGGGGCAAGGGAAATGCCGTTTCACGAACACTTTTGTATAGTGACTGTAGGGTGTAGGGTGTAGAGTTGCATTTTTCTTTCATGTACCATGTCACTGGAAATACACAATCAATTTTTGGATACTATGGTGATTATAGTTTTTTGACAGTGCTTCAGTATTTTCCTGGGTTTGTTGAGATGAAATCGAGCTATTGGGGTTTTGTGCTGCGGTGTCAAATTTTTCAGGATAAATATAGCTCCTCATATCCATCTAATAGTTAGAGTTTGGATTTGCCTAGTACAGCCTTTCTTGCTTTTGGTTACTAATTAGGATAGGCGGGTATGCCACATATTTTTCAAGCTGCTCTCAACAGAATGATCTAGTTTTATCAAGTTAACTATTAGCTTGACTGACACGGAATATATTGAAGATACATAGTGTATAATACTAAGAAGTGTTGGCCCAAGTTAAGAAGAGCGGTAATGAAAACCGTATTAAATGCAAGCTACAGATTCACACAACCTCCGTCTGTTATTGGGGGAGTCGCTACTGAGTACAGCACAACTCCGCTACGAAGCCGCCTTGGGCGAGTGATCGGGCGTGACTAGGAGGTTGAGAAGCGCCGCTCTACCAGTTACTATCATAAATTTACTATAACTTTCAAAAATGAAAAAAAAAAAAATCTAGGGAAGAAACTGAATCGGTTCAATGGAAGGAGGGACGGCGAAGATAGAGAGTATAAGAAATTTATGGCTGATAGCGTTCTATTGTGAATTTGTTTTACGATATCACGGACAAGAAAGGGAAATGATCAGACTACTGTAATGTAATCGGGGATGCAACGAAGAGTGAGATGTTAGCAAAAAGGCCCATTGGAGATATGAAACGTCATAGTACCTTTGCTATGTTAGCTTACATCGCTCGGCTCGTATTTAAACTTGTGCCCTGTCATCAGCGTTTCTCCTTTTATTCTCCTCTTTTTTCTCTCCTTTTATTCTACTTAGTCTTAATCAATCAAAAACAGCTTCTCATTATACACAATCCCTCTCACCTAAAACCTAATCCTATCATAATAGATCTTGCCTTCTTATCCTGTAGCTCAACAAACTTGGAAGTCGCTACCGGATTTTCAATATACACTCCACTCTCGTAGATATTCTTGTCTAGCATTGGCCAGTTCCTAGGTTAATGAGCTGTCCTTGAGGAACTAGCTCACTGAAAAAAATACAGTAAGCTCTACCTCATATCCTGAAGCCCGGTCTTCTCGTCATCTCCTCCTGGGATTTTGTTTATATACTAACTTACATGCCCAAGGATTACTTGCTGCTATAGCTTGACTTTTATTCGGGAATCGCTAATCAACATGTATTGCGAGTGCTAAACTATACCGGAAGCTAGCCAATTTAGCTCTAATGGCCTACACTATCTACAGACAATTATCTTAACAGACCCAGAACATACATTGTACATCCCGTTATCCACCCATCGCTTCAAGGGAACGCATATGGGGGTTACATATCCCCTCGACAAAGGGGTATCTCACAGCACCACTGATATCGCTAAATTCCCATCGGATCTACTAACCAGTAATTCCACTTCAAACGCTAAGTGACCATAGTGAAGTCCCCCTAAATCCTTCCTTCCACACGCCCCTTTGGGTCTCAATAAGCCACTATGGATACATCGCATCTCGAAACCTCCCCCACAATGCCGAGACATGGAGCCAACTTTCCCCAACAACTTAATTCACAACTTTATCCCCTATTTTTTTTTCTCTTTGGGGGGGGGGGGGAGGTTTTCCGCCGATCATTGTAGTCTTCCACTACCGGTAGTCTTACGCTTTACGAATGTGTAACTAACAATTTCCTTTTTAAAGCTGTGTCTAGCAAATGTCTGGGCAAAAATGATTGACGCTGGTGAAAGGCTTTGCTTTGGACCTTGGGCAGGGGCTTCCCCACATCCCGCACCCGCATCACAGCGTTATGAATGTCTTAAAAACGCTGCTTTGTTACCGGGCCGTCCTGTGGGAAACCGGGGACTGCATTATGGGCTAACTTGAAATTAACTTGATATCAGCTTTGAAACTGAGAATGAATATGATAACCAATCACTCGACATGGTGTGGAGAGTGAGCAGCGCAGTATGGTATGTATCTCTCACCATGTGCGAGTAAATACCATGAGCTATAATTTTGGGCACTACTATAATTGTATTACTATTGACTAAGTACAGTACTCGGGTATGGACATAAGTGGTGAGACAGACAGGGGTTCAAGATGTCAAAGCTTGTTACCATTCGTGGCATTATGCCTACGAAATTAAATCATCTTTTGCCTCTGATGGTAATGAACGTCCGGACTTCAAACCCTGTCTGTCTCATCACTAACGCTCATACCCGAGTACTGGAACGGCCATTAAGATCTCTGCTCCTGGTCCCCAAGTTGGTGATATGGTGTTCACTTGTGTTGGCCATTAACCGATTCTCAAGTACAGTCGTGTCTAATAAGTCCTCACACGGTTGCCAAGCAACCACTTTTTACCCCATCAACCGAACAACTCCGCACTACCATGGCTCCACCACATACCAAAAGACTTAGAGAAGACAGAAATAGAGAAATTTATGCCCTATATAAGCACACTGATATGGGGTATGATAAAATTTCTAAGCAGATGAATATCCCCAAGGCAACCATTGCATCAGTGGTCAGAAGGGCCAAAATCCAGGATGGCAACACCCATGATTCCCCCAGATCTGGCAGACCAACAAAGATTACTGATGCCAAAAGGAAAGTGGTTCTTGATATTATTGATGCTGAGCCTCATTTAGCTCTAAGAGATATTACTGAAAAAGCTAATATTGGACTTGGCAAAGATACTATCAATAAGATCTCTGGTGAAGCTGGTTTTAAGCTCAAGATACCCAGAAAAAAACCATTTTGGAGGAAAGGACAGAAGGAGAAGAGGAAGGCATTTGGTAGAATTAGGAAGAACTGGACAAGAGCTTGGAAGTGGGTGGTTTTTGTTGATGAAGCCACTATTGAATATGATCCAAATCCAGTGGGTAGAAAGGTTAGACTTAGACCTGGTGAAGAGCTGGAAGAAAAAAACTTAAAGCCCAGCTTTAAGTCAGGGCGCACCAATATAGGTGTCTATGCTGCAATTATGTATGGAGGAAAGACTGAGTTAATTCTTGTCAGGAGGAGGACTGAGGAGGAAAGAACTGGCAAAAAAGATAGACTTGGCCTCAACTCCCACCAATATGCAACTGAGATTCACCAGCCATACCTTATTCCCTTCATAGAAGGGATAAACAGAGCTCTAGAAACCATCTATATGGCTGCTGATAATGCACCATGGCATGCTGGGTTGGAAAACAAAAAATTGCAAGAGGAATGTGGATATAAAAGATTGCCTTGGCCCCCCAACTCCCCAGATCTCAATCCAATTGAGAATGCCTGGGCACTTCTGAAAAGAGCCCTCAGAAAGCGATTCTCCAAGGTGGAAAGTAGGCCTCACAGTGCTGCTGAATTATTTCAGGCAGCAAAGGAAGAGTGGGATCTGATTCCTCAGGAGACATTGGATGGGTGGATTGAGAGAATGCCTGAAAGACTTCAGGCACTACTGGATGCAGATGGAGGTCATACAAAATGGTAGCATGTTAAATTGTTATTTTTTATTTCTACTATAACCTATTTTTTAATTGAGTTCATATCTTTTTTTTTTTATGGTTGCCGTTGCCATTCGTTGTGGTGGTGCCGTTGCCAGGGACCATGTGAAGACTTATTAGACACGACTGTACAGCTGCACCCCGCTATCCCGGACGGCCAAGATCCAAAGAATCTGCCCGGTACAGCAGGTGATCCGGGACAACAGGTCAGGTTTTGGTATAAAAAAATTTAGAATCCACAGATATTCATATAGGGCAGCAAGGTATCCAGATTATCGAGATCTGGGACAGCGGGGTGTGGCTGTACTTGTACGAGCTTGGCGACAAAATTTGCTGACCCCTGTGCCAGATGCCAACCATCACACATCACAAGCATCATGACAGAACCCCTGACAATGCCAACAAAAAAACCTGCCCAACAGGTGAATGGACTACATCAATATGTAGTAGAGTTCTCATTCTCTTAGACTCTGACACTTCAAAGCATGAAATTGAGCAATGTACTGGAGTTCCATGATCAACAATTTACTTGTGGGAAAAAGAGCCTCATTACTGACAACCCCACAGTCATTCTGGTCAACAACCACTACTCACACAGCATGATATATACCATTTCATATATATCCTAAGACACAACTGGGAGGACTGAAGGCTTTGCTGCAAGAAGTTGGGACAGGAAGCAGGATTGGCTGTGTTAGGATAAATGATTCAGCATGCACTCAAGGATAAAGGCTATACCTACTGTAAAGCCTGCAAGAAGCTATTTGTTAATCATGATACCCAAAAAGCTTGACTCTGTTACTCAATTGAACTTGCTAATAAGTTGAAGAGCTGGTAGTAGCAATACATCTGATGAGTCAATTTTTGATACCTCTTGCCAAGGTTCTACATGAGTTACAAGACTCCCAACTGAGTACTTCTACAAGGATTGTATCCAGTTTACCTTTAATAGTAGCTGAGCATCACTGTAGATATGGAGTGCAATAAGCTACAATGGAAGTCTGAATTGGTCTTTCTTCAGGATACAGGAAAGTGAGAAATTACAATGAAAGACTATTTAGAACAGACCCTTAGGTCCATCATCACTCCAGCTTTCAACAACTCACTGACCAGCTATAAGACATCTATTGAGGCCCAGTTTGTCGAAGATCAGGCACTATAGCATGGAATAAAACAGGCCCTGGTAGAGACCAAGTAGGAATTGGGTATTCCACTTAACAAATAACCAACATCATCACCTGACCTCAACCCAATTGAGAACATATAGTGAATTATAAAGCAGCATATCAAAACACAAGGTCACTTCCCTGGAACATATACTGAGATGTATGGAGTGGTGCAGTAGGAGTACGATAGGCTGAAGCTATCAGATTAAAATCCATTGATTGATAGTATGCTGAAGAGACTGAAGGAATGTTGAGAGTGGAGAGACATGCAGATATGTTGGTAGATGTTAGGATTACCTATTAGATTACTCCTATTATATAACTGTGCAACAGGCAATAATATGATCAGGTTATTGTAAGTTCTTCTAAATAGGGGATAAATACTCAAAGTCATATTTATTAATTCCTACTCAACCTTCCTAAGACTAAGTTCTTATATTTGTTTGTATTCTTACTTAGTCTTCCTAAGACTAAGTTCTTTCATTCACTTCTTCCTTATCCTATAAGGAAGATATCTTTGAACTTCTTTTGTTAAAGAGATTAAAGGTGTTTTATATTCATAAAGTTGTAAAGTTATATCTTAGGAAATAACTTAGGTGATTGCATGAAGAACTAACTATCTCGTCATATCCTCCTTCTTATATTGTCCTCTCCACAACACACTTACTAATCCATAATTTCTTATGAGTCACAATTGTGACTCATACACTTTGTATAACATGATAGCCACATGACCTCAAGTAGGTCATGTGCAAAACTCACATGACTTTAACTAATTCATGTATGCAAAACAACTTATAACTTAAAGAAAGTATTATGCAATCAAATCAAATATAACAACTATGACTCACAAGTGTGAGTCATGTGTGAAACTCACATGACCTAATTGGTCATGTGTGCGAAACCATTACAAACCTATGACCTCATAACTATGAGTCATGTGAAAACCCTTTTCCATGCTAGGTTTGTAACACTAGCTCCCCCTTCCCTATGGCCTAAGTCCTATTAGGCCAATGGTCCCTCAACTCTTTTTTCCATCAACCAGTTCAATCATGTTACCAATTTTCATATCTCCCAGTTGTTCTTTTCTATTGATTCCTTTAGCAATTTGTTTTCCCTCTCTTTTATTTCCAATTTCTTTGCCGAAATCACCACCCTCCATTTCGCCTATCCTGCTCTTATCTGTTAGACCTTTAGCTTCCTCTCCAAATCTGCTTTTTCTCTCTAGAGAGTCCTTCTCGTTCTTTCCCACATCTTTGCTTGTTCTTCAAAGAGTCTCTTATCTATTCGAGACTCATCCAACATTGTTTGTAGCTGGCTTATCTGATTGTATAGACCTTTCATCATGTCTTGTTCTGTAGAGTTGGTCCTTGACCTCAGCCATGCAGTCATTGTTGTTGATCTTGGCAATGGTGTATCACCCACCTGATCATATATTTCTTTGCACATATATGTGTTGATCAGTTTTGGTGGGATCTCTTCTCCTACTAAGTCCTTCCAGTCTACTCTTTTCTCCTTTTTGACCTTTGCCCAAGGTTTTTTGCCCCCCCTTTTCCTTGTTTTCATCCCCAAAAATAGTCTCTGCCCATTACTGGTAGGATATTATTGTCACATAGTGATGATGGCAGCATACGTGAGGGTGGGGATGTTGGTAGGAAAGTTGGCTCTTCCCATATTGTCATGGGTAGGGACAGGGGTGGTAACACTGAGGGTGCCTGGTATTTTTCCCCTGGCTAATAATTGGCCCCTTCTTTCTCCATAAAGTGTATTTGGCATCCATCATCGAAGCATCCAGTCCAGTTTATCTGGTTGTGTTTTTCTTGTTCAGGTGTAATTTGTGTGAATGCGGGGAGGTCTGCCAGGTTGATCTAGTCTTTGTCGCTCATTTGTTCTTCCTCTTTGACCAGACTTTCCTGAGTTTTCTCGATGAAAGTGTTCGATTGCATGTTTGGCATTACTAAAATTCTCAGCTGAGTACCACACTAAGTTGTGGTTAGAGGGATATCCTGTCCACTTAGTTCAGTACTGTAGCTTACCATAGTGTTGTTGAGAGTCAACAATTTGATCAAGTTTGTATTCATTTTCTCCTTCTATCTCTATAGGAGGAGGTGGTTCTTTTCATTGTGAAGGTAAAGGATTGTTTTGATAAAGTTCAAGTTTGCTGATGTGGACAACTGGGTATTTGTTCTTCACTGAGGTGGGGAAGTGCTAACTTATATGCTTTTCTTCCCACTTTTTCTACTATTTCGTATGGTCTCAGTTTCTTGTAATCTAGCTTTTTAGATGGTCATGTGGCGTGAATATCTTTGGCTACTAGCCAGACTTTGTCTCCTGATTCCAATCTTGGATCTAGTTTTCTGTGTTGATCGGTATTTTCCTTCATCATCTATTGTGTGGAGACAATCTCTGTTCTGATTATATCATGTAATTGACTCATATCTTCTCTTTCTAATATTTTTGCCATTATCTCATGACCCATAGGTTTGTTAATGGGGTGATTTCCATAGTTCGCATAGAATGGTGTCATTTTAATTGTTTCTTGTATCAAATTATTATAGGCAAATTCTGGAAAAGTTAGCTATTCTTCCCAATCTTTTTGAGATTATTCCATATATACTTGAAGGAATTGTTCTAATGAAGAATTTGTTCTTTCTGTTTATCCATCTGTTTGGAGGTGATAAGCCATGCTTAATCTTTGATTGATGTCCAATCCTTTTGTTATTTCTTTCCATAGGTCTGATGTGAATATTGAACCCCAATCTGGGGTAATCTCTTTTTGTAGCCCATGCAGTTTGAAGATATTCTTCATGAATAGTCGTACGAATTGCATTGTCTTCATGTCTTTGCAACAGGGAATAAAGTGTGACATCTTGGTCATGCAGTCTATTACAACCCATATTGCATCATAGCCATTTGATTTTGGTAATTCCATAATGAAGTCCATGCTGATCAATTTCCATAGTTTCTCAGAGGTTTCTAATCGGTGTAGTAGTCTGTATGGTACATGATATATTGGTTTTATCGTTTGACACATGTTGTACTTTTTGACATATTGTTTAATATCATTCCTCATTTCTGGCCAGTAATAGGTTCATTGTACTAGCTCTATGGTTTTTGCCACTCCCTTATGACTGCTTTGTTGTACATCATGGTTTCATTCTATTGCTTTTGTTCAGAGTGGTTCGTCCTCTGGTAGCCATATCTTTCCTTCATACAAAAGCATTCTTCTTTCCATTCACATAGTCCTAAGTGTATTTTTCAAAATTCCTTGTCTCCTCTTTCAAGGGCTTGCCTTATTCTTCCTAGTTGTTTATTTTTTCCAGCTTTTTCCTCGATTTCATCTCTGATAGTAGTTTCTATTTCCTGTAATTCTATGGTGTTGATTTCTTCTTTCCCAGATTCATATCCTTCATCCATGAATGTTTCTTTTGGTAAAAGAATCCATTCTCTGTAGGGTTTTCTTTCATCATCCTCCTCTGGGAGATCATCTGACCTTCTGGTGAGTGCATCTAGTTTCCCTCCTTCCTTTCCTGGTCTATATTCGATCTTGATGTTATACCTGCTTAATTCTTCACTCCACCACATTTGCCTCCCATTTAATTCCTTCATAGTGGTGAATGGTACTAAGCTTTTGTGGTCTGTGAGAATTTTTACTATGTGAGGGCTTCCTTCCACATACTTTCACCATTCATACTTTCACCATTCCTTGAGTGCTTGCATTATTGCTAATAATTCTTTGTCATGAATATTGTAATTGCACTCTGCCTTGGTCATGGTTTTTGACCAATATGTGACTGGTTTCCATATTCTGTTTTCATCTTGTTGTGATATAATACCAGAACAGATGTAGTTAGATGCATCTATTTCTATCATTATGGGCGCATTTGGGTCGAAGTGACATAATATGGGTGTAGTGGTAAGTTTTTCCTTTAGTTCTTCAAAGGCTTTTTGAGCTTTTTCTCCCCAGTCCAATTTTTGGTTTTTCTTTGTTAACTCATATAAGGGTTTGGCCATTCTGCTAAATCCTTCTATCAATCTTCAGTAAAAGTTGCAAAATCCCACAAAAGACTGTACTCCTTTGACTTTTCCTGGTACTTTCCATTCTCATATAGCTTTTGTTTTTACAGGGTCCACTCTAACCCCTTCTTAGTTAAAAATGAATCCTAGGTATTCAGTTTCTTTTTTGTGGAATTAGCATTTTTTTGGTTTGAGTTTAACTCTGATTTCTTTTAACTTTTCTAATACCTTGTGAACATCCTTTTAGTGTTGTTCAAAGGTATCAGAATAAATTAATAAGTCATCTAAGTAGGCAATACAAATAACATCCAGGTATTTGCTAAGGGCTATATTTACCCATCGTTGGAATATTGCAGGGGCATTTGTTAACCCAAATGGCATGACTGTATATTTATATAATCTGTACCTAGTTCGGAAAGCAGTTTTCCATTCATCTCCTTTCCATATATGAATGTGTTGGTAGGCGTCTTTGATATCTAGTTTGGTAAAGAATCTGGCCATTCTCAGGTAGTCCAAAGCTTCACTTATGAGGGGTAGTGGATATTGGTCTTTTTTGGATACTGTGTTCAGTCCCCAATACTCCCCGTAAAGTCTTAGTCCCCCATCTTTTTTCTTGACAAATAGGATTGGAGCTCTAGCTGATAAGAAAGATAACTTGATCTATCTTCTATCCAGGTTTTCCACCAAGTAATTTCTTAGGGCTTTCAGTTCTCTTTCTCCTAGTTGGTATAGGTTCATGAATGGAGCTGTCTTTCCCTCTTCTAGTTCAATTTTGTGGTCTGCATGTCTATGAGGTAGTAAGTCCATCCTCTCTTTTTCCTCAAAGAGTTCCAGAAATTTGTGGTACTTTTTTGGGACTGTTTCCTCTGCTGTTTTATCCCTGCTTTTTTCCTTTTTTAGAGCAAGTTCTGTGCTGATCATCATAGCTACTAGGGAAGTCTTATCTTTGTCCCATCTTAGGATACTTGTCTGGTCTCTTTTTTGGTACATTTTTCCAAATGCCCTAGCCAAAATGAACGATATGTTGAGGTCTTTTTCTGGTGGTTCCTTCCTTTTCTTGTCATTACTACCAAAGCCTGCACTGCCTCTTTCCATTTCTTTTATTTCTTACACTTCTTGCAAGTCTGTCATGACAATTTTTTTGATTATCAATTGCATTATGCTGTCTCCCAGGCTAACCTTGTAGTCATTTCCTGACAGGTTTGCCAATAGTACATTGATTTTACCTATATAGTCCAAATCAATTACTCCAACATTAATGGTTAGGCCTTTCTGGGTCACTAATCCACTCCTTAGTACAATGCAAGCATAGGTGTTCTTAGGAAGTCCTATGGCAATCCCTGTTCTGATAAGTTTTTATCCACATGCTGAGATGACTACTTCTTCTATACTTTGCAAGTCATGACCTGCAGCCAGATGCAATCCCCTCATTGGTATTTTCGCATCCTTTTCTAATCTTTTGATAACCACCCATTGGCTTTCCCAGTTATTCTGTCTACTGGCAGGGACCATCTATTGAATCTGGCTTTCCAGTCTTTCCAAGTTTTCTCCTACATTAATTGGTAGAGTACAACTTTCCAGATTCTCCCTTATGGCTTGTTCCTCTGGTACTGCATATACTGTTGGAGAACTGTCTAGGCATGTGGCCTTGCACCTTTCACTGATGAAGGTGACTTTTTCCTTTATCCAGTCAATTCTTGGTCCATAGCTTTTTAGCCATGTCATTCCTAGGATTAATTTGTATTTGACTAGGTTAGCTACAAGGAAGGTAGCCTTCTCTCTGTTGTTTCCTATGTCCATTGATAGTTCTGCTATCTGGGTGATAGGTTCTACTTCCCAAACAGTACCAACTATTGTATATATATCTCTTGGTTTTCTAATTTTCTTCAGGGGTAATTGATGACCTATAGCAAACTTGTGGTCCATAAAGTCTTCTGTAGCTCCTAAGTCAATCATGGCATTTGTTATTTTCTCTTTTTTCATATTGTATAACTGTATTTTGATCATAAAATGTTCTGATTCATAGGTTAAGGGTTCCGTGTGACCTTTTGTTGAGCATAAGGAGTATAATTGTGATTTTTTGATAGTTTTCGACTCTTTATCCCTCAGACCATCTCTTACTAGGGACTTTCATTGTTTAAAGTTTCCTCAGCCTCTCCTCCTTTCGTTTCCTCCTCTATACTTCACACCAGGATATTTTTGACTTGACAGTCTTTTGCGAAGTGCCCTTGTTTCCACATTGGAAATACCGTTTTCCCCTTCTTCTTCTTTAGAATTCATTGTTGGGTAGTCTCTGGAGTTTTTTGTAGTTTAGTGCATCCAGGTCCATTGAGTCCCCCTTGGGTGCTGTACCAAGAGCAGTCCTGAAGGTACTATCTGTGTTCCTTGATGGGACTATTTTGTGCATTTTACTGTTTCAGTTCTGAAGGTACCTGATAGTGGCTAGCTTGGTTTCTTTCTCAATCATCCAACAAGCTAAATCATCTACCGAATCTGGTTCTTAGTCCTGGTGCCCATATTCATCTTGTAATTCTTTTGTCATACCCATGAACAGTCACTCTTTGGCTGTTGCTTGGTCCAGATTTGCCTCCATTGATGTTACCTTAAATTTGCTCCAATATTCTGTCATTGTCATTGTTCCTTGCATTAATTCCCTTAGTTTCATTCTTTCTTCTCCTTGCGGGTCAATCACTCTGAACGGAGTGCACAGAGTTGCTTTGAAATCTGGCCATGTACGTCATGTTGGTTCATTAATTTCTTTGGTATATGGTATAAGCTAGCTGCTCACATCTTCTTGTAATAGGCTTGATATATGAATTATTTTTTCCTTGTCATGCCCCTCAGCCTATCCTACCAGAGTGAAATAAACCTGTAGTTGAGCTAACCAATTTCTTAACTTGCTTTGGTCAGCTGAGAATGTTTCTGGTTTTTTGACTTTTGGTCTTTTGGTGCCTCCTCCTATAGCTTGGATGACCTGTTAGAGTTGTTTTGGTGTTAATTCTGGTATGAATGGGGCCTGTGTGGAGGTACTGCCTCCTCTCTATTCTGCTCTACTCATCCTTTTGTCCTCAGTTTCTGTAGAGGAGCTTGAGCCTTCTTGTGACCTTTCTTCTGATGTAACTGGGCTTGCTGTTCTTCCCATTTTTGAGGCTATTCTTGCAAGTGCTTGTCCTACTTCTGGAAGTTCTAGGCATTGGTTTTCATATTCAAAGTCTGTGTTGTCATTGGGTGTTTCTAGGACACAACCAAATTTTAGGATCGCCTATTCAATCACTCCTATTATATAACTGCACAACAGGCAATGATATGATCAGGTTATTGAAAGTTCTTCTAAATGGAGGATAAATACTCAGAGTCATATTTATTAATTCCTACTCAACCTTCCTAAGGCTAAGTTCTTATATTTATTCGTATTCTTACTTAGTCTTCCTAAGACTCAGTTCTTTCATTCACTTCCCCTTTATCCTATAAGGAAGATATCTTTGGGCTTCTTTATTTAAAGAGAGTAAAGGTGTTTTATATTCATAAAGTTGTAAAGTTATATCTTAGGAAATAACCTAGGTGGTTGTGTGAAGAACTAACTATCTTGTTGTATCCTCCTTCTTATATAGTCCTCCCCACAACTTGCTTACTAATTTATAATTTCTTATGAGTCACAATTGTGGCTCATACACTTCACATAACATGATAGCCACATGACCTCAAGTAGGTCATGTGCAAAACTCACATGACTTTAACTAAGTCATGTATGTAAAACAACTTATAACTTAAAGAAAGTATTATGCAATCAAATCAAATATAACAACTATTACTCACAAGTGTGAGTCATGTGTGAAACTCACATGACCTAATTGGTCATGTGTGCGAAACTATTACAAACCTATGACCTCATAACTATGAGTCATGTGAAAACCCTTTTCCATGCTAGGTTTGTAACAGTAGATATCTTTAGTATATATAGTATTATATTGTATGAAGTGGAATCAAATTATTTCATTTTAGTAACATAGCATGTTGTTAGTTGTTGCAACTTCACTAAGGGGTCAGTGAATTTTGGCACCAAGCTTGTACTGTATACCAAGTATAATGATAGCTGATAAAATTAAAGAGCATATTATAGGGCACCAAGATACTCCATATTATCAAATCCTGTTTCACTTGGTATCCTATTATTTGACTAAACTGTAACCTTAAGGTTTACTGAGACACAGTTATAACTCCAGAAATGGTGCAATGTAATATAATAAATGAGAAAACCTTTCATATACTATAAAATTTGACTGAAACATGGTACTTTTATCTCAGTTACTACAACTTTTAGAGATAATACAGGAAATAACAAAAATAGCAACCAAGACAAATACAAAGTTGTTTCACCTTATACTAAATAATAAATGGTTAAAGAAAAAGGCTATAAATAGAAAAAAAATACATAAAACTATAATAACAAATAGTAGGAAAAATAAAAAGAAGGAAAATATTAAAAACCATTATAAGTAGTTATTATACTGTAGTATATATTAAATAGAAGAAAGAAATATGTAGTACATGATGAAAGAGATATTCAATTTAATCCTGTCCAAAAGTATAGGATCTTGCATTGTGTCCTCCAAGGTTACCACAAGTACCACAATATTGTCATTGGTCTTCAATAACTTCCTCACTATATGTGTGATGAGCATACTATAATGCAGCAATACTACGATCTCCATGTTGTGCACATTTCTTCTTAGTCCAGCCAGGAAATTGATGGGTAGTAGATAGCCTGATAGGATTATCCTCAAGATTGTCAATACTAATGGGATTCTAATTTTCCAAATATGTCCACCTCTATATTTGGACTGATAGGGAAGAGGGGGAATAATTGATAGGAGCTTTTTGTAGATGTAAAAGAAACACATAAGTATGAGAATAGGGAATCTCATTTTCTTGATACCTGTTACAAATCTAGCATGAAAAAGGGTTTTCACATGACTCATGATTATGAGGTCATAGGTTTGTAATAGTTTCATGCACATGACCAATTAGGTCATGTGAGTTTCACACATGACTCACACTTGCGAGTCATAGTTATTATATTTGATTTAAATAATGCAATAACTTATTTGAGTTATTAGTTGTTTTGCACAAATGACTTATTTAGAAGTCATGTGAGTTTCGCACATGACCTATTTGAGGTCATGTAGTTATTATGTTATGTGAGTGTATGAGTTATAGTTGTGACTCATAATAGTTATTGATTTGTAAGCAGGTTGTGGGAAGAACTATATAAGGAGGAGGATATAATGTGGTATTTAGTTCACGCAACCACCTAAGATATTTTCTAAGATATAACTTCATGACTTTATGAAATAAAACACCTTTACACTCTTTACTAAAAGAAAGAAACACTATGACATCGTCCTTATAGAATAAGGAAGAAGTGAACGAATAAACTTAGCCTTAGGAAGGCTGAGTAGATACAGACTCGCTATAAGAACTTAGTCTTAGGAAGATTAAGTAGAGATTAATAAATCTGAATCTGAGTATTTATTTCCCTTTGAGATATCAAATAAAGATTGGTATAGTATCATTGCATGCTGCATAGTTATATAATAGAGTGATCTCATAGGTGATCTTAACAATACCTCATATAAGTACATGATCTAGTATGTACTCTAGAGGAAAATAATTAGCTGTTTTTTTTCTTTTAAGATATTTAATATGTTAAGAAATTATGAAATAGATTACTGTTGATAAGATGAGTTTTTTCTGCATTATTATTGACCCCAGGTAGTTGTTGAACTACCTTTGCCTCAATTGCAGTTGAGACTCAAACATGATTATCCTGTACCTATATTTGACTAGTTTCTGCTTCAGTCCACCAGATATCAGTATAGGGATATCTATCAAGTATAATTTCTACCTGCTGCAGATATTTTAACTATATAGCTATAGAGGAATACTAAATCTCATTTAACAGGTCCACAATTGAGAGCTCATACTCTAACTGAAGGTTCTGGTTATATGATTCTACAATATTTGATGTATTGTAACTATATCTTTTATCAGAAAAGAATGCAGTAACTGACAATTGTGCATCAATTTCACATTAGCAATTAGCTACTTCTACTTTTTCTTCCTCTAACTACAGAAGCTTTATAGTATACACAGTTTCTAATTGAGCATTTGCAATTCTCTAAAAGTATTGCTCCATAGGCTGCATTCCAAACTTTGATTTAAAATTCTCATAGAGATGAAAACAATAGTGTATGCAAAATATATCCAGACATAGAACTATTTTTCCATTCATCAGTCTCTTATTATGATCACTTATTATTATTGCAGTCAGAATTTGTAGTATGGCATGTTTAAGTTGATCTATAAATCAGGTCCAAGAGTTGCTATTTTCTCCTTCAACAACAGCCTAGGTGAGTAGAACAATATGATTATTTACATCAATACTGACAGCAAGAAGAAGTGTTTAAATATAACTAGCTTTGCAAAAGGTTCTATCAATAGCAACAAAGTAGTAACATTGCCAAAAGGAGAGTTGAGCTTCAGAAGGACATATAAAGATATGGTAGAACTGCAATAGTTATTGTCTAGTAATAGGATTGATATGAGCAGTAGGTAGTGTATCTGATTGCAAATATACTCAAGGATTGCCTGTCTATATTGGTGCTAAATAGGCAGGAAGCTGATAGTAACTATCATATTTGTATTCAATCATATTATTACTGAGTTTATCATCAACTTTATATGCCACTTGATAGTTGACCTCCTTATTATAATGAAGCTAGATGATATCAATAAGTTCTTAAGGTATTGTTCTTCATATACTGACTATTAGGTATTTTGAAATTTGTTGTATAAGTCAGGACTAGTTAGAAGTTAAATAGATTGAAATAATACCTCCAAGGCAAAGATATCCAGAGATTAATCAGCTAATCTTAATATCTCCATTTCTTGTTCAGCTAGCAAAAATCCTCTAAGGACATTCAACACTATTGTCATTTGGTTGGACTTGTATTGTTGAGAATTTGAATTGGTAATCAGCCCTATCTTTATCTTTGTGATACATTCAAAAAGCAAACATGTCAACAATTGACCAGTCTTCTACTATGTATATTAGATCATTAATGCTTGGAAATAGTTGACCAAGTAAAAGAGGTGTAGTAGGCATTGTCAGAATTGAGATGAAAGTGTAGAGATATAGAAGATTAGAAATAAAGAAAGAAACTGAAGATAATAGTACAAAAGATGGCGATTTTAGTGGATAAATAAAAATATAGATATTGATAGATTCTAGAGAGTATAAGGATGTATTTATATAATAAAATACAATAAACAGTATAGTAGGAATAAAAGGTTGTATTAAAAGAGATTGATGAATTTATGGCAGGATAGCCATGAGATATTATTACTAGTATGGTATAGTACATGTTGGTTTGAAATTTCCTCTTGTTAGATAAGGTTAGTATTCATTACAGGGCAGGGAGGAGTGGGTTTTCACTCACTAGCCCTACCATCACTTTGGCCCAGGGAGGATATTTTTTGGGTCATCCACACCCCTGTCCCTATGTGTAGCCTGATGCTACTCATTCCTTAGACAGGCCTCTATTTCTTGCCACCCATATTTGATAGGGGCCTGAGTAGGAGAAGGGGTGGAGTATGATAAAAAAATACCCTGCCCCAGGTGAGTAGGTAGGGCAGGCCCAGGGCAAAGAATGGGGCTGGGGGCCCATAGATTTCAAGAGCCTGCAGGCCCCATAATAAATACTAGATGAGGTTTATAAGTTAATATCAATGCTTATTAACTAGATAATAGCCACTTTGCTCAGGCAGAGGTGACTTGGAGGGACATTATGTCTTCAATTGACTTTGAATAAACTAACTTATACTATTTAAGTTTAGGGTAGCTTTGACCAACTTGTAGTATATGAGGTCCTAGAGTTTCCATACATTGTATTTAATCTTTCTCTAAGAAGTTTGGACCAAGCTTTTGACTGATACCTGATGATTTTAAAGCTTAGTAACTTAGTTTTTTAATATATAGTAATTCTATGTTAATAGCCTTATAACCTATTGTAAGTACCCATTGATGATTTTAACAGATAATAATTTAAAGTTTATTTTTTAACTTACAATAGTTCTATCTTAAGAGCCTCATGAACTGTAGCTACTAAACAATACCGATGTCCTGACCATCTTAAAGTAAAATATTCAAATCACTCCCTTTTCAGAAAACTAATAGAGACTACCTTATAGGCAAATCTGTGCTTTAATTCACTAATACAAAAATCACTATCCTTGGACTCTCCTAATAGGTATGTTAAAGTCCAACTACCTTTAACACTTTCCCCATTAATATGTACTAGTAGTTCAGTAAAGACATTTACCAAACAGGTAGAAAGGGTAAAACATTCCCTCTCATCCATTTCAAATAAGTACCATATTACTTCTAGACAATTCTGGAGTAAGCTTTCATACTCTCTCATGCAGTCAATATCAACTGCTATTAACAAGATTCTTTGAACCCTTGTCAAGGCTCCTATTGCCTTACTAAATAAGGGCTATATTAACTGCTCCATCTATGCTTTCACATTTATATCTTTAGTATGATAACTAAACTTCTACACTTATGATGGCCTCTTTCTATCTATATACCCTAATGATAAACTCCTGCCTGGGACCAAGGTGCTTAACAGAGGTGACAATTTGAAAGAAGTCACCCTTTGTATTCTTTATGCTGCATATCTTTCAGTATTTTAGGTAGATTAACTGAGGCATACTGCTCAATATTCTAACATATAGCTTTCTCAACATAGTCTCCTACTTGATCTTTATAAACAAGCTTGAGACCAGCACCAAAAACTACAAAGATCTTGATGTAGTTCTTATCTAATGCCACCTAAAAACCTTTCTCTCCAACCTCAATCTGTTCAAACCCAGAACTCAATACTTCTGTATCTTCAAGAGTACCTTTTAGAGAAGACCTTAGAGCCTACTTTCCTTGACTGTCTATTTTAAAAAATAAAAAAAACTTCCATTATATTAGCTAATAGGCTCACATCTCTTCAAATTAGTATATATGATAACAAATATTAGAAAAAAAAAAACATAATCAGATATTCAAACTTACCATAACTTCCAAATACATGTCAAAAGGTAGACTTTCCTGGCCCATAAGTCTTTTCAACTTCTTTGGTGGCCTTTGAGGAAAGCTTGAATTGTGAGACTAATTATTTTTGCAAATTCTGATCAGATAAGGTATAGAATCCTTGTTCATTGTACTGACAAATAGTAGGTAAAAAGTTCAGAGGTAGGATTGAGCTTTGGAGAGATCAGTTAACTCCTTCTTTTCACCTGTCGCAATACATGGTAGTTCTTTTAAAACCTCAGCTAGTATTTGCATTGAAGCCTTGGGATAATCTATTGATAACAGGTAGGTTTGAAAAGAGGAGTTGGAACTCTATCCTTTACAATCTAAGATAAAGATAACAGTCAAATACCTTCTGTCATGCTCTTTAGTGGAAAAATAAGGTAGTTATTAGATAGTCATTGTCAGTAGATGAACAGATAGTGGTAAGCAAGATTGGATAGATGGTGATGAATAGAGAGTAAATAAATAGTGATAAAAGGGGTAAAGGTAAACAAGTAGACTCAATAGATGGTGATAAATAAAGGATAAAAGAATTATAATGAAAGAGGAGAAAGGTGAATAAGTAGACTCAATGGATGATGATGAATAAAGAATAAAAGAATGGTGATAAGGGGGGGAGGGTGCCAGTGTGTAAATAGGTAGATTAAATAGATAGTGATAAATAGAGGATAAATTAATGGTAATAAGGGAGGAGTAAATAGATAGTGGGGAGGGGAGAACTGCTGTCATGATAGAATTTATGAATAGGGAGAACTAGGTTAGGTCAGTTTAACAGTAAAGACAAAAAAAAAAGACACTAACTGTGCTAAAAAAAAGTAGTTAGTCTATAGGTCAAAAAGGTAGAAGCATGGGTGACAAGATGGTGCACATTTGGATTATGATATAATGGAAGGTTTCAACTATTTTTATGATATATTGAATATTTACCCATAATAAATAGACTTACCAATCCAATCAACTATGGTATAGTAGCCAGTATTTGTAAGTAGCCAGTCCATCCAGTCCATAGTAGTGCCCAGACACCCTGGTCTAACTAAGCAATAAGGCAAGGTTGGACTCTGGTCCTATAGACTATAAAGGTTGTAGTCTGGACTGCCTGTAGTTCACCTATAGGTGTGTGACTATTATTTGAGAGCACTCTTGGGTTGAGATAAATGGATAAAATCTGTTTCTAAAAGTAACAAAAAAATTAAATTAAATTAAGAGAGAACTATTCAGTACTACATAATCTCAACAATGCCAACTAATATAGACCTCTCATTGTTGCTTACACCTGAAGTTACTGTACTGAGCAGTAATAGTCAATACCTCCAGGTTCAAGTTCCTGATATAGAAGGTATTTCTCAAGTATCTTCTACTGCCTCCTCAATATCCTCACAACCTGAGCATTACAATGAGTGATAGTAGTGAGAAACAGCAGGATCTAATTGGATAGCTTACAGAAAAGGAGAGAAAGAATTAGGTGCAGTTGCCAGAGAGCCAGAGAATGGGAGAGATGTTTGGCATGAAAAAATAAATGACTGGAAATGGCATTATGCTTATTGTATGTAAAATTGATCCTCTAACAGGAGATAAAACTGCTAAGTTCCATATTGGTAGGTTCCAATCAAAGAAATATTTCATTTACAGATGGCTCATTAAGGAATATAATTGTTACGGGGTAGCCCAACTATAGATAGTGTAGGTTGGTCTAGGCCGTATGTTTCTTGAGGTAAAGTAAGGTAGAATAAGGCAAAGACAAAGATCGTCAAGGTAAGCTCAGAAGGTTATATGTGTAATAAGTTTTTTCAAGAGTAAATAATAAATATATTAATAAGATCTCTTCTCTGTTGCTTAATGTTTCTAATGGCTGGGAGTACCTCAATATTTATATTCCGCATCTGGGTTATTGCAGACTACAATCAACTCCCATACTATCTAAGTACCTCTGTTGAAAACCTCTTATTTTTCCTAAGTGCAAACACTCCTGACCCTGAGAATATTTTGCCTTGCTTGACTTCGATCTCTTCAAGCTTCTATTTGTTTCTGAGGGTGCAAACACTTTGTCAGTAGGTAGTCTTCGATCTCTCAGCCATATGAACTTAATTTGAGTATGCTGCCCTAATGGCAACTATGTCAATCATTCTGCCTTAGACTATAAAGTGATCAGCTTTAATAAATGAGTGTGGCTCTTGCATCACATATTTATGCATCACAAAGCCCATCGGATAAGAAGGACTTTTGGTCCTGGATTGAGCCAATAGCTCGTCAGGCGAAAACCTCTCATACCGATTCTTGAGCAGACCCTCTTGGGGTGCTACTTCTTTCAAAGCAAGAGGCTCGGCTCTATGGCTACCCTTTGGTGCTATAGGCTCATGATATTCGGTCACTAATAGTTTCTTCCCAAATTGTCCCATTACTTATCAGCCATAATATTTAACTGCTAATGTACAGGATAATAGCTCACTAAAAACCTAACTGAATTCCTCCGAGTCACTTCTCATGATTCGCTAAAGGTGACCTCTCATATATCCTATAGACAGCATTCGGTCAGATGAATGGTGACAACGTATTCAGTGTTTATGCTGAAGGTGTCATTTATTGTTGCTAAAGTGTTAGGACGCAACTCAGCCATAATACCGTGATGATGCCTGGTCCCTACATGGGAGCTGCAGTAGTATGGTAGAAATAATCCTGAGTAAAGGCCAGGTAACTTTGGCCCCTTTTTTCCATATGCCTAACAATAATCAACTATCTTGTTCACTTCCATAGTTTCAATCATAATAGTTCAATAGCTAGTCCTGAATCAAGAAGTACATCAGGTGGTAGAAAGATTTTAAGCAAAGTACAGGCAACATTACCAATTGCATTAGTGAATAGTCTTCTAACATATCTCTTCAATGCTGATATATTTAAGCAACCTTTCCTACAATAGATTATTATACATAATATTGCTTTTCACTGTATTGCTACATCAAAGTTTCAGGCACTTTTAATGTCTATATTGTACTGGAGTTGCTTTCTTGGCGTGTACAACTAAAACATCCAAGCCACAATACAATAAAATACCACAACAAACCAAGATAGAATGAGCCACACTCCAATTCAAAAAAGAATGCATATAATGGAAAAAATAAATAATATACAGTAAAAACATGAATGTAGAATTGTATAATAAAAATAAAAAAAATGTTAAAAAGAAACTAGAAAATATACATAAATTAAAAGATCTGGATTTTGAGGTAATAATTCATAACCAACTCCTATACTTATGTAAGCAATGCCAAAGTTGCAAGAACCATTGCACACATTCTACCAGTAAAAACAAGTAAAAGAGATGATACAGCATACACCTTTACAACTACACAATATAAAGTATTATTATAATATTATTATTCCTTACATTATATTCAGACAAAATATATAGTATTTCATACTATATTACATTATATTTATCACATTTGGTAAGAGCTTATATTTCCATTTAGTATAAGTAGTGAGCATATAGTTGTGTAACTAATAAGGGCATATAGCACAATGTCAAACCAATAATGCAGTAGGTGTAAACAGCATAAGAGCCCATCAGAATTTAATAGAAATAGCCATGGATAAATTTATAAAATACACAGAGACTGTTTAGTTAGTTTTAGTATCCTTTCACATAATATAACAAATATTATGATGTGTATAAAGTTACTAATAGGGTAAAGGCCAAGCATCTGATACCCTGGAGAAGGGGACCAATATGGAAATACATACTTGAAGCAACAATACTACTTACATTTATCATGAAGTGAGCAAGGTAGAAAGCATTGAATTTAGGACAAATGAACATGCTTTGTGATTTTTGTAATGTAAAACATTGGTTCAATAAGCACACATCAAGAAGTACAACAATATAGTCAGTTTTCAAACAATGGTATAAGAAAGGTACAATTCAGTTGCCACTCCTATTGCCTCCACCAGAGCTACTCCAATCATTGATGAAAATCTAAGACTGTATAAGTCGAGTATTTTGCAATAAAATTCAAGGATATAACTCTGCACTTTCTTTTACTTTGAGTAAATATCATGCAGATATATGTATAGTAACCTGGGAACCAGGAGTTCAATGCTTTCAGATTCATAGTGAGCTATATTATTTACAGAGTTCACTAGAACCTGTACTACATGGTATATCTCAATTTGCATAACTATTCCTGTATAATCCACAATATGCTATTATTATATGGTTTATATCTTTTTTAGATTTAGATTTACACCTTCTTGAATAACTTACACTCATATTGGATGAGTGCAATCTATTTATTTGCATATATCAAACAGCAAAGGAAAGATTAGATACTGCAAATATTAATGCTGCTGATAGGATAACATGAATAGTATTAAACTCACAACTACAACTAATTGTTGAATCAGGAGCAGATAAGTGAAGATACAACTTGCCAACTGGTAATGAGGTGGCTATAATTATTAGAAATGAATATACAGAGAGTGGATTTTGTGATATTATTTTAGCATCAAGAAGTAATGATAATAGACTACATTTTTCTATAATAAATGGGAATCATACTTCATATATGCCTTTGCACTATATGTTATTCTTTTCAAGAGGTGAATCTGGTTATTATTGGGTACTACAATTGCAAGATAATTCTACAGTCAAAGAGGATCCTTTTTATTTTCTTACCAGTCTGTATTGATTTCTTAGCTTTATTAAGGGTTGGGTTTTATTTTATTTTTACACTCTACAGCTACTTGCATGGCGAGTACACAGCTGAGGGCAGGGTGAGTGCACAGCTGAGGGTACAGTAAGTGCAGTATGAGTGTACAGCTATGCACACTGTGGGGTGCACAGTTAATCACACAACAAACCAAGCTCCACACATGACCAGCCACCCTTGAGTTCTTGCAAGTCTTTTGCTAGTATCTTTGTACTGTTATAAGTTTTACTTAACTTGCCCATTTTTATTTTTTTTATTTTTTTATCATAATTAGAAATAGCATATAAGTTAACCCAAATTAAATAAATTATAGCAGACATCATTTACTGTTTTAAGAAAGGTACTTCCAAAACAAGGAAATACTATTAAGTCATAGATTATCATAGTATTTGAGGAAAACAAAAAACTGCTACAAACTTCTCTACATGATAATGCACTCTCATCAGTATCAGTATCATGCTCTTTTGACCTATAGACCTCACTAAATGTGAAATCAATTCTTGGTATTGTAGTATATTAGATGGATCAATCTGGAGTAAACAAGCATGTATTACTTACCTCAAGATATGTAAAAGACACTCACAGTAGTGTAAACTAAGTAAATCTTGTCTGGTCAATATTTACCAAGTACAATATTAATAAATATATTGGTTATTTTATGTTAGATAATGTGAGTAATAATGTAAGCTGTCTAGATCATTTATTGATATAGTTTAATACTGAAGTTGAAGGAACTGGCCATATATTTCAGATATCAACTTGCTATGTTCATTGTTTTGGACATGTTTTAAACCTAGTTGTCAGGGTATTTTTATATGGGAAAAAGTCACTTCATCTTGTAAGTAGTCATACAGAAAGGGAAGAAATTATTACAGAAAATAATTCTATTGAAGAGTAGTGAAAAGTTGGTCCATTGGGTAAACTAAGGAACCTCATTACCTAGATTTGAGGAAGTCCCTAATGATTAGATGGATTTACTCATACTCTGAACCTATTATACAAAGAGGTCACAAATGCATGTAAACTTAAGATTGAAAGTCCAACATATTAGAATGTTGATTTTTTATCAATTGAGAGAGCTTTGTTGATGAGATATATAATTGACATTTTCATTGCTGAGACTCTTACCCAGAATTCTCATCTCTCCATTAGTTACAACTAGCTTAGTGTCAAGGACTAGATTCATCTTACAAATATTGTATATTTTTTGGAGTCATTTACAGAAAAGACACTACAACTACAGGGTCATCATCCCCATGATTCTCTATTTGATATTTATCTTTCATTTGAGCAACTTTGAAAGCATATTTATATTGCACTCAACTTCTATACTACTTCACCTCTTATGGTAACTACCCTTAGTCTTGCTGGAAATAAGCTTAACAAATACTATTCTAAAAATATACTCTTAACAATTCTTTGCATATTCTTTGTATTTAATCTTGATATGGCATATTTTTTTTTCAGCATGAATGAGATGCAAATGGATGTCAAGATTGGACACAAAAAGCCTATCAACTTGTTTGAGAACTGTGAGAGAAAAATTATAAGATGATTATTTCACCAGTACGAGTTGTAACAATACTTCCAACAATGATAGTGGTACCAATAATTTCCTTCTTTCCTTCTACTACTACTACTTCATGAAGCTATAAGTGTATTTACCTTACACCAAACCATGATAATAATGAACTCTCATGGTACCTTCAGTTAATGAATACTAATATTACAATTTCTGAACTGAAGTCATAGTGGTTAACCAATCACACAGATTTTCTGATCCTTTCCCAACTTGTATTTGATACTTTTTGTGTTCTAGCAATGTCTGCAGAGGTGGAGTGAGTGTTTAGTAGGTAAGAGACATATTTATTCTTTATTCCTACCATTAAACTTCTTTTTTTTTCTTTTTTCTAATGTTTTTAGCACTAAAATCACAATTACTACTGACCAAAGAAACCATCTTGGAGAAGATATTATTGAGGCTGGTGAATGCCAGAAGTCATTGGTGAATGAAGGACTCATACCCTTCCAAGATGCCTTGACAATCTCATCTACTCTTGAGGAGCTTGAAAATCAAGCACTGAATATGGAAATTTGGTGCATGGGGGGCCACTCTTCTTTAGAGTCTTCAGGTTTAGAGGAGGAACAAAGATTACAAGTAGAATAATTATATTTTATCAGTATGATGTTCTGTTGTATATTTGGAATTCAAATTATTATTTATAAGCACAAAGTACTAGAATGTGTATAGCTACTTTGTCATGCAAAAATCAGTTTGGCACCCTCATAGGATTTCTGAGCAGGGGGTGGGGGGATCTTCAGGTCAGACCAGTCCATCCAGTCCGGTCAATTTGCATTACTGGACTGCCTAGTCCACATCTTCCTCTCTGGACGGTCTGGCCTAGTACTGATGGCCTACAGTCTTTCTAGTCCGGTCTGGCCCGTTTCGAACACTGACGGTAGCTGCCAAATCAAAGATATGCAAGCCTCTTTCTTTCCAGGAACACATGAAAAGGCATCAGAGAGGTCTGTGACAACCAAAGCCGATATCACATACCCGCCATCACAAACACCATAACCGAATCCGCGTTCCACAAGGCTAGTCACACTATTGGGTGCGGTAAGGCATTGTACTCGAGTATGTACAGGACATACCGTACTCGGGTATGGACGTAAGTGATGAGACAGACAGGGGTTCAAGATGTCAAAGCTTCTTACCATTCATGGTATTATGCCTACCAAATTAAATCATCTTTTACTTCTGATGGTAATGAACGCCCGGACTTCAAACCCCTGTCCGTCTCATCACTAACATCCATACCGTACCCGAGTACAAAGCTTTGGCCCCCTTGTCCGCTTTATCTCCTAAACTGTCTCTCGATGTCTCTCCTCATGTGGTTTCCTAACTTACTCGTATCATTTCACCGCACAATCCTATACCGTACCCTGCTCGGGTACAGTGAGATACCGGGACTGCTTGCACCAGTTGCATAAAAAAAAAAGGAAATTTGACATGCTTGCGCTCAACCAATCGAGATGGTCTCAGATCGAGACGGATCCTTCAAGGGAGTGCGGATCGGAATTTTTATATACCCGGGTACGTACGCGAGTGATCAGACAGTCAGGGATTCTGGAGGCCTGATCGTTTTCCTTCTCAATGGAAGTAAAAGAACGATTCTGGTACGTAAATTGCTCAAAATAAGCAAAGAAATATTGATACCGCCTCATCCTTGGGTGTCCGACCACCTACATACACACCATAGTATTAGCATATACTGGTAGACTATGCATGAGAGGGATTGAATCATGTATACCGGTATTACTGGTGCAATTTGTTCGCCGGGTACAAGTGTAGTATCAGTGCTTGTGCATGCTCCCGAATAGTAGTTTCCGCCGCAATGAAGCTACCCGAGTAAGGGGAGTCTCCGGCACTAGTGTGATACTCTGAGGTGAGATGGAAAGGTTGCTCCTGGATCGTAGGAAAGGAGGACAGGGTTTGAGGTAGTGTTGACTATGGATTAGGTTTGTTCATGTAGTGATGTGTTTGGGGTGGGCGCTAGTTGGGTTTTGCTTCTAGGTTTAGCGTCTAGGTTTAGCTATGATACGGATATGTATGAAGAAGGGGAAGGTCGGGAAGAATCAGAAAAACAACGGATGGTGAAGGGTCCGGCATATGATGCACCGACTTATCCTTGGATGTGAATCCCAGATGCGAGCATGCGAGCACTTCTGAACATTTTGGACTCGAGCAGTGCCGCAGTGATCACCCATTCGAGGAGTATTGTAGAAGATCTCTCCACAGAAGACCATTTCAATGTATTGTGACTTGAGAAAACTCTTGAGGAACGAGGTAAAGTTGACAAAAGAAAGTGGATCTCGTGTCTTAGATACAATTCAGACCATTAGGATGGAATTATCTTTGGATCGGGTAGTAATCGCTGGAATATTTGTTAGTTTTAAGGTCTAGAAGGTCAGACAAGGTTTTATCCCAAGTGGCATGTTTTTTTTTTTCTTTTTTATCATTTTTTTGGTGACATCAACTGTCTTAGATTCGGTAAAAAAAATAACTTCCTCCCACTCCCGAGTTTTTCAAGCCACAATATCACAACATTACCACGGTCACTAAAAGTCACTCGCTCGGTCTTCAGCCTGAGTTAGAGTGCTTCGGGTGTACGGGTAAGTTTGGCGAATGTGGCTCACAGAATTTCTATCTGTTTGGCAGCCAGGCTTCGCCAGACTTTCTCCTATCCCCGAAGCACTGTTACAAGGTGGCCCCACTGTATCAAGATGTATATATTCGCACACCTTGCCTTGAGTGCCTGCTTAGGTGGGAGATTTGAGATCGTGGAATGTTATTTGGCTGGGAAATTTTTGGGAAATGGAGACTTTGCGGTGGATGTATCCAGACACCCTAGACTCCAAGAAACAAGGGATTTACAGCTGGATGGGATTTTCACTGTGTTGGATGAGCCAAAAAAACCGGCGCTGTCAAGCTTCACAGTTTCCCAAACGAATAATTGACTCGATTTTCCAACACTCTATTCATAATTTATAGTGCTCCAGCGGGGGGTTGGGAATTTCAGTGTTATACGGGCACTTTTTTACTTTCATATGATTATCTGAACCCCACAAGTTCGTATTGAAACATGTTATCACTACTAGGGCAGATTCTCCAGATCTCTGAAAGACAGTATCAATATTTGCCTCACTTCAGAGCAATCTAAGAAATATTGGTCGCTTTGTTTTATTCGCTCATCATTTAGCCCATCAAGCATGCTCTGGAGATGATGATCTCGATCATTGACATTCACTCAAACCCATATCCCAGTCATGTGAAAAATTATCATAACACACTGCGCGGGAAAAGCAAAACTTGCAACTTACTTAAGAGCTTACCGAAAAACGAAAAGAACTGCACACATGAACGTTGGACTAAGCTTGTTCTGTTTGGTAAAAGTTGCTCATTAATCCGGAAGTGGTATAAGTGAGGTAATAAGTTGATTCCATGAAGGAAGCGGCATTGATATCAATTGTGAATGCCGAAGGAATTGTCTACCTCAGAGCACCAACGATTCAGGCGGAAAACAATCCGTTTGAACAACAATAGCGATTCCAATTTAGGACGTGGGCAAATATATTACATCCCTTAGAATCCGACAATGCGAGAAGCCCCAGGAAACTCTAAGAAATATAGGGACACAGACCAGCATGGCAACCAATGAGTAGCGCTTTTGATCTTCATAGAATTTCTTTTGCCCGCGGGGATCATTGATAGTAAGTTTTCATACGCCGCGTTCCTTGAATTATGTCCACCCCGCCGGGGTTGCATCAATGTTCAAGGGTGGGACGGGTGAGCGGCAGTTAATGAACGGGAACTCTATTTGACCGCCCTTTTCATATGCCTTGTATGGTGGAATACTAAAGAGGGTGGACATTCAGAGAGAGCGTAACTCTGCCCAGAAGCAAGAATCATCCCGGCCCCCTCAGAGAAACTATCTGGTGACATAGAGCGTGAAATGGATGTAACCAAAATCCTTTTCTTTATCTGGAATGACATAGAGCGTAAAAAAAAAGCATAACCTGTAACCCCATCTCCAAGAATAGCACAACAAAAGTTAGGGTTGTCAGTATCAGGAAACACCAAAGATAATGTACCAGATGGCTCTATTACGCAACGCCATATGCACCACTTTTCGCATCCCCTGGCTCAATGATGTTATCATACTTGGGAACCGGTTTTTGAGAATGACGGATATCGCGACTCATTTTTCTGGTTTCTAAGGGTAGCTGGGGGACTACCGTGCGGTACTTGAATCACTGTAGCCCGCCAATCTATCTGATACCGGTGCTCATAATCGCACTTGGAAACTCGGATCTGTAACACTCCAAGGACTTCCTAATCTATCCTGTTCCATTCTATTAAGCCTCCATGGATTACCCTAAGTTCAGGTCTCTTGTTACTTTTTGCTTTCCAGTATAGGCATCTGCAGCACAGCACGAATAGGATCGTCAATAGCTAACTAAATTGTAGGAATTTGGTATTGAATATATTCTAAAAAGGGTTTTTAGTGGTGCAATGGATAATATAAAGTGAGCAAATAAAAATGGGACTTAGGGAAAGTTTGAGGGGAATAGTAATGATCTCGTAATGACTGTGTCTAACTCACTTTCTAACTAAAATGCAGAAACCACATAAGTATATATGAAATAACAAGCAACCCCTGATCCTTCCATGGATCACCACAAACATCCAAATTCCTTCACATACTCCTGTGATCCTCCATACACTGCTGTAAGATTCTGCATACTCCTGTAATAAACTTACAGTAATAAAGGAAACAAATAATAAAAGAAAACTCTACTGTAATTTCCCAACTCTATCTTTCTGCCACCATCTATTATGCCAAACATCCTGTTACGATTGGCTATAAGATCTCTCCTAGCTTATATCTTGCAACCGGCAACGACTTCTGTTTTCTTCTATTAGTCGGGGAAATACTTACCTCAACTTCTCTTCTCACATGTGAGTTCTAATACTTCATTGTCTTATGCTACATCTTAGATATTGACCTTTGCCAATACTAAATCCTTATAGCACCAACTGGTATTAGTCCTGTTCCTTCTTTGTGATAGTTGGTCTTTGTAGATAAAGAGTGTAAAGGTGTTTTTATTGATAACTTATAAGATAGGAAATAACTTAGGTGGTTGTGTGAAGAACTAACTATCAGGTCCTACTGACCTCCTTATATAGTTGTTCCAGCAACCCGCTTACAAATTAAATGAGTCACAACTGTGACTCATACACTCGTATAACCTATAACCTCATGATCATACTTGGTCATGTGTGAAAGTCCCATGACCTTAAAGGGGTCATGTGCGAAACCTCATGACTTGTATAAATGAAGTCATGCCTCTTAGTCCTTATGACTCATATGCACACATATGAGTCAACACTCAACATACTAATCAAATTTAAACATAAACAACTATGACTCACAACTGTGAGTCATGTGAGAACCTATGACTCATATGTGAGTCATAGTATGAAAACATAACATCATATGACTCAACTGAGTCAGGTGCAAAACCTTTAAACAAATGAAATATTATGACATTCAATCGTATATCATGTGAAACCATTACAAACCATGTCAGGTTTGTAATACTAGCTCCCCTCTTCCTAAATCCTCAGTCCCTTAAGGATCTGTGACGGTACCTTTCATAGTATATGTCTTGATCTATATTCTCTTGCAATCTTCCCACTTCGTGGGAGATTCTCATAATCCTTTTTTCCACCTCTCTCCTTGCATATCTTTCCCTCTCCAACTCTTTTTCCAAGACCTTATTCCTGAGTCTCAGGCCTTTTTCTTTGCCTTTTAGACATTCGATGGACCTTCCTGCTCTGTCTACCATCCATTGTAGTTGTTCCAGCCTCTTTCGCTAGTCTTCGATCATTTTCTGTAGGTCTTCCTTCGATATGAACTTTTTATCCCCCTCTTTTTCCTTTGGTTTCGTTCCTGAAACCTGGTTTTCTCCCCATCTCACTTTTTTCCTTCCTCCTTTGTGGAAAGAGCATTGGGTTTGCATGTAATCCTTTGCATTGATCCTCTCGTGTTTTGGTTCTTTTGGTGTGAATGGTGGGAATGATTCCCAGTTCTTTTCCCAGCTATTGGTGTTGCTGGAGGTGTTCGAGCTAGTAGTTACTTTTCTGAACATGGGCCAGAAGTTGTGTCTTTCTTTCGCATCCTTGTAGATAGGGCATTCATTATCCTTGCATGGTGTGAAGTGGTATGCCACATGCTTGTCTTTCTTTTCTTCGAAATATATTTTGCTCCAGTCTTCATTTTCTGGGTCCGGGCTTATATGGATATTGTTGGTGGAAGGTGGAGACTGTATTTTGGGCATTGTTGAAGTTGGTGGCTGGGTACAACTCTTGATCATGTTGTGCGGGGTAACCAGTACACTTGGCCTGGTATTGTAGTTTTCCATAATGTAGTCTCGAATCAATGTTTTGATCAAGTTCGTATTCGTCTTCTCCTTCTATCTCAATAGGAGGAGGGGGAAGTTTCTTTTGTGAGGGTAGAGGATTGTCTGAGTAGAGTTCGAGTTTGCTGATATAGAAGACTGGATGTTTTGTTTTCATTGAGGCTGGAAAGTCTAGCTTATAAGCTTTTTCTCTAATTCTTTTGATAATCCTGTATGGTCCAATCTTCTGGTAGTCCAGTTTCTTTGATGGTCTTGTATTCTGAATGTCCTTTGTAATTAACCAGACTTTATCTCCTGATTCCAGTCTTGGATCAGGTTCTCTGTATCGATCATTGTTTTCCCTCATTTTGTTTTGTGCCATCCATATTTCTGTCTGGATGAGTTTGTGTAATTAGCTGATATCATCTTTTTCCAATATTTCTGGTAAACCTGTGTGTCCCATAGGTTTGTTGATGGGGTAGTGTCTGTAATTCGTATAAAAGGGTGTTGTCTTGATAATATCTTGTTGTGTGTTGTTGTATATGAATTCTGCAAATGATAGCCATCTTTCCCAGTCTTGTTGGGAATATTCTACATATGCACTTAGGAATTATTCTAGTGAGGCATTTGTTCTTTCTGTTTGTCTGTCTGTCTGAGGATGAAATGCCATGCTGATCTTTCGTGTGATGTCCAATCCTTTGGTCATCTCTTTCCATAGGTCTGATGTGAATATTGAACCTCTATCACTGATGATATCTTTCGGTAATCCATGCAGCTTGAAAATATTTTTCATAAATAGCTGTATAAGTTGTTTTGTTTTCATATCTTTCTGACAAGGTATGAAATAAGCCATCTTGGTTAGATGATCCACAACTACCCATATGGCATCATAGTCATTCAATAGTGGTAGGTCTGTAATGAAATCCATGCTGATAGACTTCCATAGTTTATCTGATATTGGCAGTGGTTGCAGTAGTCTATAGGATGCATAATGACTTGATTTTATCCATTGATACATGTTGCAGTTTTTGACATATCACTTAATGTGTTGATATATGCCTGGCTAGTAGTATGTTCCTTGTATTAATTCCAATGTCTTGGCCATTCCACCATGTCCATTTTGTGGTGTGTCATGATTCCTTCTGATTGCTTCAGTTCTTATCGGTTTGTCTTCTATTAACTAGATTTTTCCTTCATACTACATATATCCTTCTTTCCAGTTGCATGACCATAATTCAACCTTCAGATATTCCTTATCTTTCCTTTCTATAGCTTTTCAAATATCTTGAAGTAAAGCATCTTGTGATGTCTTTTCCTTGATATTCTTTTCTGTTCCTTCATCTTCTATTGTCCATAGTTCCATAATGTTGATTTCTTCTGAACCCAAAGCATATCCTTCATCCTTGAAGAATTATTCTTTGGGTAAAAGAATCCTTTGACATTGCATAATGCGATCGTCTTTTTCTATTGGTATATCATTTGTTTTCTATGTGATGGCATCCGGTTTCGCCCTTTCTTTGCCTCGTCGATATTCGATTTTGATGTTATATTGGCTGAGCTCTTCACTCCATCGTATTTATTGTCCATTTAGGGCTTTAGTGGTCGTGAACAGGACAAGGTTCTTGTAGTCTGTAAGAATCTTGACTGTGTGTGGGCTTCCTTGTGCATACTTTCTCCATTCCTTGAGAGCTAGCATGATTGCAAGGAGTTCTTTGTCATGGATATCATAGTTGCATTCTGCCTTGGTCATTGTCTTTGACCAATAGGCTATTGGTTTCCACAGTCCTTCCTTATCTTGTTGTGATATTATTCTGGAACAGACATAATTGGATGCATCTGTTTTGATCATGATCAATGCTTCTGGGTTGAAGTGTTTTAGTATTGTGGCTGTAGTGAGCCTTTCCTTAAGACCCTCAAATGCCTTCCGCTCTGGCTCTCCCCATTCCCACTTCAGGTTCTTCTTTGTTCTGTTGTATAGTGGTTTTGCTATTCTACTGAATCCTTCTATGAATCGTCAGTAGAAGTTACAGAATCCCACAAAGCTTTGGATGTCTTTGACTTTCTCCAGTGTTGTCCATACTTTTATGGCATCTGTTTTGGTAGGGTCCATTGGTACTCCTTCCACATTGATGATGAATTCTAGGTATCTGGTTTCTTCCTTATGGAATTCGCATTTCATGGGTTTCAGGTGAACCCCAATTTCCTTGAGTTTTGCTAGTATCATAGCTACATCTTTCCGATGTTATTTCATGGTATCTGAATATACCAATAGATCATCCAGGTAAGCTATGCAATTGACATCCAGGTATTTGCTGAGTGCATTATTGACCCACCATTGGAAGATTGCCGGTGCCAGTACATTGGCTAATCCAAATGGTATGACCATGTATTCATATAGTCTATATCATGTTCTAAATACTGTCTTCCATTCATCTCTTTTGGCGATCTGTATATGTTAGTATGCATCCTTGATGTCAGGTTTGGTGAAATATTTCGCCATTTGCAGTCAATCCAAGGCTTTGTTTATCAATGGTAATTGATATTGGTCCTTTTTTGATATCACGTTTAGGCTCCTGTAGTCCACATAGAGCCTGAAGCCCCCATCTTTTTTTTTGACAAAAAGTATGAGTGCTGATGAGGATGAAGGTCTTATCCATTGTCTTTCTATATTCTTTTCTAGGTATTCTCTGAGTTCCTTAAGTTCTTCCTCTCTTAGGGGATAGAGCTTCATAAATAGTGGTGGTGGTTCTATTTCAATTTTGTGGTCCAATGCCTGATGCGGTGGTAATTTAGTTCTTTCTTTTTCTTCAAATATGTCTAAGAAATTGTACTATTCCTTAGGTACTATTTGCTTCAATGTTTCTTTTCCGCCTTTTTTTTTTTTTTTGCAAGGCTAGCTCGGTACTGATAGTTGTTGCTGCTAGCATAAGTCTTGCATTGTCCCATTTCAGGATTCCCATGATTTCTCCTTTTTTGTGCATCCTGTCCAATGCTTGTGCTGAGATAAAAGCTATTGATGGCTTTTTCTTGTCCTGAATTGGTCCTTCTCATTGGTGATCTGTACTGCCAAATCCTTGGTCAATCCTTTCTGTAGGTTGGAGTTGTTGTACTTCCTTGAAGGGTGTTGAGACTATTTTTTCGATAATTATCTGGGCAATCCTATCCCCTTTGTGGACCTCATAATTTACTTCTTACAGGTTTGCCAACAGGACCCATATTTCTCCTGTGTAGTCTGCATCTATGACTTCAGCGTTAATGGTGAGGCCGTTTTTGCTTGCCAAATCACTTCTGGGTGCAATGCGGGCACAGGTGTTCTCTGGAAGTCCCATTGAGATTTCTCTCCTGATGAGTCTTTATCCTCTTGCTGGAACTATGGCTCCTTTGATGCTAAACAGGTCACTACCTGCAGCCTTTTGTGAACCTCTCATAGGTAATTTTGCAGCCTCTCTCAGCTTTTTGACCATAACCTCTTGGTTGGGTCCTTCCTTTATCCTGATGCTTAAAATCCGACTTTTTAGATTTTCCTGAATTGCTTTCTTTTCGGGTATTGCGTATACCATTGGGGATGCATCAAGGCATACTGCCTTACACCTATTGCTATCGAATGTGATTTCTTCTTTTCCCCAGTCGATCCTTGGGTTGTGTTCTTTTAACCATATCATGCCAAGGATGGCTTCGTGTTTGATAAGGTTCGCCACTAGAAAAGTTGCTTTCTCTTTGTGGCTTCCAATATCCATAGGGATTTCTGTGATGTGGGTGATTGGTCCTGTATCTAACACAGTTCCATCCACTATGTATATATCCCTTGGTTTTTTGATCTTTGTCAGGGGTAACTGATGACTTATAGTGAAGTTACGGTCTATGAAATCTTCAGTTGCCCCTGAGTCTATCATCGCATTTGTTGATATTTGCTGTTGTCTATTATGAAGTTGTACTTTGACCATGATATAGTCTGATTTGAGATTTCATAATTCTTTATTCATGCTTGGTGAGTGGAGGTGTGCTATTTTGATGGTTTTGATCTTGCCATCCCCTGGTCCATCCTTTCCTGGAGATGTCATCCTTTTTTTGATGAGTTTCATCATGTTGTCCCCGGGACCACCTATTGATGGGGACTTTTATTTTTTAAAGCCTCTTGTTCTTTCTCCGCCTCCATTCCTCTGATCTTGGACTTGTTGACATTGGTTTTTTGGACTCAGCAATCCTTTGCCATATGTACCTTCCTCCCATATTAGTAACATAATCCTTCTTTCATGTATTTTTTCCATTCCTCCTGGGGTAACCTTTGGTATCTTCTCCAGTTTGTAGCATCCAGATCCATGGAATCCCCTCGTGGGATTTCTTTAGGTGCCGCCTTAAAGGTACCATTATTGTTTCTTGGGATGTCATATGTCTCTGCCTTGGCTTTCTTTGCTTGGCATAGATTTTTGAGTGTGGCCAATCGAATTTCCTTGCCCATAGCCCATATTGCTAGTTCTTTGACTCCTGTGATTGTCTCATCATAGTGGTCAAATTCTTCTTACAATTTTGGATTCATGCCTGTGTATAGCTATTCTCCTGCTGTCATGTCATCTAATTCTGCTTCTGTTTGTGCCAGTCTCAATTTATTCCAGTATTCTGTCATGGTCTGGTTTCCTTGAGTCATGTCTTTGAGTCGTATCCCTGCTGCTCCCTTTGGATCGATCTCCCCAAATTGGATTCTGATTGCCGCCTTGAATTCTTCCCAATTGTTCCAGTGCTTTATTCTGATTCCTTGTATATAGGGTGTGAGCTACGCACTTGCCTTTTTCCTTAATAGGCTAGACACATAGGTGACCTTTTCTTCATTGTATTCTTGTACCCATCCCACTGCTTGGAAGTAGATCTGTAGTTCCGCTAGCCAACTCCAAAGTTCTTGTCGTTCTCCTGTGTAGGTACTCAGTGGTTTAACCTTCAGCTTCAGACTGTTCATTACCTGTAGTATTTGAGCTAACTGTCCCAGGAGTTCTCCTTCTCCTGGGGGCAGATTTGGTCTTGAGCCTTGTCTAAATCGTTCTTCTTCTAGTGGATCTGGTCTTAGGCCTGTGGCCTGTTTTGAGCCTTGTGCTTGTTCTGCATCAGACATTCTCACTTCTCTTTCTTCTTCCTCACTTGAGGACTCATTATGTTGTGACCCTTCTTCTGGTATGACTGGACTTCGTGTTCTCACTCTTTCTGAAGCTGTCCTTGAAAGTTCTTGTGCAACCTCTGGAAGTTCTAAGGATTGATCTTCGTATTCAAAATCTGTTTTGTCATTGGGTGTTGCCTGTGAGATGCAACCAAATGTTACGATCAGCTATAAGATCTCTCCAGCTTATATCTTGCAACAGGTAATGACTTCTGTTTTCTTCTATCAGTTGGGGAAATACTTACCTCAATTTCTCTTCTCATGTATGAGTTCTAATACTTTGTTGTCTTACACAATGTCTTAGATATTGACCCTTGCCAATACTAAATCCTTATAGTGCCAACTGGTATTAGTCCTATTCCTTCTTTGTGATAGTTGGTCTTTGTAGATAAAGAGCGTAAAGGTGTTTTTATTGATAACTTATAAGATAGGAAATAACTTAGGTAGATGCATGAAGAACTAACTATTAGGTCCTCCTGACCTCCTTATATAGTTCTTCCAGCAACTTGCTTACAAATTAAATGAGTCACAACTGTGACTCATACACTTGCATAACCTATAACTTCATGATCATACTTGGTCATGTATGAAAGTCCCATGACCTTAAAGGGGTCATGTGTGAAACCTCATGACTCTTATAAATAAAGTCATGCCTCTTAGTCCTTATGACTCATATGTGCACATATGAGTCAATGCTCAACATACCAATCAAATTTAAACATAAACAACGATGACTCACAACTGTGAGTTATGTGAGACCCTATGACTCATATGTGAGTCATAGTGTGAAAACATAACATCATATGACTCAACTGAGTCAGGTGCGAAACCTTTTAACAAATGAAATATTATGACATTCAATCATATGTCATGTGAAACCATTACAAACTATGCCAGGTTTGTAATACATCCTTCCAACTACTTCCTTCCTACAACTTCCTTTATCCAACACTCTCCCTGAAACTTGGCATTCTCAATCCCACTGAGACTAGGCCAAGTTTCTCTACAAACTCAAGCTGCTTTACTCTTCCATAGACCTTTGTAAATCTATTGATAATCCTGTCCAGCATAGAATCATGAGTAAGGGTGATAATTCTATCTTGAACCTGATTAATGAGCCAATGGAACTTAATACTTACCATTTTACTTGGTATTTAGTATATCTCAATGTTTGCATTCTGTATGTTTGCTTGATTATTACTGTATACTGGAAGTGATAAAAGTATTTTGAGGTTCTCAAATAGTTGGTTGATATCTAGTAACTGATGCAGCTTATGATTGATCTTGTGGATCCAAACTGCCTCATCAGTACTAGTGGTAGTAGTGATATACTCTGCATCTACAGTGTTCATTCCTGTGATAGAATCTTTCTTTGAATACCATGCAATGATCAATCCATATCTATCTTGGATTACTATTCCAGTAGTCACCTTAAGTGAATTCAGATTACTGGCATATCAGCAAAAGAAATTCCACCTCATATATTATATACATATCTCCCTGTACTTTCTAGTAATACTACATCTCCCAGTACCTCCTATTTCTCCTACATTCCTATCATGTTCTAAAAGCTCATTGGGCCTTCCAGAGGCTCAATCCATACCTCCAATGACATTCATCCTTCTCTTTTATCTGAGGCCACATGCTTGCTCTACATTGGAAGTCATCTCACTTAACTGACCCCTAGTTTTTTTGTCTTTTCCAGATCCGCTATTTTGGCCTTTTTTTATTTTATTTTATTTTTATTTTATCTGATTATTTTATTTCATTCAAAGGTACAAAATCTACATGAAGCCTGCAGGGCTATCACATCAAAAAAACTCCACCTTGGACAGGACCGTGGAAAGTCATAGAAAAACCATGACCTGAAGGCCTAGTCAAAAAAACTATTCTAACAAGCAACCCTCCTGTAAACTACAAAAGGTATGAAATCCTACCAACGTCATGCAGTAACTAAGAAAACCAAACTCCTGACAGTGCACCTAACAAAGAAAACCCAAAACCCAAACCTAAGGTAAACCAAACTGGCAATATTGCAGCTAGCACTAGCAAAAGTTGAATAATAATATCCGTGGATGAAAAGGTCTGAGTCGAGGGGTCGAAATGAAGTCAGGCCTCGCGATAGGGGTGTGGCAGAAGTGAGGAACCTGAGCACCTGCCTGAACAGTGGGAATGGTGGTGGCAGTAGGGTGCCAGCTGAGGAGAGGATAGAATTGTAGTAAGGTACCAGCTAGTGTAGAACCTAGGCTGACTGACCGTATTATCGTGTTTCTCATGTAGTCCCTTGTGATAAGAGAGATGGCATCACTTCTGGAGGGGATCTCAGAGGGAGGAAGGTATAGGAGGCATGGATAGGGAGATAGTAGGGTGCTAGCCAATCATCCGGAGATGGGGAGGATAGGAGGGGAGTGTTCACTTGGTGGGACATACTATTGGTTATCACATTCATGTCTGACAAGGCAGCCTCTTAAGAGAGAAGGGAGTGGAGAAATCAATCGTGGCCTGTTGAAATGTTTCCTCCTACTGCTAACTGTGTTCCCAGCCATCTGTAGAAAAACCAAATGAAAAAACCCGACCATAGTAATCGCTAAGCAAGGCAAAGCAAAAGTGGTGCAATGGAGGTAACTACCATTGTGAGATGCCGGGAGGAAGGAAAGAACAACTTCAAGAGAGTAGACCTCAAGAGGGAAGTGAGGAGGGGATGCCTCAATGCAAACAAGTGATGGAGAGAGTTCTTCCTGACCACCCCTAGGTAGGGGGGAGGAGAGAAAAAGTAGTGATGATTTTCCTTGTAGTCATAGTGTTGAGTCTTCCCCAGATAGGTAATAAATTTCAACAACTGGAGGTGTAGCAGAGATGGAAGATGCAGCTATTTTGGCCATTCTTTTTTTTTTATTTTTATTTTTTATCTGATTATTTTTATTTCATTTAAAGGTACAAAATCCACATGAAGCCTGCGGGGCTATCATGTCAAAGAACCTCCACCCCAGACTGGTCCCCAGAAAGCTATAGAAAAACCATGGCCCGAAGGCCTGGTCGAAAAAACTATCCCAACAAGCAACCCTCCTGTAAACTACAAAGGATATGAGATCTTACCAACATCGCGCAGTAACTAAGAAACCAATCTCTCGACAGTGCACCTAATAAAGAAAACCCAAAACCCAAACCTAAGGTAAACCAAACTAGCAATGTTGCAGCCAGCCCTAGCAAAAATTGGATAATTGTATCCGTGAGCATATAGCCTGACCCGAGGGGTTGAAAGGAGATCAGGCCTCATGATAGGGGTGTGGCAGAAGTGAGGAACCTGAGCACCTGCCTGAGAAGAGGAGGTGGTGGTGGCAGTAGTAGGGTGCCAGCTGAGGAGGGGATGGAATGGTAGTAAAGTACCAGCTGATGTAGAATCTAAGCCGACTGACCATATTACCACGTCTCTAGTGTAGTCCCTTATGATAGGAGAGATAGCATCACTTCTGGAGGGGATCCCAGGGGGAGGAAGGCATAGGAGGAGTGGATAGGGGGACAGTAGGGTGCTAGCTGATCGTCCAGAGATAGGGAGGATAGGAGGGGAGTTTTTGCTCAGTGGGACGTCCTATCGGTTATCATGTTCATGTCTGACAAGGCAGCCCCTTAAGAGAGAAGGGAGTGGAAAAATTGACCATGGACTGTTGAAGTATTTTCTCCTACTGCTAACTGTATTCCCGGCCGTCTGTAGAAAGACCAAATGAAAAAACCTGACCATAGGATTTGCTAAGCAAGGTAAAGCAAAAGTGGGGTAAGGAAGGTAACCAGTATCGTGAGATGCTGGGAGGAAGGAAGGAACAACCTCAAGAGGGCAGACCTTAGAAGGGAAGTGAGGGGGGGATGTGTGAATGCAAACAAGTGATGGAAAGTGTTCTTCCTGACCCCCCCAGGTAGGGGGGAGGAGAGAAAAAGTGGTGATGATTTTCCTTACAGTTGTGGTGTTGAGTCATTCCCAAATAGGTAATAAATTTCAATGACTGTAGGTGTAGCGGAGATGGAAGATGCAGCTATTTTGGTCATTGTACAGCTCATTTGTACCTGTGCACATCCAGAATAACCCCTCTTGTCTCAGTACTCCATGCCACACTTGGCACTTCCTCTCCTCCTTGATTTCTCCATTATGGATACCATCTCTATGAAGCTATTCTTTAGGTCATATCATGCACTCTCTGCCCCTATACTGTTACCACACATATCTTTCTTGTTTCTATAGTACCCATATGTAATTGGTTCCTTTTGCTTGTTTCACTGGAGCTTGTCTATTTTCTACCTCCCACCATCCTTTTCAAGACCTCATGAATCACTTAACCCTTTCCTTTTATGTATTACTCCTATTTATCACCTCAGCTAGTTTACTAAATGTATCTTAGATATCTCTTTTGCACTCTTTGTTGTTTCCTTTTGAATGAATTTACTACTTCTTTCTACCATACACTGTTCAATATATTCTATTAAATGTTTCTAAATCAATCCTATTATTTACATAATAGCATTTGTTATCTGTGCTAGCAGTCTCTGGTACTAAATATACCATGCCCATGATCTGTTTGATGCCAACCTCTATCTCAGTTGTTCTGTTTGGCCCTTTTGCCATCCCCAGAGTAATGGTAATAAGTCTCATTATATCACTGGGCTTCTCTGAATTCTCAATATATTGTCTATCTACTAATATGAGTCTATTCACTAAACCTGTTGTTAACTCTTGAACTTTCATTATTGATACCAAGCGAGCCAGATAAAACCTTTTTAATGCCTTATAAATATTTCTATTGCTTGAATCAACCCATACCCAATCATTCCTACTCTACCCTGTTGACCTCCAATGCTGGGTTCCTGTATACTAAAGAAGGTGCCAAGTAACTTGAACCTCTTGCACATCCTGAAAGTTCTCAACTGGGGCACATAAAAGTTGGCATATCTTGATTGGAAACTGCTTAACAGAATTCACATCAAGCTGTAGACTCACAGATGATTTCTATCAATAATAATTGACTAAGAGATCCGGCAAATTTCTCTAAGCCTGATTGACTTGCAAAATGGTTTCAACAGTTACTCATCTAACCTACTGTTTATATTATTTATTATGTAGTCTATCCTCTATTACAAACCTAGCACAGAAAAAGGGTTTCACATGACTCATGATTATGAGATCATAGGTTTGTAATGGTTTCACGCACATGACCAATTAGGTCATGTGAGTTTCACACATGACCCACACTTGCAGGTCATAGTTGTTATATTGGATTTGATTAAGCAATAACTCATTTGAGTTATATGATTGTTTTGTGTACATGACTTGTTTAGAAGTCATGTGAGTTTCACACATGACCTCTTTAAAGTCATGTGATTATTATGTTATGCGAATGTATGAGTCACAATTGTGACTCATCAATAGTTATTGATTTGTAAGCAGGTTGTGAGAAGGACTATATAAGGAGAAGGATAAGATGTAGTAGTTAGTTCTTCACGTAATCAGCTAAGTTATTTCCTAGATATAACTATACGACTTTATGAATATAAAACACCTTTATGCTCTTTACTAAGAAAAGAACATCTCGAGATATCTTCCTTGTAGGACAAGGAAGAAAGTGAACAAATAGCTTAGTCTTAGGAAGGCTAAGTAAGGACAAGAATTTAGTCTTAAGAAGATTAAGTACAAACAGTGAATACCAAGTTAAGTATTAACCCCATTACAGTATCTAACAAAGATTGATATAACCTCATTGCCTGTTACTCGGTTGTATACTAGGAGTGATAGAATAAGCGATCCTAATATCCTCAATAGGATGTGATAGATATGCTTCGATATTCATTTCATGAATTTTGAAGATATCATGTCCAGCATATGTTGTTAGTATTTGATAGCTCACATCATTTTTATTTGACTGCTAATAACCCTCCTTGATAATTGTTTTGTGATTTGTCTCTCCTGACTCAGTAGAATATATTTGAATGTTCCTAAAGTACTGTACATGGTCTCCAAAGTGACTCAATAGATGTATCTTAACAAAGCAAATATCTACATCCTCATCATATACATCTATAACAATTCCATCTAAATCATGATGCTGTTCATCCATAATGTAATATCTTTTGGCTACTGTAGCTCCCAAAAGGCAGTGTTGATTAAGTACTTCACTATTCTCACTCCAAATCCTAGTGCTAACCTCTCTCACTTTCCTGATAGTGGACTTATCTTTTCAGTTCTGATTAAAAACATCTTTGTGATTGTGAAAGGCTTTTAGGAACTGTTGAAGGTATTGAATCATCTCATTAGTATAGCTTATATACTTTAAAATTAGGGTAAAGTCAACAATCAATCAGATACAGGTCAGAGCTTTAGTGAATATAGGACATTCTATGGTACTCAGATGATGGAGAGAAGTTACAAAATTAGGTAGTATCACTTTAACCAGATTTCTCATCTCTTCTCTAGTCTACTGAGAGATCTGACTGTACTTTTTGTTCAGGGTTGAATAACCAGGATAAACATCTAAACTCTTCTAGATAGCATTGAATATTTGTAGCTGCTTGTACTTCTTTAGAAATCTGATTACCCATTTCATAAGATGTGTTTTGAATATTCCCAGATACACAATGTGGAGAATATCTGATCCGGGCAAGTTGTAATGTTGAACATTTGGAAGCCTCCAAAAGATGCTTGAGAGTAATTTAAAACCATGATCTGTTAGTTCTTGCCCAGCTTGCTGGTCATTATCACAGTATTACTTAAAGAGATTCTCATATTTTCTATAAACTCATTTGGCCACAAGGCATCTTAAATAGAACCCTAAATATTCTGGTCAAACCTTACAGACAGTGCACTACTCTTGTTGAATATCATGTAATGTGACATTTTCTAAGTGATCTACAATTCAAGCTGTGAGATGTAGAAAATATAATTGGACCTTTTCATCAGCACATTCAACCTCAAGTCTGGAGTTCCCCAATACAACCATTGTCGCAAGGATCACTTCCATCAAATCATAAAGAATTTCATTGTTGATCTGCCTTTGTCAGACATCTCTTGCTGCTACTCTCAGTATCTTTTGAGGGACAGACAAAAGTGCCAAAAGGACAGTTGCATGTTTTGAGACCTTATTCTGCATTCTCAATAAGATATTCCCAATTGTCATATAGATTGGCCAGGCTTTCTTATCTCCTGAGAAATTATTAGGAAAAGTAAAGTAATGTCTGAGGTACATATAATTAGTACAAGTGTTGCTCTATCCAGCAATTTATCCTTTACTACCTATCAATTTTGTATTTTAATATATGGTATAGAATTGCCATAGAATGTCATATTTGAACCTACCTGTGGTTCCCACCACTAATTGGCTATATGCATCTCTGAATAAACTTATTGAGGTAGTTATTCACTATTCTATTCCTTCGCAGGAGTGTGAACTAAATCTTGAGCAAAACATCTTTGACCAAGTAGATATTTAGTACAATCAAGAGGATTGTGGAAAAAGAATTTCTGTGTCAAGGAAGGTTCATCTTGTTCTTCTCCATCTGGAATTTCCTATTTTTTTGTTAATATGGGACATTTTGGGGAGATATTTACTTACAGCTTTTGTAAACGATACAAATTTTGCTTTCCAGCTCTTCATCCCCATACCTGATTCCAACTCATCAACAGCATCAAGGAGCCAATAAGCAGATTTGATGTTACTGCCCTCAGGTCCCAAGTCCTTGCAATATTTGTGGATTTGCTCCTTTGGTACTTTTGCCTAAATAAACTTTCAAGCAAGCTTAAAGTTAGTTTTGTTTCTGAATAGTAACTACATCTCATCTTCAGATCTTTCATGCCCTACAATGTCCCATAGTGATCTCCTAGTAGTAGTGTGCATCATCAGTATCATTAGTCTAACCCATAGTGTTCTTCCCTGAGTATCCAAAAAATTGAGACTTTCCATGTCTGAATCAGTAGCGCTTGTGTCCACATCGGGTTCATTTTCAGTGATATTCATTTCAATTATACTGAATTCTTTATTAAGTAAATTGGTTAGGTCAGAGTCTGCTGCAGGTAGCAGAATTTGTGCAGGATATTCTTTGTCACAAATAGGCCATTGTAGCATGCTCCAAGGCTGTACAAACCCAAAACCTACTGTTTCTATATGGTTTCTGTACCATGTACTTGACTTGTATTTTTTTTCTGCAGTATAGTCATTGAAACTCTTATACCATTCTGTAAGAAATTAGATTTGATAAGAAACAGTACAAATGGGATGCCAAAAATCAAACTTACTCTTCGAAAGTGATCTTACTTTGTACTTGAACCCATCTGGTAATTGGATAACTAGTTTTCTGACCACAGCTGTAGAGGTAGAAGTACACAAAAAGGTACAAATAGGATGAAATTCATCACACTGTATTGTTAGCCAATTGGAGATATGGCAAGGGATAGAATATAAATATCAAAAACTATCAAGATGTGTTGTATGGTCTGTCAGCGATCCCTCCTTGAATTTTTCAAAGGCCTATCACACAGCTGTGTTCTCTCTTACCTGCTCCTGAACAAGATTGTAATAAAAGTTCAGATTATGTCCATTCTTCAGCTCAAAACTTTCTTTTCATATCATAACCTGCACTAAATCCAGTGCTTTTGTATCTATTAGAGAATCTCTCCATTCACTTTTTATTTTTATTTTTAATGTAGTGCAAACAATCAGAATTGTACCCTCAACCTCTTGTACTTTGTTCAGCCAATTGCAGACTTTGAAAGGGCAAAATCTAAAATCAAGTGCTCATATATGTTAGGATCACCTATAAGATCACTTCTATTACATAACCATGCAACAGGCAACAATATAATAATGTTATTATAATGCTTGTCTGGATGGGGAATAAATACTCAGAGTCCTATTAGTTCTTGCTTAATCTTCCTAAGATTAAGTTCTTATATTCATTCATATTTTTGCTTAGTCTTTCTAATACTAAGTTCCTTTGTTCACTCTTTCCTTATCCTATAAGGAAGATATCTGCAGGCGACTTTAGTAAAGAGAGTAAAGGTGTTTTATATTCATAAAGTCATAAAGTTATATCTAGGAAATAACTTAGGTAGTTGTGTGAAGAACTAACTACAACATTGTATCCTTCTCCTTATATAGTCCTTCCCACAACCTGCTTACTAATCAATAACTTGTTATGAGTCACAACTGTGACTCATACACTTTGCATAATATAATAGTCTCATACCCTTAAATAGATCATGTGTAAAACTCATATGACTTTAACTAAATCATGTATGTGAAATATCTTATAACTCAAATGAGTTATTGTGCAATCAAATCAAATATAACAATCATGACTTGTAATTGCGAGTCATGTGGGAAACTCACATGACCTAATTGGTCATATGCATGAAAAACCTTACATACCTATGTCTTCATATCTATGAGTCATGTGAAAACCCTTTTTCATGCTAGGTTTGTAATACTAGCTCTCCCTTCCCTATGGCCTAAATCCCATTAGGCCAATGGTCCTTCATCTCTTTTTTCCATCAAATGGTTCAAGTATGTTGCCAACTTCCATAGCTCCCAATTGTTCCTTTCCATTGATTCCTTCAGTAATTTGTTCTCCCTCTCTTTTATTTCCAATTTCTTTGCCAAAATCACTACTCTTCATTCCACCAATCCTGCTCTTATCTGTTGGACTTTTACCCTCCATTCTAAATCTACTTTTTCCCTCTAGAGAGTCCTTCCTGTTCTTTCCCACATCTTTGCTTGATCTTTGAAGAGTCTTTTGTTTATCTGGGACTCATCTAGTATCATTTGAAGATGGCCTATCTGATCATATAGGCTTTTTGTTATGTCTTGCTCCATGGTTTTGAGTTTTGGCTACAGGGTTATTGTTACTGATTTTGGCAGTGGCATATTGTCCACCTGATTGTGTATCTCTTTGAACATATATTCATGAATCGTTTTTGGTGGCATATCTTCCTTTTCTGGGTTCCTTCAGGTTACCTTCTTTTTCATTCAAGGTTTTTTACCCCACCTTCTTCTCATTTTCGTTCCTGAAAAACCTGTACAATCTGTTGTCAGAAGAATATTGTTGTCACATAGTGACGATCATGGCATATGTGGTTCTGTTGATGTTGGTGGGAATATTGGTTCTTCCCATGTCATCATAGGTGGTGACTGGAGTGGTGACCTTGGGGGTGTTCTGTGTCTCTCTCTTGGCCAATAGTCTGCCCCCTCTTTCTCTATAAAGTGTACTTAGCACCTGTTGTCAAAGCATCCAGTTCAATTTTTCTGATTGTGCTTTTCTTGTTCAAGTGTAATTTGCATTGATGTTGGGAGGTCCACTAGATTGACCCAATCCTTATTGCTCATTTGTTCTTCTTTGACCAGGCTTTCCTGGGTTTTTTCAGTGAAAGTCTTCAATTGCATATTTCGTATTACTAAAATTTTCAGCTGCATACTACACTAAGTCATGGTTAAGGGGATATCCTATCTACTTAGCTTGATATTGCAATTTACCAAAATGCTTCTGAGAATCAATAATCTGATTAAGTTCGTATTCTTTTTCTCCTTCTATTTCTAAAGGAGGAGGTAGGTCTTTTCATTGTGATGGTAGCAGATTATTTTGATAATGTTCAAGTTTGCTGATGTGGAAAACTGGGTGTTTGTTGTTTGCTGAGTAGGAAAGCACCAGTTTATATGCTTTTCTTCCCACCTTTTCTGATATTTTGTATGGTCCTAATTTCTTACAGTCTAACTTTTTAGATGGTCTCGTGATGTAAATATCTTTAGCTATTAGCCACACTTTATCTCATAGTTCTAGCCTTGGATCTGGTTTTCTCTATTGATTGGCATTTTCTTTCATCCTTTGTTGTGCTGCTATTATCTTTGTCCTGATTATATCATGTAATCTACTCATATCTTCTCTTCACAATATTTTTATCATTGTCTCATGACCCATAGGCTCATTAATAGGGTGATGTCCATAGTTTGCATAGAATAGTGTCATCTTAATTGTTTCTTGTATTGAGTTATTGTAGGCAAATTCTGCAAATGGCAATTATTCCTCCCAATCCTTTTAGGAGTTTTCCACATATCATTGAAGGAATTATTCAAATGAAGAATTTGTCTATTCTGTTTGTCTATCTGTTGGTAGATGATAGGCTGTACTTAATTTTCTATCAATGTCTATTCTCTTTATTATTTCTTTCCATAAATCTGAAGTAAATATTGATCCTCTGTCTATGACCATGTCTTTTGGAAATCTGTGTAGTTTGAATATATTTTTTGCGAATAGTCATAGAAATTGGGTTGTCTTCATATCTTTACAACAAGGAACAAAGTGTGACATTTTGGTCATGCAATCTACTACCACCCATATCACGTCATAACTATTTGATTCCTGGAGATTAGTAATAAAATCCATACTGATTGATTTTCATAGTTTTTCAGGTGCTTCTAGTAGGTGTTGTAGTCCATATGGTGCATGACGTATTGGTTTTATCCATTGGCACATGTTACAGTTCTTGACATACTGCTTGATATCCCTTCATATGTTTGGCTAATAATAAGTTTATTGTACCAATTCCATGGTTTTTGTTATTCTCCTATAACTACTTTAGGGTATGTCATGGTTTTGTTTTATTGCTTCCATCCTGATAGGTTCATTTTCTGGCAGCCATATTTTCCCTTCGTACTAAAGGTATCCTTCTTTCCATTTGCATAGTCCCAAAGCTAGCTTGGGGAATTCTTTATCCCTTCTTTCTAGGGCCAGTCTTGTTTTTCTGAATTGCTGGTCTTTTTCAGATTTTTTCTTGATTTTGTCTTTGATAGTAGTTTCTATTTCCTGTATTTTAGTGACATTGATCTCCTCCTTTCCTGATTCATATCCTTCATCTGTGAATTTTTCTTTTGCCAGTGGTAGTAAAACTTGTTTCTGTTATGTTTTCCATTTGTCCTTCTCTCCTGGGAGGTCATCTGATTTTCTTCTGAGTGCATCTAGTTTTCCTCCTCCCTTTCCTGATCAATATTCTATTTTGATATTATATCAGCTTAATTCTTCACTCCATCTGGTTTGCCTCCCATTCACTTCTTTGGTGGTTGTAAATGGGACTAGGTTTTTGTGGTCTGTGAGGATCTTTACTGTATATGGACTTCCTTCCACATATTTTCACACTCTTTTAATGCCTGCATTATGGCTAACAATCCCTTATCATGAATGTCATAGTTGCATTCTGCCTTGGTCATTGTCTTCGATTTGTATGCTACTGGTTTCCATATTCCATTTTCATCCTATTGTGATATGATACCAGAACAGATATAATTAGATGCATCTGTTTCTATCATAATGAGCTGTTTAGGATAGAAATAACATAATATAAGTGTTGTGGTAAGTTTTTCTTTGAGTTCTTCCAAAGCTCTGTGAGCTTTCTCTCCCTACTCCCATTTCTGATTTTTCTTTGTTAATTGGTATAAGGGTTTAGCCATTCTGCTAAAACCTTGTATGAATCTCTGATAAAAATTGCAGAATCCTACAAAGGACTGTACTCCTTTGACCTTGCCTAGTGCCTTCCATTCTCTTATAGCTTCTGTTTTCACAGGGTCCACTCTTACTCCTTCTTTGTTGATGATGAATCCTAGATATTCAGTTTCTTTTTTGTGAAATTCACATTTTGTTGGTTTGAGTTTGATGCCAATTTCTCTTAATTTTTCTAGTATTTTGTGAACGTCTTTTCGGTATTGTTCAAGGTTATCAGAAAAAATTAATAGGTTGTCTAAGTAAGCAATGCAAATAACATCCAAGTATTTGCTGAGGGCTGTATTTACCCATCGTTACAATGTTGCAGGTGCATTTGCTAACCCAAATGGCATAACAGTATATTCATAGAACCCATTTCTGGTTTGAAAAGCCATCTTCTATTCATCTCCTTTCTGTATATGAATATGTTGGTAGACATCCTTGATATCTAATTTGGTGAAGTATCTTGCTTTTCCTAGTCAGTCTAAAGCTTCACTTACAAGTAGTAGTGGATACCAGTCTTTTTTAGAGACTGCATTCAGTCTTCGATAGTCTACACACAGTCTTAATCCTCTATCTTTCTTTTTGACAAATAGGATCAGGGCTCCCACTGATGAGGAAGAGGGTTTGATCCATCTTCTGTCCAGATTCTCTACCAGGTATTCTCTTAGTACTTTCAATTCTCTTTCTCCTAGCTGGTATAGGTCTATGAATGGGGCTGTTTTTCATTCTTCTAGTTTTATCTTATAGTCAGCTTGTCAGTGAGGGGCTAAATCTATCCTTTCTTTTTCCTCAAATAGTTCCAAGAATTTATGGTACTCTTTTTATACTATATCTTTGGTCGACTGATCCTTGATTTTCTTTTTTCTTAAGGCCAGTTCTGTGCTGATCATTGTGGCTGCTATGGAGGGTTTGTCTTTATTCCACCTTAGGATACCAGTCTGGTCTCCTTTTTGGTACATTTTTCCAAAGGGTCTTACCGAGATAAACGATATTTCCAGATTCTTCTTTGATAGTTCTTTTTTTTCCCAGTTAGTGCTGCCAAAACCTGCATTTCCTTTCTTTGTTTTTTTTATTTCTTGTACTTCTTGCAAGTCTATCATGACAATATTTTCGATTATTAATTGAGTGATACTATCTCCTCTATTAACTTTGTAGTCTTTTTCTAATAGATTTACCAATAGTACTTTGATTTTACCTGTGTAGTCCGCATTGATTACTCCAGCATTAAGAGTTAAGCTTTCTTATTTTTCTAATCCACTTTGTGCTACTATGCAGGCATAGGTGTCCTCAGGGAGTCCCATGGCAATTCCTGTTCCTATGAGTTTTTGTCCTCGTCCAAGGACAATAACTATTTCAGTCCTATATAAGTCATGACCTGCCACTAGATGTGATCCTTTCATTGATGTCTTCGCATCTTGGCTTAGTTTTTTGATAACTATCCTTTAGCTTTCCAGGTTATTCCAGTCAATTTGTTGGATCTGTCTTTTCTGTTCCTCTTCTATGTTTATAGCTAAGATACAACTTTTCAGATTTTCCCTCATTGCTTGTTCCTCTGATACCACATATACCATCAGGGAACTTTCTAAGCATACAGCCTGGTATCTTTTACTATCAAAGGTGACTTTTTCTTTTACCCAATCAATCTTTGGTCTATGATTCTTTAACTATGTCATTCCCAGGATTAGCTCATGTTTGACTAAGTTTACCACAAAGAAGGTAGCCTTCTCTCTGTAGTTTCCTATATCCATCAATAGTTCCGCTATCTGAGTAATAGGTCCTGCTTCCCAAATAGTACCATCTATTATATAAATATCCCTTAGTTTGCCAATCTTCCTTAGAGGCAATTGGTATCTTATAATAAAATTGTGGTCTATAAAGTCCTCTGTTACTCCTCAGTCGATCATTGTATTTGTCATTTTTTTGTTTTTCTTATTATAGAGTTATACTTTGATCATTATGTGACCTGATTCATAATTCAAGGGTTCTGTATGACATGTTATTGAGCGTAGCTGTGATATTTCAATGGTTTTTGATCTTTTATCCCTCAGACTCACTCTGACTGGAGACTCTCCTCATTTAAAGTTCTCTGTTCCCCTCCTTCATTCTTTTCTACCTCTAGGCTTCATACTTTGATGTTTTCGACTTAGTAGTCCCATGCAAATTGTCCTTTGTTTCTGCATTTGAAACATCACTTCTCTTCTCTTCATTTTTGGAATTTGTTATTTGGTAGTCTTTAGAGTTTCCTGCGATTTGTCACATCTAAGTCCATAGGTTCCCCCCTGTCTTCTGCTTTCAGAGGATTTGGTTTGAATGTGCAATCCCAATTCCTTGGCACTTCTTGTTGTTTAGGGCTTGCAGATTTTCCCTTGATATATTCTATCATAATGATGTGATTTTCTTTTTCGATGGCCCATTCTGCAAGTTCTTCAGGTGTTATTGGCTTGGCATCTACCTTTGCATATACATCTTGTCATGCTTGTTTCATTCCTCTTAGGAAAAATCTTCCTAGCATATCCCTCTCATATTCTGCATCTATGCCAGCCATTTGGTGCTCATTCCAGTAGTCTGTCATGTTTCTGTTGCCCTGCTTCATTTTCTCAATCATGTTCCTTGTTCTTTCTTTTTTGTCTTTGTCTCCAAAGTTGGCATTAAGGATTTCTTCAAATTGGTCCTATTATTGCCAGTCATCCTGTACTTTTCCTTCAATGTAGGGTGTAATCTATTATAATACTAAGTCCCTTAGCAGAGACTTAGCATAATGTACTTTGTCTAAGTCGTGATCCCCCTTGTGGGATCCAATAGCTTCAAAGTCCATTTTTACTTGTACTAAGAATCCTCTGAGTTTCTCTCTTTCTCCTGTGAACGCTCCTGGGTCTTTAACCTTAGCATTTCAGGTACTTCCTATTCCTCCTACTAGCGCCTAAAATTGTTCTTGGGTGAGGGATATCATTCCTGCCAGTAGTTGTGTTTGTGCTACTGGTAGTGCATTCTCAGCCAGTAGTGCTCCTGCTAGTCCTGACATTCTTTGGTCTTCTTCTGCTTTAGATGATATAGATTCTTCTCTTGATCCTTCTTCAGATATGACTGGACTAGCTGCTCTGCCTCTTTCAGATGCTATCCTTGAAAGTGACTGCGCTACTTTAGGTAATTCTAATGATCATCCTTTATTATCTGTTGTGTTGTTGGGTGCTGCTAGGATACAACCAAATGTTAGGATTGCCTATAAGATCACTCCTATTATATAACTGTGCAACAGGCAATAATATGATAAAGTTATTATAATGCTTATCTGGATGGGGAATAAATACTCAGAGTCCTATTAGTTCTTGCTTAATCTTCCTAAGATTAAGTTCTTATATTCATTTAAATCTTTGTTTCATCTTCCTAAGATTAAGTTCCTTCATTTACTCTTTCCTTATCCTATAAGGAAGATATTTGTAGTCTACTTTAGTAAAGACAGTAAAGGTATTTTATATTCATAAAATTGTAAAGTTATATCTAGGAAATAACTTAGGTAGTTGCATGAAGAACTAACTACAATGTCATATCCTTCTCCTTATATAGTCCTTCCTACAACCCACTTACTAATCAATAACTTGTTATAAGTCACAACTGTGACTCATACACTTTGCATAACAGAATAGTCACATGGCCTTAAATAGATCATGTGCAAAACTCATATGACTTTAACTAAATTATGTGCATGAAATATCTTATAAATCAAATGAGTTATTGTACAATTAAATTAAATATAATAACTATGACTTGTAATTGCAAGTCATGTGTGAAACTCAGATGATCTAAATAGTCATTAGCATGAAAAACCTTACAAACCTATGTCCTCATAACTATGAGTCATGTGAAAACCCTTTTTCATGCTAGGTTTGTAACAATATACCCTACTAGTAGTATTCCTTATCTGAACATACACCAAGACAGTAGGTGCAGTCCTCAGACTACATATCATATTGTTGTACCTTAACACATGCTTCAAAAGCTTGTTCATTTTTGTTTGACTTGCCTTTTCAAGCATACTCATGCCAAGGTTGCAGAATTTGGCTGCAACCCCCACATGTTCACAGGCTCACAACCATGGGCACTCTAAAGAGTACCTGACAGCTCAACAGAGCTTTGTGGCTCAACAGAGCTTTGTGGCTTACCATAGTAACTTTGTAGCTTGACAGGACTTTGTAAATTAATGTAACTTTACAGTAGAAAAAAAGGTCTTCTTATTAACATACAATACCATCCACACTACAACAAACAATGCCATCAGCACCAGCCTATATTCTACCAAGTCAATAAGTCAAGCCTGAGGGGGATATTGAAATACAAATTTAGGCTGCTATTGCCTTCATTGAAATAAGCGAAAATGAGCATCCAAACACTGCTGCAATTGCTCACAAGTATGAAATACTAGTAACAAGACTTTGAGCTCGATAACAGGGTCATCAGTCACAACAACATTGATCAGGAATGAACCACAAGCTTTCTGATGACTGAGAACTAGCTATTTGTCAGTATCTTGACTATCTAGATAAAGTTGGTACAAGTGCCTGGCTGCAAATAGTTACTGGCTGTGTGAATACAATTCTCCAACATGCTCATACTGGTCAAGAGCCAGCACCAGTTGTAAGTGATCACTGGTCCCAGCGGTTCCTAAATCATCATCTCGAGTACTTTATTAGAAAGTAATAAACAATTGATGTTGATCGAAAATGCCCACCAGCCTGACAATATTCAAGCTTGGTTTGAGAAGTATCTTACTTTTTGTGAAGAGTATGGTATTCAGCATAGCGACAAGTACAACTTTGATGAAATCAGCTTTCGCATTGGAATAGGACAGGATCAATGGATTGTTACTCAAGATTCAAATTGGCAAGCTTACTTGGCTAGTTTGACCAATCGAGAGCTTGTCACTGTTTGTGAAACAATTAGTAGTGATGGGGCAGTATTACCTACAATAATTATTGTCCCTGGCATTATCCACCAAGAGTCCTGGTATACAACCACAAGTATACCAGATGATTACCTTATTGTGACATCAGAAACTGGCTACAATAATGATCAGTTGACAATAAACTGGCTTATCCATTTTGAATGGTTGAATGCCAAATCATAGGTAGGAGCTTATCGACTGTTACTCCTGGATGGTTTCAGCTGCCATAATACAAAACAATTTCTTGACTATTGTGATGAGCATAAGATTATTGTTTTCTGCCTGCCTCCTCATTCAAGCCATCTTCTTCAGCCATTGGATGTGGTAGTATTTCAACCATACAAGCATTATCACACTGAGGCTGTAGAACCAGCAACTCAAATGGCATGTGGGGACTTCAACAAATGTAAGTTTCTGGATAAGATCAATTCAATACGTCACCAAACTTTCAAGCCATCAACTGTCAGATCTGCTTTCATAGCTATGGAGCTTATTCCATACAATCCTGATGTTGTTATTTCAAAGCTTCATGAAACTGCTCCTACACCTGGCCGACTTGCAACACCACCATCTGGATCCACCTTCAGTATTCCACTTACAATTTCAAGCCTTAAGACCCAGGGTGATGAATTACAGTCTGACGCAAAGGATCTGTCACCAGAATTCCAGGAAAGGCTTAAGCTTATACTACAAGGTGGGTTGGCCTTAGCTTAATCAGGTGGATTAGCAATGGAACACTTGGAAAATACCCAAGCTGCAGAGCAAGCCAGGAAAGAAGGGAGGAGAACTGAAAGCCGAAGGCAAATACAAAAAGTTGGAGTGTTTTATGCTTCTGAGGCACATGATATGGTGAAAAGGAGGGAGGATACTGAGGCTGAAAAGGCAGAACAGCAGTTGCATAAGGTACAAAATGCAAGGAAACGGGCTAAGAGAGCAAAGCATAAACCTTTCCTTGATGAGATAAAGGCACAGGCAAAAGGAAGGCATTTGGCTTGAGTACATAAAAAGAAAATATCTAGGCTGATCATGATGGGGCTTAAGCAACACACAAGGTTATGGAATTTGATATAAAATAGAATGCTATACTTAAACTCTGAATATATTTAGGTACAAAGTTCTATTAAGCCTCATAGTGATATTAAACATGAAAGTCCTATCAAGCCACAAAGTTACTATGGTAAGCCACAAAGCTCTGTTGAGCTGTCAGACACTCTTTAGAGTGCCCCCAGTTGTGAGCCTGTGAATATGCGGGGATTGCAGCTGAATGCCCCAACCTTGGCACGAGTACAAGCTTACCTTATTACTTGTTTGCCTCATGCTAACTATATACCTGTACTCTTTTTGTACAGGTACAGAAGAATACTCAATATTGAAGATGAGACATTTAATAGTCTCTTTCAAACTATTTGGAATTGTTAGAAATCTTGATACTACAACAAATAGTTTGAATAGTACATTCTTCCTTCTTATATAGACCCTCTCTCTCCTGACTTTTCTCTTTCTTCTTCATCATTTACCTTCTAATCACTTGACAGCCTCTCAACATTCTTCTTGGACCTCAAACAGTAACTTTTCTCTTCATGACGATATTTTATATACTGCTATTAATTCTTTTGCACAATCATACTATCTTACTTACATTTTACACCAACCTTACTGGTAAGTCTAATCTATCATTCCTAATGTCCAAAATAAGCCATTCTCAAGCCTTTTATAAGCTATACTGATTGCTGTCTATAGAATCACTTACTATTAAATCGAAGCCTTTGGTCACTTCTTGCTCCTCAAAGGTAACTTTGTCACCCAGAGCACTTTTTTCAAAACCTCACTTGTCCTCACAGAAAAAACCAGTCATGGTAGATAATACCATTTTCTACTCCACAAAGGTAAGTTTATCACATAATTCATCTTCTTACTTTCCTTCCTCATACTCCTAGAACAAAAATAAACCTTTGAAGCGTGGTCTTACATGTTCCTCTGGGGTGCAGTGAAGTACTGTATAAGGCTTCTCAAATCCCATGTATGACTCTTATGGGCTCTTCTAAGTCTTTTCTCAATTTGAAATAATAATTGACTACTAGTTACTAGATACATTAGTAGCTCCTGTTTTCGGCTGCCATTTCCCATAAAGTTAGTCTCCTACATATCTCATTTGTGCCTTTCCCAAAATGGAAGGATTAAAGATTGCTCTTCTCTAGATCTCTTGGGATTTCCCATCCTCTTCTGCATGCCAAAAACATCCTTACTTAATTCAGATTAGCCTTCTGTTCATCTCATTTGCTCCTTTTTTCCATAGAGAATCTAATTGGTTATTAACATGCCTCATCTTACCACTACTGAGTTGTATTCTGAGCTCAACCTTACTGGTGCTAGAGGCAGTGTGGCTGGGAGGGGATACTGCACCGTTTGCAGATTTATTCTCCAGCAGTGCCAGGAGAGGAATATCATCTCCCAGAGGTAGGCTGAAGACATTTTGTGGTGTCAAGTCAGGATGGAGGCCATCAGATACAGTAACCTCCAAGGCTTCTAAGCCAAATTCAACTTACCTCAGAATGGCCCATATCAGGCTTTCCACACAGCCCTGGATTCCCTTATTATTGACCTGCTGAAGAAGGCAACTGAGTCTCAGAGGAATGTAAGACTTAATTTCTATGATGAGCAAGAGGAAGCTGAGGGCAATGGTGGTGCATAGGGATCCAGATTCAGGGATGACAGGGCTGTTATTCATCCCTAACTGACCTTCCACAAGGGGAGACTGGTCCAAATAATATTCATTGTGATGTCAGCTGCTGATGCTGGGCAGGCTCACCAGCTCCCATAGGTTATGCATGGTAATGAAACACCAAACAAGAGTTGGCTGATGATCCTCTGGTACTACACTTTGCAGGAGCTCAGCAAAGCTGCCTATTAGTATATAGAGAATGGTAAGCACCCCCAGCAGTTCATTGAGATTCTTTGTGATATTCATGTAATAAATATCACTGCCGATACTATTAACTAAATCGAATTGATTGACAATGATCAAGTTAATGCCTGGATTCATCTCTCCCAATACATCACCCTCATTGTTGCTTACTTCCTCCACTGAGTAGCTATTTCCCCTCCTAATAGTAGCAACCCTGTTCATCCCAATATACCACTTAATAGGCATAATTAGGGCTATCTTAAACCCAGCCAATTTGACATCACAAGGTTCTACACCAAGTCAGAGTCAGATTCTGATTTGGAGGAGGATGTCAGGTGCCAGGTAAAGTGCAGAAAGACCTTTCCCAGGTCTCATGCAGCCTGGCAGAGGAGAATACTGAGTAATCATTACAAGATCACTAGATTCCAGGCACATTCCTGAGAACTGATCTCCTACATTCTATTAACAGGGAGTGACATATATGAGTTGTTATGCAGGACAAGATGTCCAAAACATGGCTCTTCCCTTGGGCATCCCACCTCTCAAGTGTAAGACACCTTAAATGGAGAGTGATTTGAGGAGTTTCTGGGACTTGTTTGTACCAGGCTGAGTCTTCTTTGGGCTTTTGGGTGGTTTTTTTTTGTTTCACAGGCTTTCTTGGGTTTTGCTTTCATTTCTTCTATCTGCTAATCCTTTTCTTAATCCTGTCTGCCCTATTCTATAACTTTCCTACATCTTCTCCTGTAGTCTTAGATTCCAATGTTTTAGTAGTCTTTTTTTTTTGGAATTAGATGGGTGAAAGAGAGAGCTTTTCTAAGATACTAAATGTCATCTTTATCCTTGATCTCATCCTAGTATGCATAATCCAGTCCTCTGAAAATGATAAGTTATGTTCATCCTGCCAAGAGACTAAGTATATAAAATCCTGTCCCAGTAATCCCAAATAGGTAGTTTCTACCCAGTCCAGAGTCATCTGTGCACATAGTTTTTGAGATATTCAGAGGCTAAAAGGCAATAGCACGGTCTGAGTACATGCCAATGATTTACATAGACCTTAGGTCATTGCTAGAATCTGTATTCTGATATAAAGTTCTTTCATTGCCAATAGGATGCTAGAAGTTCATAGATCCTCTTGGAGAGCTTTTACTCATATATTCAATTCCTCACTCTATGTCTAGATAATTGATATAAACATGCAATCATGACTGAAAATATGAGCAGAAGTTAGTCAAGCCTCCTGGAAGCCCAAGCAAGCTCTCCTAAAACTTAAATACAACATTCTTGACTATAGTAGTAGTAGTTTCCTTAGCTTAGACATTATCATTGAGATCTGTATCCTTTGTGGAGATTAGAATGCCAACACCAAAAATACAGCAACGAGTTAATTCATTTTTTGAAGAAGAGGAGCTGACAGATATTGATGATGATGATATTCCCAGATGTCTCAGAAGGGCCAAAAAATATCTCACAGAATCACTTCTGCAGCAACAGCCATGGAGAGTCAGGAGACAGTTGTGATTTGTGAATAAATCTAATAATTTTAAAAAATGACATACCTGCAAAGAAGAATACAGAGGATTCTCCATTGCTCGCTCTGAATTGTCCTTCATAGGATCTTTTATCATAAGAGCAGGTAGTACAATTACATTCAGGCCATTTCAGAGTCTATTCATCACACTTCTCACCCTATTAGCTGAAGCAGAATGAACCTTGCTATCCCATTCTGGATGCAGTGTAGTTAATCTGGACTTTCCAGCATATGATATTGGGGTCCCAGTTATACTACCAATAAAAAGCAATATGTTACATGGTGAAGAGAGGGTAGTCTTTGAGAATGCTGCAAATATGGTCTGGTATCACACATGGTTTGCTAATCCCTTTGTAAAGTCTATTGAAAACAATATGTTTCTAGAAAGCTATTGGGTAAAGGCAGCTACTAAGTTAGAGAAATATAGAGATGGGAAAGCAGGCAATAACTTTTGTAAGTCCTCTAATTGATAAAGAGCATCCTATTTAAGATAAGCATAGCTGATTAGATATATTTAGTTGAAATTGAGACAGTCCAGTGCCAGCTCACACCTAGTTTCTTAGACTAAGAACATGGTTGAGGACCTTCATGACTTCTCCCATAAAACCCCCACTGAAATAAAGGTGTGAGTTACTTATTTGCTGGAAAATGGTCAGTTTACATGACATCCAAGTAATTAGAAGATTAGTAATACTCATATTATCTCCAATGGGATGGGAAAAGTCTTACCTGTACAGGAATGTGGCTTCCAATTTGTAGTGCCTAAGATAGCAAAACTCTTATTTCACAAGGGGTACCGGGGTGCAAGAATGCAGGGGAGGACAGATAAAACATTTCTTAATCACACTAACAGTGTTCTGATATACCTTACCATGGCATGTATGTATTATACCCTGAAGGCTTAGATTTCTACATTATTTATTCAATCTCGAGATTTTACAGTTCAGACTGCATAAATTTAGTTATAATTTTTTAACAGTCCAAATACACTGTTTTAAAGCCTATTATACTAACTAGCAAATTTAGATATTGATCTTCAACAGCATGGAATCTGGTAAGGACTACCTCCAGAAGTGAGAAAGAAACTTGTGGATGACACAAAAAAACATATCAAGTGAATACTGCAGGATAGTGAATTTGTTCAGGATCAAGAGTCTTGCACCCCACTAGAGGACAAAGAAGCTGCAACAAATATGGATTTGGAGATTTTGGGGGATGATAAAAGCAAGGTGGAAGACAATAATTTAGATCTTGAAGTAGGAGATGTAGTTGAGGCCCTTAAAGATGGGTTGGCCTGGGGTAAAGATAATTAATGTCCTATTTGGGACAAGATGTACCATTAAAATAAAAAAGTAAATAAATAATAAATGATCGAATATATTTATTGATTGTTAATATACCACTTAGAGTTAGACTTCAACCCAGTTTGTGAAACAAAACATCCAGAGAAAGTCGCATAGAGCTAAGCAAAGGTCCTAGAGAGCTGTGTAGAAAGCAGGAATAGAGCAGAACAACAGAGGAATGCACCAGTGCAATGTTGTTGTGCAAAAGAAGGAAATATGAGAGCTGAATAATGATATCAAAATACCAAGGGTCAAGCAATCTTACAACAAAGTAGAGAAGTAGAGGAATGAACAAGAATGATAAGTATCATCAATGGATAGACTGACCATGGCACAAAAAGGACAAATAGTGTTCATAAATGTATTTAATACATGAAGAAAAGATTGGGGTAGAATTAGGTCAAGCGATAATAGCAAGGAAGAAGGGGAGATATAAGCAAGAGTAAGGAAGAGCAAGTAAACTACAGGAAATAGTGCATTTGTGTAATGGGGGTGCCCTAAGGGAAGATAGATCGCAAGTTCATGACCACACTGAAGTGACTCAAAGATCAAACGCAATAATCAATAGTAGAGTAAAGAAGAATCAAAACAGTAAAGCTTAATATCATTAAGTTGCAGCTTCACTCAGTAAGTTTCTTGAGAGGTAGTTGATTGCCAGAGTAGAGTGGGACTTGCATATAGTTTAAGTAGAATATCATATACTGCCAGTTCCCACCCATCACTACTCTAACTTAATCATGAGCACACCTGTCTCCTCTGGGCTGACCAATACACACTACTAAGGACCTTATTTCTTTGCAGATGTCAGACCACTGTGGCTAAATCTTCTTCTGACATTAAGTGTTTCAAGTGCTGCATCTCTAATGCGACCACAGGAGAAAAACTCTTCATATCATTGACATGCTAGTGGCGAACTATCATGTAACTAAGGAGATATACCACTTATGAACTCTCATACCCATATGCATTTCATCTATGCAAGCCTTTAGTAGACATAGCTCTCATGATCAAGCTGAGCCTTCTACTTCATTCTAATCAGGTCTTTGCCTGATAGGAAAGTCTACTCAGCTCCCCTAGTGGGGTACCTTGGTGATTGACCTAGTGGGTGCTACCCACAGTCAACTCCCCAAAAGAACCCCTACCATAATAAGAATCATACTTTTAGAGTACTCAAACAACCCTAATAGTCTTACAGCAATTGGGCACAAGTTACGCCTATGTGCGATTCACCTGCCCAGAGATGCCTCAACATCTTCTGGCCCACCCCGGGACTACCCAGGAGGCTCTGGACTACCCTTCCAGTACTACCAGAGTAACTCCTTCAATTCTTGTCCGTTTTACACATATTTAGTACCAGAAGATAGCCGTTTATCTGGAGCACACCCTATGCCCTCTCATATATCCTATGGACAGTATCCGGTCGGACAGATAGTGACAACCTATACAGTGTTACAAGAGTGCCTCCACTCAATTCCTTTTGTTAGGAAGTGAGCAACTCAACAACCGTAAGCCTATGATGTGCGGTCCTTACACTGGAGCTGCAGGGGAGTGTTGGGAATACCTCTGTGAAATCCTGGGGTATTCGGAGCCCTGTAGCTCCTCCTATAGGCCCCCAAAGGTTACCAGATTTGTACCTTTTGGATTTTACCGGAATGCCCAATCCTTATAGAATTGCCCCCTGCCCCAAGTAAGTACCTCTATGTGCTAAGTAGGGTAACTTGGGTGCCATGTCAGGGTAACTCGGACTGTATGGCATGGTAACTCAGACCTTATATCAGGGTAACTTGGGCCTCATTACACAAACCTTTCCTGAGCCCAAGTTACATACTACTTTCTTATAACACACGTAGTTATGTACTATATTGAACGAAACTACCCTTACCCATTGACCTCAGAGTCTCCGGTATGGGTGTAAGAATAGTTTCACTGTAAGACACCCTCTGGTAGGTCATTACATGACTCCCCTCTTCTCTAAGGTCCACCCCAGACCATTAGTGACATCTTCTATTTTCTGGCTTCAGTACATCTACTATGCAGTGATCCTGTGGCTTGGATGGATACCTTTGGTGGAAATCATTAAGAGTCTCTATGGCTATTCCTTCTAGCATCTCAAAAGGTTCCCAGGAATTCTCCTCTAGTCCATAACCTTTGCATACTACTAAGTATTGAACAAACTGATGGCGGGAACTCATCTTAACCTCACCATTCCAATGACTATCCAGGATAGCTTCAACAACATAACTTTGTTCATTGTCAACTATTCCTGATAACGGAACTTCCCTATGGGGCCTACCTACTGACTCATCTTGATATTGCTCCAGAAGACTGACATTGAACACAGGGTAGATTGACCAATGAGCTGGAAGTTCGAGCTCATATGCCTGGGATCCTACCTTTCATTTGACCATAAAGGGTCCAAACATTCGATAGTCCAACTTCTCCATTGGCCTTTTTGTCTGGATGTTCTTTCAGTTCAACATTACCTGGTCGGCCTTTTTTGCGACTCCCATGGTCACATCTTCCATTGTCATGTATTCTGAAGATGGTAGCTTTTTTTAGTCGTGACACTTCTGTTACCTTTCTTGTGCCCCTTGTAAGGTTTCTCTGACCTCTTGCCATGAACCCTTCCAGTTCTATACTAAGAGCTCTCTGCTTGGATGAATCTCTTAGCTATCTGGAATTATGCCTGACCAGTTCGTACAAGGGTTGAATCCATAGTTAATCTCAAAAGGGAAAGCCCTAGTGGATTTCGAGGCAGAAGTATTATACACATACTCTGCCAATAGTAACAAAGACACCCAGTCATCTTGCTGATTTGAGCAATAGCTCCAAAGATATTGTTCCAAAGTCTGATTCACCCATTCAGTCTGCTCATCAGTTTCTGGATGGAAAGCCATCGATATATTAAGCTTGATTTGTAGTAACTTCATTAAGCTTGCCCAAAACTTCGAGGTGAATTGGCTATCTCAGTCTGTGACTATCAATTCTGGGAGCCCAGGTAGGTACCATACCTCCTGCAGGAATATTAATGCCAACTTCTCTATAGACACCTCCGTTGCCAATGGTATAAAGTGGGCTATTTTTGAGAATCGATCAACAATGACCCATATTTTTGTATATCTCTCAGACTCTGGTAATGCTACAATGAAGGCCATAGAAATATCATTCCAAGATCTTATTGGCACCTCAATTGGTTCAAGTAACCCAAATTTCTTATGCCAGACTGTCTTGCTCCTTTGACATGTATTGCAAGTATGCATATACTGGATAATGTACTCATCCATCTTTAACCAATAGAAGTTTGCCTTGATTCGTCCAACTGTCTTGCATGTCCCAAAGTGTCCTAGAATATGGGAATCATGTTCTGCCTCCATGATTGTCTGCTTTAACCCTTTGGCCTCAGGTATATACCAACTATTCTTATAGAGTAGTAAGTCCTTCTATACTGAAAAACTAGGGTCAACATCTTTCTGCCCATTGATGACTGATTTGAATATACTCATGTACTTGTCATCTGCTCTAGTTGCTTTCTTAAGTGCTTCCAAAAAGGGAGATTGTGACTGATAGCCTTGGTAAAATTGCAACACCTGTGGTTACAAGATATCCTGCTCCTCATTTACAACCCATTGACAAGGTCAGAAAAAAGTTGTTTTGGGGTTTGGTTGAGAATTACCCCCCTCTTCAAGGCAGTAGTCCCTACGCCTCAACAATGTATCTGCCTTCTCATTCAACCTACCTTCATGGTAGATAACCTTAAAATTGAATGGTTGCAAGAACTCCACCCAGTGGTGTTGCCATCTATTCAGTATCTTGGTACTATTAAAGTATTCAAGATTCTGGTGATCAGTATATATAACAATCTGATCAGCAACCAACCTCAGTAAATGATCCTATTCTTTGAATGCTGCTACAATCTGGTCATTTCCTTATCATGGACATTATAGTTCACCTCTGCTAGTACAAACTTCCTACTATGATAGGCTACTAGGTGCCATTTCTCATCCTCACAGCACTGGGATAGAACGGCACCTAATGCAAAGTCACTTGCATCAGTCTCTAACCTTGTTGGCTGGTTTGGGTCAAAGTATGCTAGAATAGGGCTGGATGTGAACAACTCTTTTAATTGCTCAAAAGCCTCCGAGTAAGCTAGTGTCTAGTCTCATTTAATGTCCTTCTTTATCAGGTCTGTCAATGGCCTTGCTATCTTGCCAAACCCCTTGTTGAACCTTCAGTAGAAGTTAGCAAAGCCCATGAAGCTTTGTACTTTAACGACGCTCTTTGGACTCAACCAGTTCTTGATTGACTCCACCTTTTCCATTGTCATTGATATCCCACAATCAGATATCTTATACTCTAGGAACTCAACTTCACTCTGGTGGAAGATTGACTTCTTGATGCTAATGCATAAGCCTGCTTCTCACAGCTTTTCCATCACCCTTCTAACTAGAGCAACATGCTCCTCTATAGTCTCCCAGTAGATCAGGATATTGTCCATATAAGCGATGACTCCTTCATCTAATAGACCTCTAAATACATCATTTATCATACTCTGGAAAGGAGATGGTGTGTTACATAACCCAAAAGGTATCACAGTATACTCATACAAGCTATAGTGATAACAAAAAGCAGTCTTCCACTCTTCACCCTTTGCCATTTGCACAAGGTAGTAACCATTTTTCAAATCTAACTTGGTAAATACCATCACTTTCCCAAGTCTATCCCTCAACTCATTTATTAGTGGGTGAGGATAACGGCTCTTCACGGTTATCTTGTTCAGTCCTCTATAGTCAATACATAACTGTAGTGTACCATCTGGTTTTGGTACAAATAATATAGGAACAGCAGCTGGTGAACTAGATCTCCTGATCTTTCCAGTCGCTAGCATCTCATCAAGGTACTCATGGAGTGCCTTTAGTTCCTTCTCAGAGAGGGGATAGATCGGACCAAAAGGAGTAGTTGTTCCCACCTGTAGTTCGATCCTGTGATCATACTTGGAGTGTTGTGGTAAGGACTCTATCCTTTCTTGATTAAAGATATCACTAAAGTCCTTATATTCTGGGAGGAGCTTTATTGCGATATCATTCCCATCTTCATCTGAGAACTCAGCCATCCTAAGGAGATGAACAGATCCTTGATCCTCAGCCATCATTTCTTCCTCAATAATGAATTCTAATCTCCAGTAACTACATCTGGTGAGGCAGTTTGCCTTACAGTATGCTGACCACCAGGCCAGAATACCCTTTTCCCATTTGATGTCTGGGTTATGTTCATTGAGCCAGGACATCAGAAGATACCCATCAATTTTGCCCTCTGGCATTTCTGCAATCTCAAAGCTCATTCTATTTGAGTGGTCTGCTATCTTCATCTTTACTGGCTTGGTATAATGGAGACCTGATCCTGGGATATCATTCCTGCTTGCATCCAATATAAGGGAAGGAGTCTTCCTTCGGACACAGGGCATTTGAGTGTCCTTTACCCATCTGCTACTGAGCACTGTTACTATAGCACCACTATCCAGAAGTAGTACTGCTTCTGCACTACTCCTTTTTGCATTCAGTTGCCACTCAAGTCTAACCTTTACCCAGATAGACTTTGTATGTCACAGGGGACCTGAGAGGCTCTGCCACTTCCTAGTTTTTCCTTCTCTAGACATTTCTAAAATCGAACAATGTGAGTAGGTAAGTAAGGGTATGGAGTCTCTTGTCTTTCAATACAAGAGGGGTCAAATAGGTCAATAGCAGTTAAGTTTAAAGTATTTTTGCAAACAGTTAAGTTATAAAATCATGAGTCAAAGTAAGTAGTACTATTTACTATTACACCAGCATGATTTTGGGTACTATACCCTCCTCAGGTAAACTTGGAAATAACTTTCAATTGTATATAATTAAGTCCCACCTGATGTAAACATAACTAAACCAGATCCAAACAAACCAAGAAAAACCAAACAGAATATAATAAGAAAACCCAATAGATGCATAACAGAGAATACCTAATACTGAAAACCCATAAGAAAACCTTTTCCTTCCTTGACTACCTTACTCCGCTGATGTAACATGTGTACATGTTCTGGCAACTGTATACTGGTTACGCTTATGTTTTCCTTTGTTATGTTATTTCATTTGTTCTTGCTTTGCTTGATTGATTGTTTCACTACCGGTATCACTAGGATTCCGGTAACATGTTATGTTTGTTTTAGTTATACTTTTGTACTGGCAAGGTTTTGCCCTACGGATTCCAAGGGAAGGAATAGTCATGTATACCAGCAGTAGAGATAAGGCTTGGGTGAAAGATTGCCTTGGGCATTCAGGATTCTGGTAGTGTGCACTTACCAGTAATGACAGTGGTTGCAGGTTTTCAACAACCTCTACTTTGGGTGGAGGAAATCATGTATTTAAGACTGGCTTCCTGACTAGCAGGAAATGCCAGACTTCAGACAGAACCTAGATAAGAAATATACTTGGTTGAACGGTGATTCTCTTGCTCCCTTTCCCCTTCGCTTCTTCTAAGACCTTCTTGTCTTAACTTCTCTAGTCTCCCTTAGGAATCGAACGATAGCTGGCCTACCACCGATCCCTATTGTATTAGTTCATACAGGTTACCACCTGTTATAGCTGAGCCTAGTCAATTTTAGCTTTCTATACATAGTCTTTGGAGGGTGGACTTACCTTGTCGATCTCTAGTCTATCAAGTCTATCACCACAGCATACTATCATTGGCCTAGAGAATTGTTAGTTGCTAACTAATTTCTCTTAGAATGATTACTTACCTAGTCCAAAGCATCCGTATCAACCTCCATTATCTGAGGAGTTGATTCACAGACTTCAAGAATTTTTCTAGTAACAGGAGGATGGGCCTCAATGTGTTTCACTTTGTTAGAGGAATCAAATGTATAGACCACCTCTTCCACAGACTGCTTGCATGTCTTAGCTGGCTTGGAAGAGCTAACAACTGGGGTAACCAAGGTACACTTCCACCAGAAGTGACCTGGTTGTCCACATTTGGTGCATTGGCCTAACCTTCGGCACTTGTCAAGGAGTGTGCTAGGAATATTCTTATGAGCAATTGAATACTCTGAATTTTCCGGCTTTGACTGATGGCTGCCTGAACAGTTAGCAGGTTTGTGATTTTGCTTACCCGAAACCTTTCCCTTCTTCTGTTGCTTCTTTGAGGAATGCTTATCCTTGCTCTTATCATGACTGGATCTCTTATCCTTAACCACTGTTCAGCTAAAGTATGTATTATCTTCTAAGTCACGGCCAGTTTTCCTTAGGAGATCAAGGTACTTGTTTACATCCTCAGAATGGGGGTTCTTTTTGAGCCCATGCTGTCTGCAGTTCTGACGTAATGCCAATATGCACCTTGTCTTTCACTGCTCATCCATCTGTATACCCTAGTTTAGTGATTAAATCAATGACTTTATCTAAGTACTTATCTACTTGGCTTGGTTTCATCTCCAGTGAGGTCCACTCAACTAAAGAGCAATCCCAATCAGTATGTCCTCTGAAGCTGGTTTCCAAATGATAGCAGAATCCTTCCCAGGTATGTAACTCATTGTCTGGGTTCAATGGCATTCTGCTCCATTGGGTAGCCTCCTCATTAATATAACAGTGGAGACTCATATACCAGCTTTTGGCAGAACATTCCAAGAGAGGGATAAATAAGCTAATCTTATCCATGTCATCAGTGACAGACTCACGGAAATAATTAAACTTGATTTCCACATCACTAAGAAACCTCAGAGTGTCATTAACATCTCGAGTAAAAGCCTTAACATCACCCAATTTCTCAGGTTTCTTAGGCTGTACCTTGGAAGCTGTCTTGCTTTCTTTCTTACATGACTGTAAGAATTTGGCCAGCTTACGAGTTCTGCAGTCATAGCATCTCTTTTTTCAGTCATTCCAGTTTGACTTATGTCACCCAAGGAATTACTCAAGATCAGGAAGGGAGTTGGTATCATTGTCTGAGCTGCTAGAGGAATTGGAACCACCTGGATCTCCTCCAGCCGCAGCATTTCCACCTATAGGAGGTCTGTTACCTCCACCTCCCCCCAGAACATCATATCCATCAAAGGATTCCTCTGAACTACCGGGTCCACTAAAGTGGGAACCACCCCTGGATGGTGGGACTAGGTGTGGTGTCGGAGGGGGCAAGCAAGTACTATCCTATTAACTTGGAGTTCCCATTGCTTACCCAGGTTTGAACTGGGCCTGTTGGTATTCCGAACAAGTGTCCAGTGCGAGTGGGAGTCCTTGGTGGTGAAGTGAGCTACAGAAATCACATGGCATTTTTTCAACTTCATGTCTTCTTTCTCTTGATGCATTTTGTCCCAGTGGGTGCCTAACTAACTATGAAGGTAGTTTAATACACCCATCGACATGGTGGTAGCATCTTTCGAAAATTGACCCTCCCTCAACCCAACAAGCAGGGGAACAATCACTTGCAAGCAACTGTGCCCAAGCCCCAGGGACCTCTAGATGTTGACCAGAACCACTACCTGAAGGTTTAGGTCCTGGGACTGTCGGAACGAGTATAGGAGTATTTCACGCTGACATCTGTGGTGCCTGTCCCATAGGCACTGGTGTTGTACTACCAAAAGGTCTCTCCCCTGTAGGTGGTTGGACTGCAACCATCGGGGTGTTCCTGGTTCCTGAAAGAGTAGTTGATATTTCTGCGACCAGTAGTGTCTGCCTTGTCCTTCTCTCCACCCTCGGCATGGGCCTGGTCATAGGAGCCAGCACCCCAGATGGACTATTGTCTCTACTTCTCTGTGTGCATGGGGGAGGATTGGACGGAGCCTGTGAGGCTTCTCGAGAGAACTGCTCTTCTCAGTCATTACTGATTTCTCGTATCCCTAAAGGGGTGAGAAACTGCCTTTCTTCTACCTTCTACAACATTTCATGAAGTTTCAGAGCAAAGTTAGGTGCATGTTTTTCAGTAAGCACTAAAGGAAGAGGAGGAGCATCTCTCATACTTGCGTCATTGTCAGAGTCTATAGTATATCGACCTTGGATTGCCTTCTCTAGAGCTCCAATCCTGGTGTTTAGTGAGTTGACAGTTTGGACATGCTCACGAAATATGGTCTGTTGATCCGACATCTAACTCTAGGCTATTTGCACCATGTCCTGACGAAATGCAGCTTGCCTTTGCTCATTCCAGAAATGTAACTGTTCCTGAGCTATGTGAAATTGATGACCAATTTCCCAAAGGATATATGGTTCAACATACTCATATGAAAAGTCTGCAAAGCTGATACCCTGATTGCTGATACTCATCATCTCAGTAAACTCAGTATCATGGGAAAAGGATTGCATGAGGGCCCTCGGGTCCACAACTACCAATTCTTGACATGCCTGAGGAACTTTGATAGGAGTGGCTTCAAGTAAAAGTGGTACAGGTTCCCACTCCAAACCCCATAGATCCGCAATAATGTTGGCTTGTGTTAGGATTGCTTATACAATCACTCCTATTATATAACCGCGCAACAGGCAATGATGATAAATGACTATTATCATATTGTACTGGAAGGGGATAAATACTCAGAGTCGTATTTATTCTTTACTTAATCTTCCTAAGACTAAGTTCTCGTATTTGTATTAGTCTTCCTAAGACTAAATTCTGGTAATCGCACTTATGAGTAAAGAGAGTAAAGGTGTTTTATATTCATAAAGTCGTAAAGTTATATCTAGGAAATAACTTAGGTGGTTGTGTGAAGAACTAACTACTATGTCGTATCCTCCTCCTTATATAGTCCTTCCCCCAACCCGCTTACAAATCAATAACTATTATGAGTCATAACTGTGACTCATATATTCACGTAACATAATAACCACATGACCATAATTTGGTCAGGTGCGAAACTCACATGACTTCTAAATAAGTCATGTGCGCAAAATTAACTTAATAACTTCAAACAAGTTATTATGCAATTAGATCAAATATATAACTATGACTTGCAATTGCAAGTCATGTGTGAAACTCACATGACCTAATTGGTCATGTGCACGAAACCATTACAAACCTATGACTTCATAATCATGAGTCATGTGAAAACCCTTTTCGATGCTAGGTTTGTAACAGCTTGTAGGGTTCAGGCAGCATGTTCCTGTACTGCAGGGTCAGGAAAACTAACTTTGGAAGATATAATTCTTTCCACCAGATACTTCTTGTACCAGACAAGTGACTCATACTCGAATATATCAACATAAGAAGGTTTTGTAGCAACAAGTTCAAGAGAGTTAAGCGAGGAAGTCACTTAATGATATACTGTAATGGGTGCACCCTAAGAGAAGATGGATCCCAAGTTCACGACTGTACTGAAGTGACTCAAAGATCAAAAGCGATAATCAACAGTAGAGTAAAGAAGAATCAAAACAGTAAAACTTAATATTGTTAAGCTGCAGCTTTACTCAGTAGGTTTCTTGAGAGGTAGTTGATTGCCAGAGTAGAGTGGGACTTGCATATAGTTTAAGTAGAATATCATATACTGCCAGTTCCCACCCATCACTACTCTAACTTAATCATGAGCACACCTGTCTCCTCTGGGCTGACCAACACACACCACTAAGGACCTTATTCCTTTGTGGATGTCAGCCCACTCTGGCTAAATCTCCTTCTGACATTAAGTGTTTCAAGTGCTGCATCTCTAATACGACTGCAGGAGAAAAACTCTTCATATCCTTGACATGCTAGTGGTGAACTATCATTCAACTGAGGAGATATACCACTTATGAACTCTCATACCCATATGCATTTCATCTATGCAAGCCTTTAGCCTGAGAAGACACAGCTCTCATGATCAAGCTGAGCCTTCTACTTCATTCTAATCAGGTCTTTGCCTGATAGGAAAGTCTACTCAGCTCCCCCAGTGGGGTACCTTGGTGATTGGTCTAGTGGGCACTACCCACAGTCAACTCCCCAAAAGTACCCCTACCATGATAAGAATTATACTTTTTGAGTTCTCAAACAACTCCAATAGTCTTACAATGATTGGGCACAAGTTGTGCCTATGTGCGATTCACCTGCCCAGAGATGCCTCAACATCTTCTGGGCCATCCTGGGACTACCCAGGAGGCTCTGGACTACCCTTCCAGTATTACCTGAGTAACTCCTTCAGGTCTTGTCCGTTATACACATATTTGGTACCAGAAGATAGCCCTTCTTCTGGAGCACACCCTATGCCCTCTCATATATCCTACGGACAGCATCTGGTTGGACGGACAGTGACAACCTATACAGTGTGACAAGAGTGCCTCCACTCAATTCCTTTTGTTAGGAAGGGAGCAACTCAACAACCGTAAGCCCATGACGTGCGGTCCTTACACTGGGGCCGCAGGGGGGTGTTAGAAACACCTCTGTAAAGTCCTGGGGCATTCAGAGCCCTGTAGCTCCTCCTATAGGCCCCCAAAGGCTACCAGGTTTGTACTCTTTGGATTTTACCGGAATGCCCAATCCTTATAGAATTGCCCCCTGCCCTAAGTAAGTACCTCTATGTGCTAGGTAGGGTACCTTGGGTGCCATGTCAGGGTAACTCGGACTGTATGGCAGGGTAACTCAGACCTTATGTCAGGGTAACTCAGGCCTCATATCAGGGTAACTCAGGCCTCATTACACAAGCCTTTCCTGAGCCCACATCATATACTACTTTCTTATAACACATGTAGTTATCTACTATAGTGAACTAAACTACCCTTACCCATTGACCTCAGGGTCTCTGGTATAGGTGTATGAATAGTTTTACTGTAAGAAACCCTCTGGTTGGTTGTTACAATTTGAGTCATTCAATGTCACTAAGAGTTTGTAGATAGGTGAATTAGAATAGGGATATTTGAATCAATAGTGGCAATAGTGTATTTAGGCTGATGAAAAGCATAATTGAGTCATGGGGCAGAAATTCATAATGGAATAATTTCTGGAGTGAGAGGTATGGTTTGATAAACTACAGAAAAAGAGTCAAAGCTCAGATGGACTGTGAAGTGGCTCAAATGAGATATACAACATCCCAAAGACATTGTATGACAATGAAAATACTGAGTAAAAAAAAAAAGACCTTGTAACCCTGGGTTTTATCTTGAGTTATGGGGTCATAGATGAGAGATGCAATAACTTGAGTTTTATAATTTGGTCCTACCCCTCATATGCCTCATGAGGTATAGGGAGAAAATGAGTACTTTTGTTGATGATTATCATGGTAGTGATGAGTACAATAGACTAGCAAAAGGCCCATGAGACCTCGAGGGGGGGTTGGTGTATTGAACTCGGTTGTTATGATTTAGGTTGTGCACTCGGTGAGTAGCAGTGCACCTGCCCTGTGAATAGCGATGCACCCATGAATAGCTGTGCACTCACTGTGCAAGTAGCTGCAGAATGTAAAAAACCTAACCCATAAAAATGCTAAGAAATCAACACAGGCTGGTAAAAAAATATATAAAAGATCCTTTTTGACTGTAGAATTTCGCTTTTTATCACCATTATACTATTTCCTTATTTCTTACACTCTTTACTATTAAAAGATCTACTCTCCATTTTTATTTCTTAGAATTTCGCTTTTTTTTTATCCACTATCCCTGAAACAATTCCTTTATCTTATTTGGTATTATTTTCACTCATTTTATCTATTGCTTTGATCTCATATTTCGCTTATTTTTATTAAAATTTCCAGTTATGGCTAGTTCTAGCACTTCTGCTATGGCCCTTGATCCTGTTACCCCTAGACCCCCTAGCACAACCCCATCTACCCCTGTTCAGATTACACAGACCTTTTCCCCAACCCAAGATACCCCTCCCAGTCCTACCAGAGGCCCCTCCCCTGCAGAGGTGGCTGAGAAGACTCCTGAGAAAGGGAGTGCCGCATTTTTTAGGGTTAGGTATATGAAAAGGGTTAGGGATGTGGAGTTAAGAGAGGGAAAGAGTGCTAAGGACTTAACATGGTCAAGAATAGCAAATCATGAGGCAGTTTTGGGGTACACCAGGGGTGTGGTGGAGGAGGGTATGTGCAAACAGTGTGAGCAGAGTGGAGGACCTTTTGCAGAGTGTGTTACTGTGCCTGGGGAATATACTAAGTCATGCACCAACTGCCACTACAATAGTAATGGTAAACAGTGTTCATTTCGTGCAGACAAAGGTAAGTGTATGCAAGTTCCTTTACATGACTATGCTAATATTTTACTCTGATTTGCAGGCAAAAGAAAACATTCCCCTTCACTTGAAATCCTTGCAGACCCAGATGACGATTTTGCACCACCACGCACTAAGGTTGCACGCACCAGGAAGGGAGGAAGAGGTGCTGAGTTTGGAAAACATTGGGATAATATGATGACTGGAGTGGTTGGAGTGGCTAGCATTGTGAGAGATTTGATTATTGAGAAAGTTCTTTGATTGCATAGTATGCTTTTTTCTTTAATTTGCTGTTGTTGAAAGCTTTTTACTTTGCACTTTAATTTTTAACATTACACTTTTAATATTACTTAATAAAAGTTTTACATTCTAAGCATTTTTCATTTTATTTAAAAAAGATAAGTGTAAAGTGTTTCAAATATAATACATTTCATATTTAATAATAACATGTAAATAGCCAATAATTCTATTATAAAAACATAGATGCAAAAGAATAATATTAAGGAAAAAGATATTAGAATGATTCAGAAGGTGTAAAATAGTGAAATTACATATATTTAAGAAAAGAAATATATATATCGAAATACAACTAATATTTAGTTAATGGAAAATTAGTATATGTCTTTTTATAGAAAAAGAAGGGAGTAACTTGCACTAAGAGGCTTACGATTAGGAACACAGAAGTGCTTCAGGATAAACAATATTATCTGTAGTTCTTGAAGTAGTTGATGCAAATAAGGCCTTTAATCCATGCAAGCTGGTAACATGACTTAATGCAACATATAACTGACCATGACAAAATGCTGGTGTGCGAAGATCAATTCCCACAATTTCAAAGGACTGACCTTGAGACTTATTTATGGTTATTGCAAAGCAAAGCCGAATTGGAAACTGCTTTCGTGTAAGGATAAATGGTAACTCACCTTCATTCGTACTTAATGAAATGCGCGGTAAAAGAGTGCAATGACCATCGAAATCACCACCAAGGATTCGTACACCAATGCATGATCTACTAAGGCGAATAATAGTCATTTGTGTTCCATTACACAAACCTTCCCTAGGATTTAGGTTTCACATTAGAATAACTGGTACACTAAGTTTTAGTATGAGTCTTGAGGGCAGAAGGGAGGAACTATTAATGCTTTGCAAATACTCCATGGGTACTTCTTCAGTTTCTGAGTGAGTATCATTTATATCTGCACTGTTAACCCCATCAAAATAGTGTACTTCACCTGGGAACTGTGAAATTAATATATGGTTAAACTCAGAAACAGTGTCATTACGAAATGCAAGGATTATGCAATTCCGCAGAAGTGTGCAATCATTATATGATTCATTTAAAATGTGCGATGGAAAGATAACTTGACAAAACTCCTGCAAAGTTCCAAATGATTCAATTCTGGTAGGAAGTTCAATTGTTCCACGTAGGGCTGGTGTATACGACATAGAGGCTAGAAATTGACTATACTCAATATTTGCACCTCCACTAATAACTCGCATATTTTCTGTTAGGTGTAATAGTTGAAACTTTGGCCAAAGATAGGATTGTTGAATACATACACGAACGATCGCTGCCCTATTACCACATGGCACAACAGGTAATATTTGTGCAAAGTCTCCACCTAGAATAATTGGTATATTACCAAATAGTGTATCGTCTAATGTTTGTTGGATATCGTTTAGGGTGCGATTTACTGCCTCAAAACAGTATTTATATTGCATTGGTACTTCATCCCAAATTATCAAGGCTGTTGATCGAAGTAATTCTGCAAGTTGACTATTCCTGCTAATTGGACAAATTGAGGATTCATTTAGGTGCATTGGAATCCTAAAGTGGGAGTGTGAGGTTCTACTGCCTGGTAGTAGTTGTGCAGCAATACCAGAAGAAGCAACACAAAGAACAATTTTACCCTGTTGACAAATATAGCTGCACAATGCACGATAAAGAAATGTTTTACCAGTTCCAGCAGGACCTTGCAAGAAAAACTGTGCTCCATTTGGCTGCTGTAATGCAGAAACTATCGTGTTAAAACAGAACTTTTGTTGAATATTCATTTGTGCAAAAAGGTTATTACACAATGTTTCTTGTATTTGTGTATCATAATTATATTCTTCCGCTAATAGTGCAATACCGTTATCTTGATTCCAAGTTATAACTGAGAATGGTATTTGAAATTGTATTAAGGTTTTATTTGAATCAGCAAGCATTCGAGATATTAAATATAAACCATAGTCAATATGTGCATTAGAAATACTTGCACCAAGATGCATGAGATTTTGTTGCTCTAGTTGGTATTTCAGGTCATCGCAAATATGGTCCTTGAACTTATTCCATAATTCCAACAGATTGCAAATTGATCCAAATAACAATGCAGTAACAAACAATGTACATAAACTCTTTCCTGTTGCAAATGTTATAGCTTCATTAAAACAGCTAATCCACTCTTGATCATCCTTGATTAAGCCAAGTGCTGAACATGCTTCATGAAATGTACTGTAAGTAATTCCTCTTACTGTGCGTAAATGCTCAAACCTTTTTGCACCTGGAACTATTGTAAGTAATAATCGTAAATAGTATTTCTCACCCATAAATGGATTGCAGTGATACATTTGGCCAATAGCGATTCCTCTTTTCCATACAGTCCAAATATGTTGTTTTTCTTGAAATATGAAGCTGGTTGGAAAGTCCTGATAAAGATAGTGCCTACCATCATTGTGCAAAGAGTTATATGCAAAAAACGCCATTAATGTAGTCTTTGCTGAGTCCATGCATGATTGAAGTTGCTCATTGGTTGCATTATCAGGAAAGTATACCAGTTGTTCACCAGGAAGATGTACCGCAAGATGCTTAACTGTTGGTAACTCTTCGTGCATTGCATA